>JAMLFY010000009.1:20540075-21115152 GCA_030441495.1 Dalbergia oliveri | reverse complement strand
AATCCAAATCCAAAAGTTTGACATTGATAATATATCAAAATTAAAATTCAATTACATTTTTTTTTATATATGATTAATATTAATTGATAGGAAGGAAAATAGAATGTGCACATTTTTAAAAATTTGCTGTAATTAGTTCCTTATGTTGTAGAGAGAGATAATATATAAAGAGTTGGTTGAAGTGGTAATAAGCAATCTTAACTTGCAAGAGAACTATGCAAGGTTCACATTGCAGGGAGTCAACTTTTGTACAGAGATACAAAACTGAATGCTCACATAGTCTAATAAAATTAGTCTTTTTTTTTTTATAGATATAAAATTAGTCTTTTAGACATTAGACAGTGTAACTTAGCTGAACATATAAAATTACCTCATGATCTCAATAAAAATACAATATATTATGCAAAGCAAAAAGCAACAAAGACCAAAATATTTAAACTCTGTGTTGAATTTCATGGTCATTAGAAAAGAGACACCAATAATTGGGAGAATACTAAAATGAAAATTTTACTAATGGTGAAATTGGATGCTCCAATAATAAGAGAATATATTTATTTTGTTCATTTAATAGATAACATACATCAACTATTATATTTAATATGCAAAGAATATGAGAGACAATAATAACTCATAAGCTGATGTGTCATTTATTAAATAGAACAAAATAAATACATTCTTTTGTCTTAAAGCACTTAAGCAAGGATGGAATATTGAACCATAATTATATTATAAAATAACTTTTTAATAAAATATATTTTGAAAGTCTAATTATTTAAAATATTTTACTAGAATGCTTAAGAGTTTCAATTAAGTATTTCTTAAACTAATAATATTTTAGAAGGAATTAATAAAATTGGATATAAGTATATCTAAATGATAAAAAAAAAGGTGATAAATCTTCTATTTTTTTCAATATACTTTTTTTTATATTCAAATTTGAAGGCAACAAGGTTTGAATATATGACTTCACACATTTACTCAAACTCTTCATCACTAGCTTAACCATAATGGCTTATTTATTTATTTTTATATAAGTAAGCCTAGGTATATATAGATTAAAAACACTTGGGGAGAGGGGGCCCACCCTCCCCTCTTTCTCCATCAATTCACCTGAGTATTTCTCTACTAATGATAAAAATGGTGATTAAGATCATGGTGGGCAATAGAGCTCGAACCATATTAAATTTCAAGGTAATCAAAGATGAGAGAATAATAATTGAGAGAATATTAAATAGAAATTTTACTAATGATAAAAAAAATAACTAATGCAGATGAGATATAGCCTTTATATAGGCTAATAACTACAACCAATTATCAGCTAATTTCTAACTAATTTTTAACCAAATCAAATAGCTTCTAATATCAACTATATACTCTAACACGTCCATCAAGAAATGGCCAATACTTATTTCAACACATGTCCATATATGTATACAACATAAAAAAAAACCCCTTTTCTCTGTTTTAAAAATTTGCTTAGTATACTTTCTGGATGAATTTATCTATCGTCGTAGTTTTTACTTTTTGATTAAAACTTACTAGAATGATGTAACTTAATCTGGCGTCTGGCCATATAAAGAGAGAACACACACTAGACATTTGTCACTAAACATATAGCACATATTAATTTCGTTAATACATAGCGCATGAAAATAATTTTAATTTTTCCATTCATATTCTAGCTTCTCCCTGTCTACAATATATATATATATATATATATATATATATATATATATATATATATATATATATATTTATTTATTTATTTATATATATCGTAAATGTCATCACAATCACGGGATATAGAATTGATCCTATATGATCCTATATTAGTGGCTTTAATTCGAGCATCTATCGTCTAGTGAGAATGTGGACTTTGGTGATCTGGCCACGCATTGAAATTCAAATAAAATGACAACAATCTGATTGTTACCCTGGTGGTCAAATTTCCACATGAGAAAGTAACCATATATGGACGCATTGTTTATCATATTAATCAATTATAAGGTTATCAATCTTTGATCCAACCGATGATTCAATTCCAACAAAGATGCAACAGTGTGCCTAGCGGCTAGTTTCGCATACAAAGGATATAGTACGTGTTCAATCAGCTGCAGATCAGAGTTTCAGCTTAATATCTTAATCGTACTTGCTTGAATATTCCTTCATATAACCATATCCTGTTATATATCTAGCTCATGGTGCAGGATAACATGGTCCTCGCCATGTTTTGATCCATTACATGGTTCACTCATCTTCACCGTTGCATACAATTTCAATGATTTAGATTTCAAGTTATAAAAAATATATAAAATTATAAAACTATCCTTCCACTCTTACGGTTGCCGGAACCTATCCCCAAAGGCCAACGCCCCTTCCCAACAAGGGTTTCAACATGGCAAACCACCATTATTAATCCCTCTCCTTCTTCTTGCTAGGCGAGTACCAGCCCCTGAAGAAATATCTTATCTCTTCTCCAGTAATGGTTCTGAGAGCAGCGACATCAAATAACAAATACAAAAAAAAAAAATCTAAAGAAATCTCAAGACTAGAAAAAAGTCGTCCATTTGTGGTTTAAATACATAAAGTTTCGACCTTGATCATCACCTTTTTAAGGGTTTAACCACGGCGGGTGTTCATATCAAAGATTGCAACTTTTCCCATTACCAACATATTTTTATGGGTTGTACTATGACACTCTATATAAACTTAACATTTCGGCGAACAATAAAAATAACAAATTTTATACAATGAAAAACTCAGAAAAAGAATAATGAAAAAAAAAGAAAAAAAAAAAAGAACTTGTGACTAGATCAGAGTAGATGATTTGGCAATTTGTAATCTCTTTTGAAAGAGAGAGAGATTGGCAGAGCTAGAGGAAAAAATGGTCAGCAGCTTGAAGCGAGAATTAAAAAGTAAAACAGGGACAATTTAATAATTTAACAGTCAAATTTTAAGGATGTTCAAAATAAGGGAGGATCAACTTATGGTTCACCCTAGTTCATGACCAACTTTAATTTTAATGATAACACGCACCATGAACAAAGTACGCCATGACTCAAAACAAAAGGTGAACGGTCCCCCCAGCACCCCCAGATGCGCTATTGACATGTGTCTCCTATTGTTGAAGACTTTAAGCTACCGGACACGTGGCTTATCCACTCTGACTATTCTTCTGTGGCCCCAGACACAGACACCGTCATTAGCTTGTACAGTACAAAAGCAACCGTTTCATTATTTAAACGCAGAAATTTTAACAATATAGGTATATTTAGTTATAGAGTAAAAGTGAGAATAAAATTTTTTTATATGAGTTTTATATATAAAATTATATATTATATTTATTTTGGAGAATTTTTATTTCCATTTTTATTCTCTAATTAAACGCACCCTAAATTTCTTTTAATACAATGGTGGATTCAAAAAATATATTATGATGGGTCAAAATAGTGGTAAAATAAAAAATTTAATTAATCATTTTTATTTTTAATCATTTTTTCTCAATTATATACACTTTTTATAAAAGAATTTGATTTAATATAATGATAATATAAAATATTTTACATTGTTATCTAATCAATATTTTTATGTACATAACTTTTGAAAGGTGAGAGCTAAACATATTTTATTGATGTGTCATTATATGATTAAATGAATGTATAAAAAAATTTTATATAGCATGTCAAAATGGAACTCTATTAAATACCTTAACTTATTATTTCATTAACCTTTTTAAAAAACATATGAAAATTTTAATTAAGCTATTTATTACTAAATATACGTAGGTTGAAATTTGGATATTAAAATACTATAAAAAATAAAATTCATTTAATTATATATCATTAATAATATCATTAAGTTAATTATATATTTTCATATATAGTTATATGGCCCAGATTATCACCTTTTACTTTCATAATAAATTAACCTTCGCTTGAGTCACTCCTTTATATTATATATATATATATATATATACGCCTTTGCTTGCCCCCTTAAGATCCGCCATGTTTTAATGATAATAATCTTAGTTTACATATGAGTGAATTTCAACAATGTATTACTAAATATAAAATCATCTGTATACTTTTATATAATTATATTGTTTAAGCAATTAGGATTGATTTAATGGTGAAAGGTTTCAGCAGTATGCATGAAGTCTTATTAGGGATGTCAATGGGGAGGGGCGGGGGTGGGGATAGATGGATTAATATTTAACCCTTTCCGCCCCATATCTCACAAGTATAATAATGAGAGTCTCAAAACATAATATTTGGATCCTTGAAATTCTTGCACTAGGTAGAGAAACTATTCCACTATGGATGGAGGATTACCGTAAAAGATGATGAAAAACATAATGAAAATCTCAAATAGGTACAAAAACGGAGATTATAATCATCAAAAATCCTAGAGAAGGACATGACATAGAGAGAATGGAGGTAGCTCGAAACTGAGTTTGGAAAATGTCCTCAATAGTCTAACCTAAAGGCTATTTATATTGTATTGATTACATGCCAAAAAATTGGGGCCCATCTGTATTAACTCATGCACCAATAGGAGATGTCCCTGTAAGTGAATAAACGTCATAAAAAATTATTAAAAGCACAAGAAATTCCAAAATACACTTATTCATTAGAGTGGTATAATTTACCATGACTTTATTTAGTGATGCACAATGAGGATTGAAACACAAATTAACAAAATATCAATCATTTTAGTATACAAAATGATACAATATACCTAGAGTCATAAAGGTAAAAGGGTGCATGATCGCAACCCATCAGACTTCAGCAACTAGTTTTCCCATTGAGCTTAACAGGAGATGCAAGGGAGAGCTAAGCCAAGTAAAATTGGTAACACCAGCTAGAATTTATTTGAGTTAAATAAAGCTATTGGGGATTATCCTCAGTTGATGAGGATGAGATCGTGGTTGCCCTCATGAAGTCTCAAATCTCTAATCATGGAGGATGCTAGCTTCATTTTCACTATCCTTGTGTTGGTGGTTCCGTTTTGCTTTGTGTTTTTGTTGCAGCCTATTTTCTTAGGGTTTTTATTTTGTTGGTCTTTTGTGTTTCTTACTTTCTGTTGCTAGCCTTTTTTTTAGGGATTTCATTTTGTAGGTCTTTTGTTTTGTTTTGTTGGATCCTTGTTTTGTACCCCTTGTATGTATCCATTCAAGAGTCAAGTGTTTTTAACTATCGAAAAATAAAAAATGTTGCAACGTTGTTATTTTGTAGCTTAGATTAGATAATTCAAAATCATATACAACATCGTAATACAATATGCAAATTCATTTTGCTTCATATACATAATTTTTCTCTTATTATCCCTTTCTCTCTCTTACTAAAGTTTTCTCCCGTCTCTCCACTTCAAAGCCCAATATACCTTATGATTTGATTTTTCATTAAAATAACTAATTATATTTTACTTGATATATACACCACACATATATGCATTCTAAACAAATTCAACTACTCAAGGGCTGTAACACTACTAGAAAAAAGTATGTTAGCATTGAATTTTATTGACGGATTTTTTATATTACCAAGAGAAAATTTTATTACTGGAGAATTTTCGCATAGAAATAATGTTTTCAGGAACTATTGTAATAATTTTTTCCTGAGTTTGAGGAATTACCGCAGACTTAACAAAATAAAATCTGTAGAAATAGGCTAGAAAAATTCTTCAATGGTAAATCATTATCAACTTATTTTTTAGGTGTTACTAGCGGATTTTTCCTTCAATATAATAATGCTTTTGTAATTTTTTTTTTGAAAAAATATATTTACCAAAAAATCCGCTGGTAATATTAATTGATAATTTTTTAATTATATATTACCTCCAAAAAAATTGCCAAAATGACCCTTTTAAAAAAAATTGAATTTTCACATGCGACTAAGACGATGGAGTGACTTTGACAACAGTGTTAGACGTGGTGGCAGAATTGGAAAAAAAAAAGAATTAGTACTTAAAAAACAATGCACCAAGTAAATAATTAAAAAAACTAATTATTTCTTAAAAAAAAGACTCACCAATAGTAGCATCTCCAGATGGTGACGATGGGCAGCGGTGGCAGGCACGCAATGGCAGTAGTGGTGGTGGCAACATTACTCATGAAATAAAAAGAAAAGAGTAAAAAGAAAAAGGTAACAAAAATATAACCAAATTAAAAAACAAAACTGATTAAAATGTAGAGGATTTCTAGACAAAAACAATAGTGGTCTCCTTATTGAAAATGATGGTGGCATGGCAGAGCAATGGCCGAAAAATGGTTGAAGATAGAGAGGAGAGATGGAGAGGATTGAGAGACTGATGAAGAAGAAATGAGAGAGGAGAGTGGGTGGTTGGATTCTTAAAATACTTCCTGGCAAATTTTTAACTATTACTAGCGGATTTTCTCCAGGAACTTAAGTAAAAATGCGGCATTTCACTTAAATAATTACCTCAGAAAAATCCATTGGTAATATTATATTTTCTTAAAAAAATATTTTTTAGCCTAATTCCTTGGCAGATTTTTTAGCCAATAATATTAAAAAAATAAAAAATTATCTTGTTACATTGGGATTTTCCATAAATCTCCTGGTAATTTCAATATAGTCAACCTCGATTATTGAAAATTCGAATACAGGCAAGAAAACCCCTAATATTGGCTAAAAAATTTGCTAGTAGTATTCCTGGAAAATCTCCCAATAACTTGAACAATCAAGTGGGGTTTTTTGAAAATTTAATTCCTGTGGAAAATTTCACAGATAATGGGCTTTTTTTTTAAAAAAAAAATTATTGATAAATTACTAGCTGAAAATCACTGGTAATATAATAATTTTTTTAAAAAAATTATTGATAAATTACAAAAGGAAAAATTCGCTGGTAATGGGTGCTAAATTTGGCTTTAGATTGAGCAAATATTATCAATGTAAAATCCACCGGTAATGATTTTCCAAAAAACATTATGTTATTTCTTTCTTTTCCGCTGTAAATATGATAGCACCAACGAAAAAAATCCACTAGTAAAATTCACTGGAAACACTCATTTTCTGGTAGTGTAATTGAACCACCTGATTTTTGTTGTTGTTGTGTGGTTTAATAACTAGTTTTTGAAATTTGTTAGATCGTGAGTAATCTAAGCCATTAAGATTAGTCTAGTAGTGAGAGGTTTGGTAAAAAACATGAGGTTTTTATATTCAAATCTCATTGCGAACAATTTAACTTTCGAAGTAAAAAAAGAATCATGAGTAACCTGGTTCATTCATGCTAGTCAAATCAATTTATTATATAGTAAAACTTTTTCAAAGTGTTTTTTCATTGAAATTACTCAAATCTAAAACCATAATTACTTATCATTAATAAGTATCAAATCATTTGAACCAATTAAATCCTGAAACCCACTACATATCATGATGAATGTTGAGTTTATGTTGAAGTCAAAATTAATTTCACAAGAGTTTGGAGACATAATAATTATTTTAAAACTAAAAAATAGAACACTTTTTTCAAAAGACTTCCTTCGACTAACACTTAAAAGAAATAACAGGTATTGTTATTGTTTAGTAGAGATAGTGTAGGCTAGTGTTTACTCAGTTTAGGTCAGGATGAAGTTCTCTCTTTTCATCATTCAGATGGACATATGGAGTCGAGGCATTAATGAAGTAGAATGTGAGTAGGGGTCTTGATTGAGATAGTGATTAAAAGATTTGAAGTGAGAGATCACGACTCTTACGGGAGAAGCGGGATTCTCCACATGGACTAGTTAATAATGATCATCTAGAATTTGGAGGGAAGGAGCATGAGCTAATGTCCTTATTTGTTAAGCAGGTGGATCACCGCCCAATCCACAAGTTATTTAATCTAAGATTTATTAAGAGTGAATTGAAGGGATTCAGAAATTGGATAGGTGAGCGAATCGATCAATTGCCAGCCCTCTAGCCCTAAGCTTTGTTAAGAGCAAAGGGGCTAAGTTTGGTTTGGTGGACCAATTATCGGCCCACTAGTCCTCAAAGCCCGAACTTTGTTAAGAGAAAATGGACTAAGAAATTATTATTACTATTTTTTTTTTTATAAACTAGGCTAAGAGATTATATAAGGTAGGTGGGCTAACTGAGCAATACAAGCCCTCCAGTCCCAATCATGGTTAAGAGCAAAGGGGTTCAGTTTGTTTGGATTGGCTAACCGAGCATTCCAGGTACAATATTTAATAAGTAAAACCGTACAATAAATTTGATCCAAATTTGTTCAATATTATTTAGAGTTTTGAGGAGCTTGATATTTTATTTGCCTTTGCAATATATTTTTTCCCAAGCACAACACACCAAGAGAGAGAAATGTTTGAAAGCTCAGGATGTGTTTCTTTCAGATTTTAAAAAAAAGTACTTATAAAACTTAAATTTTTGTATATTATAACTGAAAAACTTATACAAAAACTGAAAACATATATTTTTTTAAATTCAGATTATTTTAAAAAAATTATCCAAATATACGCAAAGTGATTTTCTTGGGGTGAAAAAAATGATCTTGAGGCTTTAGAATCCTAAACAAATACACCCTCCATCTACCAATTTCGATTTCAAATATTGGACCCTTTGATAATTAATTTTGAATTTAATTTTTATATATTTATAATACAAATTAATTTTATATATTAATTAATAAAATTGAAACATTGTCAAATTGTTAGATATATATATATATATATATATATTATAATAATTATTCATTATGATTTATATGATTTTTCACAAATTTTATTGGTTGATAGTTTAGTCTGTCACTGCTTAAGAATTAGTCTCATGTAACTTGACTTACCACAATTGGTAGTTAGCTAGACTCTTCAAGCATATAGTTAAGGATTTAATTCTTGGTGATATATATGTAAAGAGTATTGTGGTCAGAATCAAGACCCATATATATGAACTCTACGTCTCCAATGAATTAGTCATTGTTTTTGACAGTAATTAATTTAGGTTCACCAAAAATAAAAACTAATCTCTTATCATTTTCTATAATTTTTCTTAAGTGCTGGTCTTCATCAGATAATTAAAATATCTTGTGCAGTATACAGTTTGGATTTTAGCCAAGAAAGAAAGACAGGATCATACTATAATTATAATATCATGGCTGTTACGTTGGCTTGCAAATTTGACTCAGGTTACACCCTCGAAAATGCTAATTGAAACATTTCATTTTTCATTGCCATGTCTACCTTCTAGTGTGGAAACAAAGACAATGTTTGCAGATTGTCAATTTAAAAATTAAATAAGTGTAATTATCATATGAAGAAGCGAAAAAGGATTAAAATGTGTCATTCATGCAGTCTACTATTATTATTTCATCGAACTAAATCCACTCAACTAACCATTAAGACCAAAGTGAAAAGAATCTCAATTTTATTTGTACATTTTAAATAATATTTTTCTCATCTTTTCATATAAAATACATACAACTAATAAATTTTATATGTAATCTAAATATTTAACATGATCGAATAATTTACACAAATTAGGAGTTATTAATATAATTATTTAATGACTAAAAATATGGTCCCAGACCTCGGCCTAATCTTAGAAAACTCTCCCAAAGGGTTCCACAACTTACCCGCATGGTATAGTGTCCCTTGCGAATTTACCGAATTTAGTTGAGATATCGCTAAATCCCATATAGAATCTCTTATATTCATTATATCTCATGTATATATTATGTCATATCTTCTACAAATATAGAATATTTTTAATATCTACTAAATTCAGGAATATCTCCTCCATTCAAAGTATATTATCTCTTAACTTATCACGTGGTTACCTAACACTATAGAGACAACGCAGCAAAACAAGCTTATTACATGTTATTATTGTACCACTCTATGTCTCATTGCAGGTACCCAACTCCTCCTTGCATAAACATTGGACCTACTTGCACTTTTGCCGTTTGTCTAGGTAAGACAAGTAGCATTGTATCTCAAAATCCACTGCGAAAATAAAGATAAAGTAATTAAGAACAAAGCCTATGCCTTCAAGAAGTGATTAAAGAATTGAAGAAGCCGCCAAAGCAAGGCATTAGAGAAGAAAAGGATGACCACCAATAATGTCTGATCCATTTGGACGCACGCCTGAGCATTTGGAACAAAATTATAATAAGGTTAAAAAAGCAATATTAAAAGCCTAAGCGTGAATCTGTGTTACCCACAGTCCTTGCCATTTTTATAAAGCATACGTAACTATGTTGGTTTCTAACTCTTCATTTGCAGCTAATAAATTTAATATAAAATAACTTGTATGCTTCCTCTGTCATTTGCAGACAGCCCCCTCGTGTGGTCTACCACCATAGCGTGCTGTTTTATTTGTTGCGTTGCACCCACTACACAATTAGTATAATAAAATGGTCCACCACAATGATGATGGTAATATAAGCTTTAATTTGCTTTGGTCAATTTAATTCAACATATTCGTCACTCCCACACGTACGTACTTTGATTCTTCAAATGCCTCAAAATTGGAGGGTTTACCATTATCCACTTACCTTTTCAAGTTATAGTTCACACTCTACGGTGTATGTAAAATATTTGGTCAACATATGAATGAATAGATTTCGTACAAGACACTATATTATAATGCGATAGTGGAATGACATCAACATATCGTATGTACCAAAGTAAAATTAAAATGCTATATATTTATGTAAAAAATATTAAATCAATATTAATCTTAATATATAAACAATGAAACTCATAGTATATATACAAGAAAAAAATGCTAAAAAAAAATGCTAAACGGCCATTTTTTTTTCCTGAGAATAGTATAATTGTCTTAGGATTTGGCTTTTCTAAAGTGTGAAGCTGGTAAATTGAGATATTCGATATATATTGGATAGACACTTAAATCAATACATGGCAATTGCAGTTGAAATAAATATGAATTTTAGTTATGTAAATGTGAAACATGATGCTAATTAAGAATAGATTTATACTATTAGGGTTTGTTTAGCACAATAATGCATAAGATGTGATAAGATAAATGAATGCAATACATAATGATTTTATCTGTATTTGATATAAATAGCATATTGTATATGTTTATCCCTCTAACCCTTCTTATATGTTAAAATGTGGATAATCTAGGGGTAGAATTTTGCTTGATTAGTTTTTGACATATGAGATCTCTTTTAGTTTTAATTAAATAATAATAATAATGTTAAATAGGAAATAAATGAAAACAATAAATAAGTCAAATAATACAAATATTTAATAATATATTTAAAAAATAATAAATAATATTTAATATAAAATTAAATTATAAATTATTAGTGAGTAAATATATAAATAAATAATAAATAATATTTAATATATAAAACTAAGGATTAACAATAAAAATATTTTATCAATATTTTAATTTAAATAATTATGATAAAATGTATGAGAAAATATATAGAATAAATAGAGTATTTAAAATTTTATAATTTATTTTTTAAAAGGGAAATTTATAATTTATTGTAATAATAGTTTGTTATAAAATATTAAAATAAATGTAGATAACATTTAATAAAATTTAAATTTTGAATAAAAAATTAATGAATATTGATAATAAATATTTGAATAATAGTTAAATTTTTAAATTTGTAATTAAATAATTAAAAACTTATTATTTTATTGTCATTTTTATTAAATTTTTTCTTATAATTAGAATTATCTATAAAGAGTGGATAATATTATAAAATATAAATGTAATGTCATATTAAATACTGTATAGTATTAAAAATTTATCAGATTTATATATTATCATGTACTATCCTTTCAAGTTTCATTCTATTAGGCATGTCAAATGAAATGAAGATAATATGATACAACACTTATATGTTAGATATAAAACTATTTATATATCTCTTTATAATCCTTAAGCTTTTGAGAGATAATTTATAATATGACATTAAACATTATATATAATGCATGGTCTACACTTCAAGCCTAATAGATATTTGCATGAGATGGCATGATACAAAACTCATGTGTCATGCCCCTTTA
This sequence comes from Dalbergia oliveri, assembly GCA_030441495.1. Taxonomy (NCBI): domain Eukaryota; kingdom Viridiplantae; phylum Streptophyta; class Magnoliopsida; order Fabales; family Fabaceae; genus Dalbergia; species Dalbergia oliveri. The sequence goes on along the minus strand of JAMLFY010000009.1, from coordinate 21,103,148 downwards.
CACATAAATGCTCATTGAACTTAAGACATGGATAATACACACTACTTTATCTTGTGTTGAAATTTAACTTATTTTATTTAGAAGGATGAATGTAATTGAATTCTAAACTTGATTATAGAAATTATAGGACCTTGCATCACAAATCATCTCTCAAAAAATTTAAAGAGTAATGCTACATATTCATACAAATTTTTTGACAAAGATTATGGTGATTGTTAGATTAATGAAATAAAGTGATATGACCCGGCAATTTATTTAAAGGTTAATAATTATGTCATATCATTTTGGATATAAAAGTTTGGATAAATTTCTAATTGTCTATTTTAATTTCCAAGTTTAAACTATATAATTATTATTTTTGGTACTTATAGAATTACAATGACTGTAATGAGGTTTGAATGTAGGACTAAGAGATGTCAATGATACCTACCCAGGTATTAGTGGGTAATTCCTTCAAGAGGTGGATATAGGGAGAAAGATTTCCCTTGCGGGTAATAGGGCAGGGACTTTTAAAACTTGGTTGCTAAATGGAGTGGGTGGATCACTATCCCCATATTGACGAGTACATGTTATGTGTGGAATTACTAATTGTCCCCATCTATATATATTAAAATTTTAAAACTCTATTTTCTCATTCTTATTCTTCTTTTTTTACTATTACTATCGCTTAGTCACTCTTCATAATCACATACCTTATATGTTGTTATTGTATGTCTAGAAATAAAGACGGTATGTGTTGGATTAGTTGAATGCTACTATTTCAAGATTTTAAGTTGTTGGATTTAAAATACATTTGAATTATGTTTGGTTATTTTTAATTTATTGGATAAATTAAAAATTGTGATATTATAATTCTTCTTCATTTATTTCATTTTTCAAATTTTTTGTAACTTTTAATTATATAGTGGGTATCTACGAATATCCATGCATATCCATTTATTCAGGGAAATGTAATAGTAATTATTTTGATGCAATTTACGATTTGACTTTCCAATCTTCCTTTTTTCTCTTATATTTTTGTGTTATTTGATACAATTATATTTTTGAGAGCCAACTTTGATTATGTGTATGTTTACAATTGTGAATGTCATGCATGGTTAGGGTTTCAATTGGACATAATTTAATTGATAATTTAAACTATGTTTAATTGATAATGGGATTGGAATTAATATGATAAGAATTAGGTTATTGTGATTGGCATTTAAGTTGGTGTAAACATTTAAGGATTGCAATTGTGATTTCCTGGTGTTTATGTTAGCCAAAATTTTGGTCAATTGTGCGATTTTGTGACTGCCAAGTAGAATTACATCATTAATTGTGCAATTATGAATTAGTGAAAACAATTGCCTCCGCAAATTATTCTTTGAGTCACTGATCGCAAATCCCTGATTTACAGGAAATCCTTGTGCAGGTAATTTATTTAATTGATTTTTCTTCCATTATTTCATTACTTTCTTCAAAACAAAACCCCTAATTTCCAATTGCCTAGTATCATTTCCTTGAGAGATGACTTAGGTTATGTTCTTTATTATATTTTTTATGCAACTTGATATAAAATAAATTTTAATTTGTTTATAAATATGTCGTACAATCCACATCAAAATCTAAGCTTAACGGAAGTTGAGGACTTGAGACAGGAAGTGAAATTCAGGATAACATCAACTATTTTTCTAGATGAAGGTAACTCACACTTGCTTCTACACCTCTCTTTCACGAAACATGTCTAATTTGACTGTAATGAATTAATTTGGGTTTTGTCTAAGGTGCACTAGGTAAAGTGTAATGTACCACACACCAAATATTTATCACATTTATAAAATGTGGCTAAATTCAGTAATAACAATTTAGCAATACTTTGAAAATGTGGCTAAATGGTTAGTGTATGATACATCACACTTCATTTGAATTGGTGTACCATACACTTCGCCTTGAATTCGATGCCAATAGCACTTTACTATCGTTATCAGAAAATACAATTGAAGGAAGTGAACAATACAAATAAAGCTCTTGAAGTAAGGACTAAGTAAAGCCATGACATCTCTCGGGCGTGACAACATTGAGACTTCTAAATTTGGCTTCAATGCAAGATCGGTAGACAACATCTTCTTTCATGACCATAAGACAAGATTAGAAATAAGATAAACACAATCTAGTTGTTCACTTTATTTCATCTAGGTCTAAACCCCAAATAGAATCACAAAATTATGCAATCAACCTCATCAGCTGACGCTTATGAAACATCATACCATGATGGATGACGTCACGGTTTTCATATTTTTGTACAATCTACACACTAGTAATGTAGTGAATCGAAATCTCTATTTATCTATATGGATGAATACACATGTCTTGAAACCAAAGTTTAAGAGTAAAAATTACTCCATTGGTTTCAATCTGTTTGCCATGTTTTTGACTTTTTTTTTCAGAATATCTATTTATTTCTAATATCAAGATAATATTAAATTTTTTCTTCTAATATAATACCATTAATTTAAATAATTGTATTAATAGAAGTAATATATTAATGGAGTGGTACATTAATGACATTAATAGAAGTGGACAAGGGTAATTTTCTCTGATTTTACAATTTTATATCGTTTTCACATTCAACTATTGCTCTTCTTAATATGTGTATTTCTTTTTTTTTTTTTTATAGATCAATTGAAACAGATGGAGTATTAAATATATGCCACCAAAGACTGGTTCATTTGGTCGAAGTTTTTTATGTATCATCATGACTTAGGTTCAATTCTTAAACTTCTTTTGTATTGATAAGCGCTCAATAAGTTAAGAGGTGTATTGTTACCTTATATTTGAGCATGTCTTTCCCTACACCTAAATTTTGTTTATAAGGTACGACTTTCATATAATAACAATGTTATTTAAACACTCATTCATCTTAAATACTTAAACATCTTACTCACAAAACAGATAGAGCTCAATACTTACTTTTTCTCTCAATTTCTTTCTCTCTCCATCATTTCTCACAATGTGATGGGTGTCTATATCCATTTAGGTGTTAAAACTTTGACATGTTATCAGTAGTCTAACCACAAAATAAGCCAAATTATATTAAATCGGTTGAACAATATAACAATACTTCTTCTCACCAACAGTTATTATTGATTACATTTGAAACGAGTCAATAGTGTCCATTTGATGGCACAAGAAATTCTAATTATAGTTTACGACAAAACATCACATAAAATGGCATACTCTATAAATAATTTCATTCATCAAGCAAGCGAATAGTTCGTTATGTGAATACAATGGATTAGTTCAATGTTCATGGCACACTTTCCACACCTTTTCTATACCTAACAATACTCCGTAGTTCATAACAAGAACGAAATACATGGTTTGGCTCAATTCAAGGAGGTCAAAAAATAGGGGAGACTAAAGGTTCACAATTAACAAACAAATGAAGGCAATTTGGGTCAAAGACGCTTCAGAGACAACTATTGAGAGGGCTAAGATAATGAATTTTACATCGACTTATATGTTTTTGTCATTCTAAAAATATACACAAGCATATATAGTATGTGTCTGTAATTTGATAATTTGATGTGTGAGGAGACACCGTCCAAAAGAGAAATTTCAACGCCATAAATCCTAAAAACCCGGCTTTCTTTTGACTAGGACCAGGAAACTATGGATGGAGTGTCATTCTCATTGAGCCCAAAATATTCCAAGTGACATGGATCCCAATAACGCATCCCATTATGAAATTATAATTTTGCAAATTGCAGTAATTATTGCTTAACTAGAATATTAGTAGCTTCAAAGAGTTGGGTTTGGCATAGATGCCTTCCTTGGTATATATCATGGGTCAAGAATGCTACTATTTATATGAAGAATTTTCTGACTTAACTTGACATGCTCCAATTTCTTGTAATCATCTCACCTGTTGCCACTTACCGCAACTGATGCTCTTAACAGATGCATAGTACAAGAATTTGTTACATGTATACCTTGAAGTGCAACTCCTTAATTATAAACAAACATACAACATCTAAAAGACTAAATCCATCTATCACCATTAAACGTGATGGTGACACTTATTTATTTTTCACATCCAATAATGATGAAGTGCCATTAGTGTTAAAATAACATTGCTCAATTACAAAATTGACATGGGATTAAGTTTATCTTTCTGACATTTTGAAAGGCGAAAATATGAAAAAAAAAATGCTTGGAATTAAGTAGCGTCACATTTCAGCAATTCGTAACCATTTTGCATCCAAAACCATTTTTCTTTGAAACTCTTATCTAACAAGAATAACGGAGTGGAAGACAATTATGCAATAAAAATCAAAACACAGTTAAAATTGCTACAATGCAATATATATAATGCTCATGAACCTGTAATGGGTCGTGGGTTTTGGTGAGGCTTGACTACAGCTGGCACTCTAATTAAAATTCTAATTCCTTGACGAAAAGGACTAAATATATGGTGGGCGTGCACGTGTCAAAAGTCAAGGGTTGGATAACCATTGTCCAACTTAATAATATTTGTTCTCTCTCGCTCTCTCTCTCTCTCTCTTTTTTTTGTTCTGCGCTTTTGCAATCTAGTTTCCTTGTGGGGAGTAAGTAACTTAATAGATCTGTGTCTGTAGCAGGGAACCCCTTTTCACACTGCATCCCAGAACAAGTGCAATATTCTTGTTCGGGTTGCTTTATTTGCACACCGATGAATAAGCCAACAGAGATAACATTTTTGGATATTTATATACAATGCTTCACAGTGGCATCCACCTCTTCTCCAATGAATTTATCCAATAAATTAATTTAATGATGGGTATTGTAAATATTAGAGAAACTTAATAGAAATCTAGTTATATTATTTGATGTATTTAATATTTGATATATATTGTTAAACTAATTAAATAACATAGCAACATAGCTTTTCTATTGTGAGAGTACACAGTAGAGGAAGCAATAGTAACAATGCTAGAACAAATTAAGCAAATTGAGGCCATGTGATTCCCTATTAAAATTAGGGTGGCAATGAATTGGACCTGTTGGATTGGCCTATTAATCCATTATTTTTTATGAGATGAATTGACATTTTCAATCCACTACGCAGGTCAATCCATCCTGTCCTATTTTATAGCCAATGGCGAGGCTAGGTAAATTGGCAAAATAGCAAAAAATATAATAAAAAATAGGTTGGCCTCAAATTAACTCACCAATCCGTTATTTTTTGACGATGCCACTTTTTTATTTTTGATCGGTTTGACACTACCACACTACCATTGTACCATCACATCTAATAATAATATAGTGGGTGTTTTATTAGAGCATTCACAGTTATTTTGGCTTGAACTACTAAAACAACCGATGACATAACATGCTCCGAAATGGTGTAGAACACCACAGAAGTGATGTGTAACTAGTAACGTCAAAATATGATTGTTCGTCTATCTTTTGTTAATCCCCTGAAGCTTCTACAAAAGCGATAGCGAGTATCTTATTCCCGATTGTAATTCTCATTCTACTCATTCAGTTAAAACTTGACACCTCACAACCCGATTGTTTCTAATAATTTGAAATGAAGTAATTGTTTAAGTAATGCGTTCAAAACATTGTGAGAAAAGCAGAATCATTGCCCTCACTATTTAATTTGTATAATTCTATAAAGTAGTAGTCTCAATTACAACCAAACAGGTTTGAGATAAGTTGCATGATAACTGGGATAATTTCATTGGTAACAAGGTCCCAATCTTCTCCTAATCCTAATTAAAGAATCAATTATGGACTGGTCTCCTGGGCATCACAAATGGAAGTTATATCTTCATCTTCAAAAGTAAATATAATAACAGGTAATATACCCCAAAAAAAGGGGGACATATGCACTGAAAATTAAAACATCTTACTATAAGCTTCCAATATTCTACTAATATAGAAAACCCCCATATGATAGAAGGTTTCTAGAACAACAACATTCCTTTCAAATTGGGTTGGAGGAGGTGGATGCAAATCTAGAGCTACACTTTATTAGAACCTTGTAAAACCATGGGCAGAGCTAGATTCAAATTTTAGGGGAGGCCAGCACTTAAAAAAAATATACATACGAAAAATAATATAAAGAATAAATCTTAAGTTGGTTTTTAATAAAAATTGTGGTAAATAAATTGATTTCTAGCCAAAAAAATTATGGTCTTTGTAATTAAAAATATAAGAAAAATTAGCTCATTCTCAATATTTGTTGAACTTATTTATTCTATTTTTGTTTTTATTAACAATTGATTTGAACTTTTTATAAACAATTAAAGATCAATTTGTCATTTAAAAATGCTAAGAAAAGACTAACTTGCTCTATAACTTTCATTGGATCATAAAATATAACTTTTTTTTTCTTGAATGACCAATTTATCTGATGCTAACTGTTATTCTAAAACAAAATACACATCCTAATCAAAACTAAAAAAACATGTATATGCACAACATATTTAAACATCGAAGTAAGTAAAAGGTTATAACACCTGGTTTCAAATATTTAAATTGTATTTTTTAATTTATATAGAAATAAAGAATAAAAATAAAATAAAAATAGATGATAAAATTAAACTACATATTGAGATATTAAACTTAATCTAATGTCTCCTAAAAATAATCATATATCATCCTACAAATTCTTATAACCCATAAAAAATTTTGGGGTGACCAAGTATGCATGTGTATATATATCCGCCCCTGCAAACCAGTATCGTTAATAATTAAGATCCAATTCTATATAAAAAAAAAAATCCAATTAATGAAGCATAACTTTATGGAATCTCGTTTTTCTTTTGAGAGCATATAATAGGATTTAAACAAAGCCTCTCTATATATCTAATAGCTAGCTAGATAGCTAGCTTGTCCTTCTAATATATAGGCCTACTCATCCCCATAAAAGCGATGGAAGCATTATTGAACCAACGTACAAGAAGGTTGAATCTTCTCAATGTCTAGATTAAAATATCATGTTCTTTTGTTATAGTCGTAATTAATCATCATATATGCTTTTTATATTTTCGTTCTCGCCATAAATAAAATATGAAATTTAGCCAATTGCAATTATAACTGTGTTTGACACAAATTTTGGCCTTCCCAATTTCAATTTGTTGAGGCCTGTCAGAGATTTTCCCCACAGTTTGACAATAAACTTAGTTACTGTCAAACACTAATGATTCACACATTCAGGCCATGACATCAAGAGAGGATTACATCTATCAACGTTGGGTTTCCAAACAATATCTAAGAGTATTTTGTGATACAGAAACTTTCTAACAAACTAAGTGTGAAATAGCAGTAACGGGTAAGAAAATAAAAGCAAAAAGATAACAATTAGAATGAAATGGGCTGGTCTGCATGATATTCTAGAAAATTATCTTTTTTAAATTGATCTTTTTAATTAAGGTCTTTTGAAAAAATAAAAATCTTAATTTATGTCTAGTGTAATATTAAAAGATCCTTATTTATTATCAAATATTTTTTTATGTTATACAAGATATCCTTTTCAAGAAGATGAAAATTTTAACTTCTCAAAAAACGTTTTTTTTTTCCTAGTAATTTTGTCTATACTTTAAAGTTACCTAAACATACTAAAAATGGTAAGTATATATTTAGGTCCTCACATTTGATTCAAGTTTCAATTTAATCCCAAAACTTTTTTTTTTCTTTGATTCTACTTTGTCCCTAACGTTTTAAAAACATTTAAATTTTGTCCTTTCAATAGAAAACATCCAAATTATAAACGAAAAATGTAGGTGAATTTCAAATTCTAATGTTAAGAACTCACAACAAAAATATAAAACGTCATATTACTAAATTAGGGATCGCAACAAAATATAAAACATTAAATCCGTGTTCAAATTAAAGCAACAAGGACACTCAAATTATGAACACAAACTTGATATTTTATATTTTTTTGTGGTCTTTATTATCGTCATATGACATTTTTTATTTTGGTTACTTTCTAACATTGTAATTTGGCATTTACATCCATTTCTTGCTTATAATTTGGATATTTTCTATCAAAATTATTAAATTGAAATGTTTTGAAAACGTTAAGGACATAAATGCAACAAAAGAAAGTTTTGGGACTAACTCAAAACCCTAATCAAATGTGAGGGGCCTAAATCTGAAAAGATCTTTACCTTCTTATTGGTTTATGTATCATAATGCGATGATAAAATACTTTATGTGCTCTTAATTGTTTTATTTGTCTAAATAATTATATCTTAGTGAGCATTCTAATTTGTGTATTAAGTGTTTCAATTTAAAATTTGAAAGATTGACTTATGTCAATAATCTTGCTTTTGAACAAACCAATATCTAAAGCTGAGCACATTGGCAAATTTGTGCTAAGGGCAGTGCACGGAAGCCAAGGACAAAAAACATTTACCAAATATGGCAAATATTGATCTCCATGAGGCTTTGCTTTCATGTGAACAAGTTACATATGTTGTAGCGCTAATCCTAGTACATAAAGTAAAGGAACAAATGGACAAAAGAGTTTTTCTTGTTTCTCAACGGATACTTTGATCCTTTGATCTCTTGAACAACTCATCAATAAGGAGTATGAAAGTTGAATCTTTTCTATTTTAACAAGCTTCAACGTTCAAAAATCCCTTCCTCCTACAAAAACAAGTTTGGAGACAGCATTCGATAGAGAAGGAAAGAAAGAAAAAGAAGCCAACACTCCTATTACTCTGAAGTTCTCTTGCTGAAATTTCTTTTCGAACCTCTCAATCTTTGTAAAGTGTTCATCTTGTTATTCTGAGAGTTATTACTATTGTATTAGAGTTATGTCCTCTTCTTAAGAGAAAACAACAAAGTTTATTCATTCAAACCAAAAAGGTTTATTTTGAGGCTATGTCTTTGTGAGAAGTAAAGTCTTTTGTAGAAGCTTGGAGAGGCTTGGACAAATACTAATTGGGTTTGAGCTTGGAGAGTCTCATTAAAAAGACTACTTGGGATTGAGTTTGAAGAGACCCATTGAAAATACTACTTGGGTTAAGCTTGGAGAGACTTGGCAAAAACTACTCTGGGATTGTCCTTTATACAAGTTTATAGTGGACAATCTCACCTAGAGGGTGGGAACTGAATATAGGTTTTAGATTAAAAAATTAAACCAATATAAACCTCTTGTCTTCAGTTTTTCTATAATTTTCTCTTCATATAACATATTTGTTACATTTCTTAGCATTTGTTTTAAAAAGCTTAAATATGATATTTAACTAAAAGTTTTTATAAAATATCTTATCTAGTAATTTGTATATCACAGCCTTTGTTTTAACTATCTTGGTAAAATAAAAGTTTCGTTCAGCTTTCAAAAAGATTTTTTTCAAATCAATTTTGTGATCTATCTTGTAATAATATTTTTGTTAAAACTATTTTTGTTCTAAATATCATAAGTTTACATCCACATTAGTCTCGATTTACTTAGTTCTGAAAGTGTCATGACCAATTTCAATTGTGACTGGCATATGAGGAATCTTATTCCCATGTAAGTCTCGTGATCGTTGCGTCGTACTATATGCATACTTTAATCATAAAATCCAATTTAAATTATAGTTCAATTTCTACATTTAACCTCATAATAAATCTGAATAACCCTTTATCCATAAATAAAATATGAAACTATAGTTGTAATATAAATCATCCTGAGTTGCTCAATTTCAAAAGAATCATGAAACTGGATAATTTTTTAAATACAAAACAATATCATGATCTATCAAAACAAAACATATACATATGCATGGGATCCAGAACCTTGCCCGCAATGTCATTGGAGCATTCTATACAACATAATCAACTTCACACCAATATGAAGCTCATTCAAACTGGAAATACTAGTTATGCTGAGGAGGGGAGGAGGAGGATCCAAGGGAGTTGCTAAATATGTGAGAAATCGGAAGAGAAAAGGGGTGAGTTTTACTACAAAACTTGAATGAATCATCACTCATAACTTTACATGGGACAAAAAGTAAGATATACATAATAATAATGCGATCTCATAAATCATTTCTATATAAATCATATAATAGCTGTAAAATGATAAATTTGTGATAAACATAAAAATTATCTTTATTTTCTCCAGAATTATTAAAAGAACAAACTATCCATAAACTGAAGGCGGGTGCTCAGTCTCTCATGAACAAGAGCCCTAACTGAGATCTTAACGTTTCCCGCAAACCGCGTTCCTCGTGGACTGATCTAACAAGTGGATAAATGCCCCTTGTGGGCTTTGGTATGCCGAGGTTAACGGAATAACTACCGTTAACTACAGTTCTATTCCTTTCAGTAATTCCCTAATCTAAATTAAGTTGAAATCATAAAATGGGGTTTTATCAATTCTAAATTCAACATGTCTCTCTTTCCATAATCAATTCAAGTTATAAATTAAATCATATTAAACTTTTATAGAGCAAATATGGTTTTATGCATATTCTAAAATCATAATTTTCATGTATGAATTCAAATGGAGAAGTTCTAACTAAAGCACATTTTTATATTAAATCATACCATATCATAATCCATTTTCCAAATCTCTAAATACTCCGTAATGCTAAAAAATAATAATATAATGACCACACTAAGGCCATGAGATTGAACCCATTCATCTAGAAGGGTGGAACAAAAAGCACCAACACCACTGGGACGAGGAAGAAGCATGGTACCAACATCTGCCATTACAACCATAAAAATCATAAGAAATCTATGGGTGTTCCAAGATTACTCTATAACAATTCTAATCACATTGGGAAAGTACCTCCACTTAACAATAATGGAAAACAAAGCTACCCAAACTAAGAACATAAAAGAATGGGGAGAAAGGACACATAATCCATCAACAGTTACATACCTTAAAGATTGGGGAAAAGGATTTGTGTGAGAGTGAATTAGAAAGCGTGGGAATGTGTTTAGGGAAGAAGGTTTCGGTTTGGGGGTGGGAAGCCCGATCTAGGGATTTAAAAAGGAATATGGGTATCACTTATCGAAACTATATCGTTCATCCTGCTATATCGGGGTCCTCGCTACAACAAACAAGCTAATACCCATACTTGTTGTAGCAAGCCTGCGCAGCCAAAATGGGACAGAGACTCACTTGTTTGCTGGACGAGTGAGGCTCACTTCAGCAAACTACTGCATAAGTCCACAGAACTTCAACCCAAACATGGTTTCTCATCGGGCCAACCTCAACTCACGGGCGGGTCGGGACCCTAGCATAATACGGAACTTAACTATTAACACATGTACACCAGGTATTCCATAAAACTTTATTACTATTATCAGAATATCTCCTCAACGAACAGGAGACTTTTGCCTAAACATTTTGATCAGTATGTTAAGTGTGCAGAAAATTTTTAAGAACACTTAATTCAACCCCCTTTTTAAGTGTTTTGATACCATCACTACCAAAATACACAAAAAGATCTTTTTTATATATAACAAAAGATCTTTTTTTTTACCAAAATAATGACATCCAAGTGAGATCATTATCCTACAAAGAAAAATATAGAAAAATGAAGTGCAACAAAATAAAGTATGGTAAAGTAAAGAGAAATGCAAAATGGCATGTGTTTGATTGATGTGTTGTTGTTACAAGTAACATAAATGACTACTTATAGACACAAAACAGTTATTCAACACTAACCACACTTGCCACATTTCTATATATGGACATATGCATATTGCTTAGCTATAAGCCAAATACATTTAGTACTAAAGATCACTTGGCCTATAATAGCAACTGTCAACTATTGACTTTGTCCCTTGTCCTACTTTATAAAGAGAAATTCTCACTATCTGCTATAATCTCTCAAAAAAAATTATCCACTCATTTCTCCATATTTTGAACCAAAAAACATCTTCCTTAGTTGCTTCTATTTTTGGGTAGCAATTCAGACTTGATCAAAACTATTATTTTTAAATACTGAAGAACACTTCTTCTTCAACCAATATCTAAAAATGGTTGATAAGGACCAAGGTTCAACATGAGGATCATTCTTCTGGCTAACGACTAAAGCTATTGGCATTATTTAGTTGTCTGTTGTCAACTACTAGATATTAGTTTCAAATTTCAACATTCATACAATTGTTACACTCACTAACAACTTGATAACTATACTTTAAGGGTGTATTTGCGAGTTTTAGTTTTTGAGAGAAATGGAGGAAAATGAAGGATTGATAGAGTAAAATCTTAAGATTTTTCTTTTCCATTCATTTCCCTCTCTCCTCCTCCAAAACTCAAAATTATAAACATATCCTTAGAGTATTGTTATCAAGTTCTTAGTGCATAATAACAGATTGTGTGCATCTCTAGTTGTATGTATGTATTGGAACTCATGTGTAATGATCAAGGGTGAATAAATTCATGTTGCTCACATTTATTCCTCTCACCTCAACTCTTCTCTTTTTCTTTCTTTATCCTAGCTTGATTAGGAATGTCAAATGGGTAGGGCTTAGCCGTTTTAGCTAGGCTCGTTTTGGCTTGCAAAACAAATGGGTCTAAATAGGCTTGGCCCCTTTATCCATAGTCTTGAATAATTCAACCTGGTCCGTTTAAGGCCTGGTCGCAAGGTAAATTGGCCCACCGTTTTTGTGTAATTTGGGCAACCAAGTATAGACCCCTTATCACATAAAAGAGGTATCTTGCATGTAGTTTCTTCTTCAAAAATGATCAAAGAAATTATGAAAACACATAATCTCATATTTTTCAATAGGCCATATTCTTGCTTCCAAAGCACTTAATTATAATGCAATGAACATTGCATTCACTCCATATGGAGGCTATTAGAGGCAACTAGGAAATATATGCACCATAGAGCAATTGCCACAATGCTTGTCTGATCATTTAGGTTGATAAGAGAAGAGGCAGTATCAACAATAACTAAACTAACCACCAAAAGCTTTGATAACTAATTCAACATACCAACAATACCATTACACCAATAACAAATTTTACACAATCTTAATCCAAATCCAAGTCAAGAACAAGTTAAGAACACAAAGTTGAAGTCTAAATACATACCTAAATCCAAATATATAACTACAAAGTTCCAACAATCCAATCGTGTTTCAACTCTACAAAGTAAAGTCACAATAACACAATAAAGTTCTAACAAGTCAATTTCATAAGTATCCAACTCCACTCTAAGCGGTTTATATCTTATGTCATCAAACTTTCATCACCTGTAAATGTAAATATCAAATATGTTAGTAGATAAAATAAATAATCCAACATACAAGTATAAATATAAGAATATCCAAAGATCAATGAAATTCTAATAATAAAAATGTAATGCTACCATCAAATAGCATTTGAATCTCTAGTTTCCTTAATTTGAGCATTTCTATCCTCATTCTCCTCTTCTTCATTAGCTACAATTCAAAACAAGTTAAAAACAATCAAAGATAATGAAAAGAATTGTATTACCATTAAAATAAAACTCATTAATCCAACTACAAGCACAAGTAAGAGCTTGCACATTTTGAAGAAGAGAATTGCAATACTTGTTCAAAACATGAGCACCAATGCTAATAGTCAACTCCAATGCTACCATAGTAATTGGGATACTAAGGAATCACAGGTCAAGATGTCTAAGGGGCTGTTTGGCAAAGTTTTTTAAAACTGTTTTGTGTTTTTAAAAACAAAAAACTCAAAGAAGTTGTTTGACAACTTGTTTTCTGAATGTTGGTTTTAAAAACTAAAAACACATTTGAGTTTTAAAAACTGAAATCGGAAAATAACTTTTAATTGTTTTCCAAAACAAAAAACAAGACTTTGTTCATCTCTAAGCACCTGCCACCATGACCAACTTCGGCGCCATCGCGGCCAGCTTCGGCGTCACGGCCAGCTCGGCGCCATCGCAGGATCGGTCGACACTCGAGCAGCACCACCGCAGTAGGAGAAGATCGATGCAAGCCCAACAGACCAGGTCACCGCGCAGGAGAAGACGACGACCCGGCGGACCGAGTGGGCGCCACCGCGAGAGGAGAAGACCAACGCAGCGGACCAAGCTCGCGAGGAAACGAGCAGCCCTCCGCCGCGACCAAGCCGCCACGGATCCCTCCGCGGTGACAGGGTCCCACCCGGGGCGCACTCCCTGGTCATGTTCTTTGATGTGTTGCAATGGTTTTGGGGAGATGGGGTTAGTTTTGTTTTAAAAAATGAGTATCAAACAGATTGTTGTTTTGTGTTTTTGTTTTTTAAAACTATTTCTAAACTTGATTTTTAAAATAGTTTTAAAAAACAAACACAAAAAAACTATTCCAAACAGGCCCTAAATCGGGAAATCTATGACTTTGAGTCCTCCAATAATATTGCAATATATCTACTTTTCATTGGTATTAAAACTAAGCATTGGCTCATGCAAATAAATATCCAATGAGGAGCAGTACCAAAAAAAAAAAAGCAATGAAGACTTGTTATTCTCATGTTGATGAAGTTGAAAATCAATGTGTTTCAATTCCCAAAACCATTCAAAACATAACGATTAAAAGAATCCAAAACAATGAAAAATAAATAAGTTCAAGAGAGAAAAAGTGGTGATACCAGAAAAATAAATAGCTTTCATGTGGGAAGGATTTATTCTATTGTTAGAAGAGTTCTAAGGTGGAGACTCAAATCTCATACCAGAACTTGAAGAAGCATTACTTTGTGTCCTATTGTTTGAATATTCACCATATAAGGAATACTACTTCTTTTTTATCTTAGCCACCTTTTCTCTAGAAGTATATTGATCAACTTGATCAAAACAATATTGCAAACTTTAAGTTTAATGTAAGGATAAAGAACAACCCCAAGAGAAAATATCATGCTATACTTTCCCCAATTCTTGTCGAATTTTTCTTGCATAAGTTGAGCCAGATTCTTTAATAATTCATCATCACTTTAAGCATTTTCCCTCAAAAAATATTCAATCCTCCAAAGAAGTTGCATATTTGTCCCTCTCTTTTATACTCTTCAAGTGTTGGGCAAAATCTATAATTTACGCCTCGAAAGAAGTTTATGGAAAATCATCTTGTACTTTAAGGCACATTCCAATGTCAAATAGGTAGAATTCCACCTAGTAGGCGCATCCAAGTACAAGATATATCTTGTTGGTATATATTCGGTCAGAATAATAGTCCCAATGCTAGTTTAGATAGCTCAAATTTTGCCCTTCAAGACACAAAACAGGAGCACATCTCTTTGTCGGCACAATACTTGCCATTCTAGCAACTATCTATGACCTAATTAAACTGTGGAACTTAGTGCTATGCATTATATGACTTTGGATCTTATGAATTTGATGGAAACCTTAATTATGCTGGTTTAGAAAGAGTTCTTGTGGGTAATAGTTTAGGTTTGGTTAATCAACCATGTTGGAAAATCTATATTTTCAATTATGATTTCTTTCCTTATACTTTTGATCTTTCCATTACTTCATGTCCCTCATATTATTAAGAATCTTTTAAGTGTTTCTCAATTCATTAATGATAATAATGTATTTTTTCAATTCTATCCTGCTCTTATATTGTCAAATGTCAAGATACCAAGGAGATAGGTCTTGAAGACACTCTTAGCAATGGTTTTTACAAAATTGATTACTTTAAGCGTTTAACTTCTCCTGCATTTACCACATTCGTTTTGTCCCCAAAAATGGAAGATTCAAGATTTAAGCTCTAATACTCTAGGCTGGGTCATCATGCCCTGATGTAATCAGGGTTCTCAAGTATTGTAATAATTTCTTTTCCATTGATAGATCTTTGTGTAAATCCTGTTGTATAGGCAAAAGCCACCTGTTAGCTTTTTCCTATTTCTTCTAGTCTATTCTAGTCATTTGGAACTTGTACATGGTAACATATGGGGTCCTACACCTTTTTCTTCTATGAATGGTTTTACATACTATGTATATTTCATTAACGCGTATTGAAAATGCACTCGGATTTACTTGCATTTTAAATTGTATTGCAATGTGTTTGTCTTGATTTTCTTAACGTGGCTAAATTGCAACTTGGAAACACATTCAAAATGATACAAATTGATAATGCTGCAAAATATAAACACCTAACAAAGCTTTAACAGGAAAAAATGAATTGTTCACAAGTTCTCATGTCCACATGTTCATAAGCAAAATGGCTTCGCTAGAGAAAACACTAACATGTGATTGAAATAGGGACAAACCTTGATAGTTGTTATATCCTTATCTCTCCTTTTGCAATAAGGCTTTCACCACTGTTGTACAACTTATTAGTTCCCTACCATCATATCTCTTATGGCACAAATCCCCCATCAAGATCCTGTTTGACAAAAAGCCCCCATATAAAGCATTCAAAGTATTTTACTGCCTATGTTTTCCCTTCATTAGACTTTACAACAAAAATAAATTAGACTTTAGATCACAGCTATGTGATTTTTTGGGCTATGGGATTGAACACAAGGGCTATCGATGTTTAACACCATTTGACCAAGTCATTCTCAGTCCTCATATGCTTTTGATGAGACTAAGTTTCCCTCTTGAGATGGATCAATCTTACACTCCACTTAAAATCACCCTTACATAACCTAGTTGTTGAAAACTTGCACATGTGTCTTCTGTTCCATTTGTTTCATCACACCTCACAAACTACCCCTCAATCTTATCCTATATCAACACCTACCATCATTGACATGCCTTTCTTAGAACCTAGAATTAAAGTGGTTCTTCCAATTAAGGTTGCAATACCTATTTCTGTTGTCATTCCTTCAAGTTAGCATAGCATGATTACCAAGGCCAAGGTTGGATTGTCAATGATTATATACTATTACATGTTTTAATATGTATTTTTTTTATTTTAAATGTATATCGGACCCATAAGTTTAACCTAATCCCATCCACAATTTTTTTTTTTAAAAATTAAATGTATATCAAACCCATGGGTTGGGTTGGGTTTGGAGAAAAAATTACTCAACCCCACCTAACCCAACTCAACCCAACCCATCATAACTGAACCAACAATTTGAATAAGTAGATTGGGTCAAAAAACCACTCTAAACCCACTTGACCTGACCTATGAGAACCTTAATCATTATGTGGAATCTCAAACCTAGTCTAACGTAAAATATAAATATATGATTTGATTTTAGTACACTTATGGTTGTACCTTATGGTTGTGTTTGGTATATGTCTCGAGGGAAAGAAAGGACAAAGACAGTGAGATAATAGAGATGGATCAAAGACAATCCTGGAGACAAAAACAAAACTATATTTAGTAGTGGTATACAAGACATAGTGATCGATAAAAAAAATGAATATTAGGTTATAATTTGATGAAAAATTGAAAAGTACAAAGGATAAAAATGAAATATGAAATATTTAAAAGGATATTCTTGAAAAGAAAAATATTTTAAATTTATGTCCCAAAAACATGTCTCTAGCATCCCTCTTTTTTTAAGACACAAAAATTAGCTAAAAAATTATTCTGGATGGAGACAATTTTGAGATTTTTGTCTTTGTCCCCTTTCCAAAATTTTTCTGTCCTCAATGTTTTTTGTTTTTGCACTGATACACTTATCATATACTACCTAAGAGTGCAATTTTTTAAGGGAAATGTGATGCTAAATGAATAACACATGACATAAGTTAAAAGTGGAACTATCTAACTTTTATATATAGATAAATTAAAGACACACCTGTAATGAGATCTGTTATGAAAATAGAACATTACCACTCTAATTAATTATATATTAATTTCCAAAATATTAAGCGTGTATCAAAATTAACCTCCAACAAATACAATCCAAATAAAATATAAAATTGTAATAAACAAATTAACAAAACTCCTATGGACCATAGTTATCAGAAACAGACTAGTCACTTGGTTTAACCGAAAACCGATGAACCGATCACTAATTTGGTTAGGTTCTTTGATTGAACCGGTTTTGCATATAATTCGATCAAACCCGATCAAACCCAAATCAGCGAACCGGCAAGTTGATGTTGAACCGAACCATCAAAATGGTGCACCAAATAGCTTTGATCGCACCTGCTATCTTTGACCACACATCAAGGAAATTTTTTTTCAAAAATTCATGATGTGAGGCTCTAACCCACACCACCAACGTGTGGGTGCGCTTGCAAACCACCAAATCAATATTATTCTTTGTTCAATATATATAAAGAATTATATATATCATATATTTAGTCTCATAATTTTTTTATATTGATTTAATTATATCTGACTTAGTCAATTGAACCGATGACCTATTGATTGAATCAATAGTCTAATAATCTAGGACTTTGATCAAATCGATGTTCAGGTCGAGCCTGATAACTGTTGACACTAGCCAGCACGTAAGTTTTAGTTCTACAGCTGATACCACGTGGTTGTCGTTCAGCAAAATTAATGTTTCATGATTATTGTGCATATGTCATCATCAGTCGTCACTCTGCGGATTGAGGACGTACAGCTCTATCAACATTAATCAGCAACGAAAATAAAATTAGGTATAAAAATATAAGATACACACTGATACATATTATCATCATTCGTTAATATAAATTTTATTATTTAATTATAGTTAATTATATTTTTGTTTTTATGGGGAACTATATCTTGTTTTTATATATATATATATATATATATGTGTGTGTGTGTGTGTAATGTAAGAATTAATTTTTTAAAAATATCACATATATAGTTATTTCTTATTATATTCTTATTAAATTAAATAGCAATGTAAAATACACTTAATATGATTCTTATAATTTTAATAATAACGAAACAACATGCATGTATGCTGATCCAAGTTTTAGATTCCACTTAGCTTGTCTGTCAAAGTTTGCAATCTTATCCGAAGAAAAAGCTTTCTCAAATCCAAGTTGTTTCTGAATAGATAATCATATAATTAAGGTGGTCCATATCGAACCTCAATATATATATATGAAGCATAATCTGAATTGCGGTAATATTTTAAGAGATATGTCACAATTCCTCAATATGCAATTCCTGAGGACATTCCGTCATTTCGGTGTGTGTTTAGTGCGTGAAATAAAGTATTTAATTGAAGTTTGAAATTGTAATTAGATTGTCCAATTTTAAATTTTATGTTTAGTACCCTTTTAAAATTAGAACCATAATTACATATAACAATTCTACGAAATTAAAAAATAACTAGCTTAAACATTTTTCAATTCTTAACTCATATCTTAAAAATTATCAATTTCATATTTCATAATTTTTTTATCGTTCCTCAATTATGACCACCTCTCATCGCTCACCGGTCAACCACCACATACCACCAATGGCTAGTCAGCCATTGTTGGTTGCTGACCACTCGCCTGGTTGCCACCCATCCGCCTTTAGTGGTTGATCACTCACTTTTGGCCAACCATCATCATCGATCACGACCACACATCACCAGTCAATCACTCCACTGCCAATTGCTAACCAGCATCAGTTGCCAGTGTCCTACACTGACTGGTTGTCCGCCTGTTGCAAATTTAATAGAGTAAAAATATTTTAAAGTTATAAATCATATATCTAAACAATAGAAATTGAATAGAATAGAGTTCTAGTTTTGGTGGATCCTAATTTTTTATAAGAGTCAACAATAAAAGTAGAGATTCTGAGCTAATTTCAATTCTATTAAAATTGGAATTGAATTTAAAATTTTGAATTCTAATTCCAATTCCACGCCTCAAATGAAACCTCGATTGAAATACAGATGCTCTTTCCCACCTACTTGATTTCGGATTAAATTAAAAGGAAGGGAAAAGCTAAGTTAGAGAGTTATTTTTCTTCTGTACGAAGAAAAACAAAGACATTACTTAATCTACTGTATTTCTAACACGCAGTTCGCGTAAGATTTTTTTTTTTTAAATTGAGCTCTAATTTATGTGATGATAAAAATTATAAGTTGATATCAATTTTCAACAACGCTTTTAAAAATCTAATTTGTAAAATAGAAACATGACTTTATTACATATTTAACATATATAAAAATTTCGTGTCTGGTAAATTTCGGGAAATTAGATTTAGTGTATATGTAAATTAGCTTGTTATGTCTTTCACATATATTACAATATAAATCATTTTGAGAAGTTTTTTTCTGAAAAATTTATTCTTCTTTTATAAGTTTAATCCAATCCAATTATACACTTAAATTCAGGGTACGTTTGTTTCAAATCTTAAAAAATAATTATAAAACTTAAATTTAATATATAAATAAAAAATTAAAACAGTTTTTTTCTTCAGAAATTACTCTTTTAAACTTCTAAAAAAAACTAAAAACTTATTTTTTAAATAAATAAGTGATTTTTATCTCATAAAATCCATCCAAACGCCCCATTTGCAGATATATAGCTACAGCCGCAGCCAATGTGGAAAATATGGTCGGCACATACATGAATTCCATTTGGTTCATATGGGCTTTTGCAATTCTATTTTATCCCCTCAAGTTTTAATTTGTTTCATTCGACATTTCAGATAATTTTTAAGTGGAGAAGAGAAAGGGAGATGACACTTCCTTTTTGCGTACTTCAAGTTTCTTAAAACAGCAAATCACTACTTGCAATTTTCTAATATAATATAGTAACAGGTTTGTCAACAAATACAGTTAGTCCATTTTTCATTTGGGACCAAACTATATGGTCCAAGAAAACTTAATTTAAACAAATTTAAACAAATGTATCATTATTACTCTGATTTGTTTGCAGGTGGTCCAATGCAATTGATTGCAACAAATATAGCGGGAGGGATCCGGTTAATAGAAATCGCCAGCTTTTTTAATAATTAAAGCAAATATGAAAAAAAAATTATGCATCCAATTCTATAGAGTTTGAATTTTAGTCTTTTTTCTTTTTTCATTTTACTAACGTAGGACTTTTAACAATATATCCTATGCTTATTAACAATCAAAATGCATTTCAATCCTGACTTTCGTTTTTTTAAAAAGAGAATTTTTATTATTTTCATAAATAATAAAATACGTTACTCCACGTTGATTCTATACAGTATTATTGTTTCTTACTTTGTTTATATTTTTAACTATATAATAGAGAATAACAACAATATTTTACCATTCGGGTGGCTGTGTTTAAGAACTCTTTGAGAATCGTAGATATTTCACTGTAGTATATCTATGCAGTTTTTGTTCCTTGAACTTAAATCATGGTCAAGTAAACTATTAAAACTTGATTACGTGAAAAAATCCGATTATTTGAAATTCACGCTTTAACCTCGTCTAATAGACTAAATATAATTTGTTTTTGAATTTCAATGATTTTATTGAGGCAACTAGGAAGATATATCTCATAAGCTTAATTCTAAAAAACACACAAATTCTTGCAAGCAAATTTTTTTTCCTTATTTGTTTTTCATTTTTCTTTTTGAGGTGGCTAGGTGAGCAAGAGACTGGGAAAATTTAATAGATATGGTCCCTCGAGGCCTCATAAAAATTCAGAGGATTAAATGGAAAATTTATTGTAGCCGTCCTCGTTGGCGGCACACATGTACAAAAAAAATGAAAAAAAAAATCCATTCATCATTATAGAGATGTTTGATTATAAACTTTTTTTCAAGTAATTGTCCTTTTAATTAAATCATGAGTGCCGGACGTCCTAGGCAACATTGGCTTATACACACAACGTACATTTTGGTCAATTCCTAAGTAATAGTTGAATTATTTATTTAGCTTTTCTGTAAATTTCAAGTTCATTATATCTTTTGCCGCATATGCAAGAGAACTATTTTCTACATATATAATTGGGCTTACTACTATAACTATTATGATAAACCCTTAAACTAAAAGCAACAAAACATAATAATGCTTAATTACTCAGAGTGATGGTTTTATACTTATTTCTCTTAAATAAGATATCGAATTCAATTAAGTCTCTCTTTTTTTTTCCGGAGAATCAAGTCTCATTAGTTAAAAAAAATTATGTTAAAAGAGTTTAAATTTATAATTTATGCCATAATGGGTCAAAATTTTAATGAGATTGAACCTAGAATCTCATGCATACTGCTTAAACACCTCAACAATATACCAATCCTAGTGGCTTCATAACATGTCAATTTAATTCGAGGCAAATTAATTAAAAGATTTACGTAGGATACCAAGGGTTCATCAACTGATTTATTGAGATTCGAATTTTACCGATAAGCTTACCAACGAGTATGGGTTATCACTTTTGGTTTTTGGTTTTTCGATAGATATTCCCGATGGGTAATAGCACCCATCGGAAAGTCTTGACGGGAATATCAACGAATAAAAAAATTAGAAACCAATCGGTGCAAGTGTATTAAAAACATCACTTGAGACAGTTAGGGAAACAATATTACCACAGGTATTTTATTTTTATAGACGGGCTTTGGAAATTAAAAATTTATTTATTTTTTACCAATGGGTATTTTATTCATATCGATGGGTTTTGGAAATAAAAAAAATTATTTATTTATTTTTTACATATGAGTGTCCAATTTTTATTTTTAAAAAAATTATTTTCGACTTGTATACCCATTAGTAAAAATTTTTTAGAGGCTGATTATATTGCCATATGTGAAGAATTTGTATAAACTCTCTAATTATTTGACATTTATTTATTTTTTTATTTATATAATAGTTTAATTATCAATTAAATGATATTAAATAAGGAAATAATTAAATGATAAATAAATAAACAAAGTAATGAAGTAATTGAGTAAATAAAAAGGTATCAGAAAAAATAAATACAAAGTGCGATAAATATAAAAAATATCCAAAATGTAATACAAATAGTTAGAAAAAGACTAGCTGGAGCCCTCTTCGTCCATGTCGGCGTTGTCATTCACCTGTCAAAGTCATCACCATCATCAGATGAGGAGTCCTCTGTAATGGATGAGAGTGGCATCTTAGGGAGTTTCTTGACAAAGGATCCTGAGGGCTTCATGTTGTTGAAGAACTTTATCACATTGGTCGTAATCTTCTTCTACATCCTCCTGAATTTACTTTTTTCTTTCTTAGCCTTTTGTTGTTGCTACTAATCCATGGATAGCTTCAGCTTTGGATTTCTCTAAGTTCCTCCTCTCCTGCTTCTGCCCACCCTGCTCAGAGAGTTGTTGGAGAAGTTGTGTCTGTTGCTCTTGTTGTTGCTAGATAAGTTGTGCATGCTGTTGCAATTCCCAATTTAGGGCCTCACACGCTCCGTAAGGCATCATTCCCAGCAACTGACTTAGTGGTGGAGAATGGGGACCTACTATTGGGAAATACCTCATCCTATACATGTGACTCTTGTAAGAGCCGCCAACCACCTAGACCCAAATACCCTCCCATTTGGAAAAGGATGTTAGCATCAGGCCTACACTGCTTGGGTCTGGTGGGATCTACGCCTGCTCCCAAAGCTTTGTATATTCACGCTATAGAGAAAAGAAAAAAAAGATAAAATACATGGTAAGTAATAATTATGACATAAATGAAGAAGTAATAAAATTTAATACTAAGAGCCTTTGATTTCAGACTTAAGTATGTTGTCTTGCGAGGGTCAACCCACACCTCTCTTATCTCCCCTCTCACCCTTTCTTATAGGACCAGCTCCCCTTGATTCGGAGGATAGTTTAACTCCCAAGCCTACATGGAAATGTACATTAAAATCATAACAACATACTATTAAATGCAATTCAGATGTAGAAAGTTAATAATATACTAAATATAAAAACATTAAAGTTACCAGTCGCTTTCGAGTCGCCTCCTTGGTGCATGACCCACTAGCTTGTAGTGACCCGCCTTTCACTTGAGGCCTAATTTGTCTTGCCCTTCTCAGACCTATCCTTGAAGGTTGGGTTGGATGACCAATGGCTTTGCAACTTGCGAGAATGGTATCATTCAGCCAAGAGCCGTCATGTACCCCTTGTGGACATTGTGGAACATGTCCTACAAGCACTTAGAGGACCTAATCTTCTAAGCCCTCTTGATAGCAGCCTCATGCTTTAGCATGATGTAAAAAGACCTCT
Organism: Dalbergia oliveri; assembly: GCA_030441495.1. Lineage (NCBI taxonomy): Eukaryota > Viridiplantae > Streptophyta > Magnoliopsida > Fabales > Fabaceae > Dalbergia > Dalbergia oliveri. Next base: position 21,079,202 of record JAMLFY010000009.1, on the reverse strand, counting down.
ATATATACAAAAATCATAATATAATTTTAGCGTAATCAAATAAATTTTAGTATTACCTTCCATTCTTGCCACCGCATCTCCTTGACATCTTTCAGGATGTTGGTCCAAGTAGGCCACTAGTGATTATACCTCTCTGTATAACCTCGGAATCCTGTGACCCTCAGCAAAAAGATCAAAACTATTACACAGATGATTGAAATTAAGTACAATAACAATATTTTAAACATCACATACAATCTAAAATTAAAATATGTAATAGAAAACACGTTTGAACTTACCTGTCTTGCTGACCTAACCTGGCAAAATCGGGAGCGCGCCTACTATCTCGGCCAAGCAGCCTACCATCTGGGTCGATCCGTGACCCACCTAAGGAATGAAGGGTTTGGTGAGATTTGGGGCTAGGATTCAGGCCAATAGTAGGGCTGGAGCTAGGTTGCTGTTATGGATCAGTTGTGATTGGGAGTAGGGCAAAGGTGGAGGGCCAACATAGCTGCGAGTGAGCATCATCAGAAAGGAGGGGTAATGATGGAGGGGCAATGGTGGTAGGGGAGGTAGTGATGGGTAAACCAACCTTCCTAGGTTGGCCTCTACCTATACCTTTGCCATCCTGAAACAATTACATAATCCATTAAAAAATATAATTACATATGCAAATTTAGAGTTATTTCAAAATATTGTTGCATATAATATTTAACACCTTAGTTAATCTAAAAGTTCAAGGCTATTTTTATCACCACTTTGTTGTTGATCATTATTTGCATCATCATCACTACTATAATTTATTTCATCTTTATGATTTCTCATTGGATGGTGACTTGCCTTCAATTATGTCAACTTTCCCAGGAGTCAATGGAAAAAGATTTTTAGGATTGTTTGTATCCATTAATGCCCTGGAAGGGCTGGATCATCCACTTGATAAGTATCATCAATAGTATCTTTCTCTGCTTCAATCCTACTTCTTACTTTTGTCTTATTTATAAACCTCTAGTTTGATATACTTTTCCCATAATAAGACATATATTAAACTTATCTAGCATTTTTTACAATAGTAAATGGATTATAACTTGCATGTCTTCTAGTGTGATTGATTTCAATGATTTTGTAATTGTTGCATTGTTGTGTCCTAATTAGTCACGTATGATCATTTTAATGATGCATAACATCACAATTTTTCATGTAGAAAAAGGGTTACTGACTTACATTCTAATTAGTAGCACTTTATAACAATTTATCAAAATATGTAAGTATGCAAAATTTCACTCCTCTGAAGTCAATCATTGGGGCTAGATCTTTCTAGCAACACGATCAAGTTGGTTGAAGAAGGACAATGTTGGTGGAAATAGAACATTCCCATCTATCGTCATTACGACCAACTGAGTTCTCCTCGATTAAACATGTGACTGAAAGTAAAATATGCAAAATTTGAAGTCTCTTTCAACATATATGCTTGACATATTGATCATTCCTCTTGAGACTTATTCTTCATTCTTTTACACCCTCATATTTCCCTTTCAAATAGATACACCCACCTATACTAAATCAGTTCACACACTCATGCTTCATATGCCAAATTTATGGGCAAGTATTCCATTGATTCAAAGAACCTAGGAGGAAGTATTCTTTTAACTTGCACATAATTCGGGGAATGTTTTCTCTCAATGACAAGTAGATCATCAACCCTAAAAGCAAAAAGCATAAATCCCTAAAATACTAACTCAATTCAGTTAGGGCTTCTAGACATCATCAAGTAGCTCTCTGAATGCAACGGGAAGTAAACACTCCATGAAAACTTAATAATTATGGCTTTTCATGGAAACAAGCTTACCTTGTGCAACATTGCTGCACCTACCGAAGTTAGAAGCATAACCTTCAGGCATTCTCAACGCTTGAAGCCACTAACAACAGGTTTCTGAGTGGAATTCAAAGTATATTTGGCCTTTGGTGTATAAAAATGACCATCTCTTAATTTTTGTAGATACAAATCAGGCTATGTGCAATACTCAGCTAGATCATGCCTTTCCTTGTCATTGTTTTTGGTTCGATCTATATCCATTTTGATATTCATAATATTGTCAAACACATTTTTTTCAATATGTATGACATCTAAACAATGACGCACCAAATTATCCTTCCAATATGGTAACTCCCAAAAGATACTTTGGTTGATCCAATTATATTATATCCCATAGCCTTGCAAGGGCACTACCTTTCCTACTTCTGTTATTTTTTGAAAATCCTTAACTCGATCCCGTATTTAGCGACCACTTAGTCTAATTGGAGGCTCATCATATTCAAAATAATTACTTTTAAAGTCATATATACTTCGCCTATATAGATGATTAATATCTAAGAACCTCTTATGACAATCAAACCAATAGTTCTTTCCTCCAAGTTTCAAAATAATTGCCTTAGTATCCTCCATGTAAATTGGGCATGCTAATTTTCCTTATGTCATTTATCCAGATAACATTCCTTAATTTGGAAAGTCATTAATAGTCCACATTAATGCTACCCTCGTCATGAAATTCTATTTTATTGAAATGTCGTAAGTAAGAACACCCTTGCACCACAACTCATTCAATTCATCAATTACGGGGTTAATGATACACATCAATCATAGCTTTTGGATTATTAGGGTCAAGGATTATACATGTTAAGAATAAGTAAGGATCTTTTATGCACATTTTATGAGGGAGATTGTACGACATAATAATTACAGGCTAACACAAATAGGGTTTGTTAAATTAGTAATTCAAGGTAAATTCATCTGAACATAGTCCCATTATAACATTTTGAGGGTCAGAAGCAAACTCAAGATATGTTTGATCAAAATAGTTCCACACTTCACCATGCGATGGATGAGTCAATACACCATCACCCCTTTGATTTTCACTGTGCCATTTCATTTGACAAGCTAAGCTTATTGATGCATAAAGTCTCTTGAGCTTAGGGATTAAAGAAAAATAGTGCATTCTCTTAGGGACATCCTTATACCTCATACTTCTATATCTCTTGGGTTTAAATCTAGGCTCGTGGTAGAACTTACACTTGGTCAATACAACATCATCTTTGTAATAAAACATGTAGCCTTTTAAACAACAATCAATCTTTATTTCCTTCAACCTAAGTTTAGAAACTAATTTTTTAGCTTGATAAAAATCTTTTGGAATTACATCAGGATTAGGAGTTAGTTCACTTATCAGTGCAACCCACTGATGAAAAGATCTCTTGATGTCTATATAGATTGTCCACCCATGACATATTATCCACTACGTGGACTCTACAGAACTACTTCCAATCTAAAACAAACCTACTTGATTCCTTGTGTTAACTACTTTCCTATACTCGGTCCAAATCCAATAGTCACACATGAACCCCTAATTGTACAAATGAACCATTATGGTATCATTATCTAAATACTTCCTACATTTGCATTTTTTACATGTACACTTAACTTTTGGTCATTAGTGAATTGTTGTGTTTGACACGCTACCCTCATAAATTCTTCAACATCATTATAGAATTTCAATTTAATACCCCTCTATTATGGTGCAATCTATCATACATCCATGATCGGTTTGAAGGAAATATTGCGCATGTGAGTAACCTTAAACCCTACAATTTTTAAAGACATAACATTGTTACTTTTAACACATTCAATTTGACTTTAAATGTTTTTAATTCAATTACCTTTAATTTTATTTGCCTCATAAAAATTTCACAAAATTTTGACAATATCTCTGCTTAAATTAGGATCTTTCGTCATCAATTAATTCAATACGTCAACAATTTGAGACATTATTAAACGTCAATACCATAATCTACATATTTAAATAATTACATCTTAACAATTAAATACAATTCACGTAATCCTAAAAACTATTCTAGAGCACATCTTGTTATAACTCTACAATATGCATATCCTTCAATCTCCACAAACCCAAACAATCTCCAGAGCAAAAAATGCAAATAAGTTAGGGAAGGATCTCATTGTCCTCCCCCTTTCCCCCAATCATGCTATCCCCATTTCCTACAATTCTATCCTAAAAATCATAAGTCTCTATCTTACATATATATTAAAGCATATAAATAATAAGGATTGTGTTACTAACCTATATAGTAGTGCACAAATAAAGAGGCAAAAGCTCCCTGTACGCAACCAAATTCAATCCTAAAAATCCAAAAACAAACAATTAATTTTGCATGGTTATAAAAATTGAAAAATAAAAATATACAATAAAAATAGAAAAAAAAACTAAACCAAAAGCCTCCATAGCAAACACCGTCAGTGCTCCCTCTATTAGAACTCTTACATTTACAAAATAGCAACAACAATCACTCCCCCAATTAATTAAAAACAAACACTTTGGGCCATGAAATCGAACAAAAAAACTAAGCCAAATAAAAAAAACTATACCAATTAAAATGCTCAGAAATGTACCTAGATCGTAATGGTGTGCTTAGTTTCACGAAAGGAGGCTCCGTGCGGCAAACCAACGGTGGTTGCAGAGAGTGAGAGAGAAGAAAGAGACGTTTTGCAAAGTGAGGGAAAAAGGTTCTATCGTGGGTTATTTACGAGGGTTACGGTAACCAATAAATGAAACGCAGTACGTTTCAAGTTTCACTAGTGATCAATGGGTTTACCAACAAATACAATGAATCCCAAGAGAAACGCACAGCATCCCAAAAGTTCAAAAACTCGTTGGTATATCTATTGTTAATTGAAAATAAAAAGTTTAATTTAATGTATTAAAAACCCATAAATAATCTGCTTATAAATATAAAATTTAATTTAATATAAACTCATCAGTACACCCGTCGGTAATTAATAATAATAATAATAATAATAAAAATAAAAATTTATTCAAAACCCATCGATATACCTATAGCCCAGGAAACTGGAGAAAGCAAGGGAAAATGAGATGGATGACATTCTATAGAAATTAGAAAATCAATTAAGGGCATAATTGTAATTTTATATTTTTAATTTTTTAAAAATCTTTTTTTATTATTATTTATGGTTTATTTGTAGTAAAGAGTGTTGTTGTAACAACTTTTATATAATTAAGGGAGTTAGGTGTAGTTTTAAAATTTAGGAGAGAATAAATGTAATATCAACTAATTTTAAAGACGCTTACTATAATTTGCCCTTAATATTTTGTTATTTAATTGTGAAAAAGGAAAGGACCAAGCATATTGGAACCTAGGGGAAAAAGGGCTATGTTATTCAGGAATATCTAGAAATGAAAATTTAACTCATATTTAGAAGATATCTCATTATCTCAACATCCAAAAATTGTAAGATTCCTTTGAAGTATTAAAACTAAAAATTTCACATACACTACTAACAAAAAAATCACTAACATATATTTTGGAAAGATAATTTAGTTAAAACAAATTAAAATTCTTGAAAAAATCACATTCAATGATTCTTCTTCATTTTTTCACTTTATTATATTTTCACTTTTTTTAAAAAATATGTGGTAATGTTTGGCTAGGGGTGAAATGGAGAGAAAATTTTTATATAAAAGCTCTATCTATAATTTCACATGAAATTCTTCCATAAAAAAAATTTTCTCTCAATTTTACCTATATCAACCATACACACCTTTTATGAAAAACAAAATCTTTCAAAATATTACAAACTATTACTTCAATTTTTAAGAACCAAAAAACTATGTAAAACTTAACGCGAAACAATGATTGGTTTGTTGTTTTTTAAAAATCAATAAATATATTTTATACTAATTAGATTTTACAAAAGTTTGTTTTTCACTCATTTTACTTACGCAAAAAATATTAGCCAACACAATTTAAAAGTAACAAATAAGACATTTTCAAGATATACAGGAGAGGCTTTTCCCACCAAATTGCTTATTATATATATATATATATATATATACCATTTTAAAGTATCAATTGTTGAAGGTTTCTTGGAAAAAAATTTAAAAGCCAACAAATGTTATTTCTAGATTTATTTGAATAAAATTTTTCACATCCCATTCATATTTCCTCTCATTTTACTTGGTTGAGATTTCAGAAGACAGTGATAAAATTATAAAAGATTTAAACGTTCTTTAATTAAATCATTAATTTTTTACTACTTCACCTTATTCGACCCCTCCCCCACCCCCTCTTCTTTTTTTTCCTCCCAAACCAGAAAAAGAAAAAAGAAAATCCGTTCGCAAAACTCCAATCGTTTTCTCGTTTTTAATTTATATCCCTCATTTTCAAAACCCCGTCCTTGAATGTCTATAAAAGCCCCCCTACCCTTCTCAATCCTTTGTAATAAGCCAAAACTCTTATGACCCCCCCTTTCACCCTCTCTATCTCCCATTCTCTCTTTACCTCTTCATCAACTTAAAAAGCAAAGCTACATACATACATCTCTTCAACCAAAAGCTTATAGCTCTTCACCTTTGGGTTTCAAATCAATCAATCAAAATACATAATATCTTAAGTGGGTTATAAGTTATAACTCATGGATGTGAAAGGAAGGGTAAGAAACTCCAACAGCACCACCATCATTCAAGAGGACGACATGGACCTCCGAAGAGGCCCTTGGACCGTCGATGAGGATCTTGCCCTCATCAATTACATTGCCACTCATGGTGAAGGCCGCTGGAACTCCCTTGCTCGCTCTGCTGGTAACTTATCAGTTTCTTTTCTTTTCCTCTTTTATTTTCTTCTCTTGTTGTTTTCTTATTATTTTTGGTTTGGGAGAATAATAGTACTAGCTATTTCATGATTGCAATTGTTGACTAGAAAATATACTTCCAAGTTCCAACCTTTCTAGCTTGATTATATACCTCTACAATTGTGGTGTGAAAGCCCCCTCCACTTCTCGTCTCGTTTCATCATCAAAATCCATTTTGGGGTAGAAAAGCCAAAGTTTGCGGTTTTCTTATATAAGGAATTATGTTATAGGACTTTTAATTTAATGGCATATAGGCATATACTATTGTGTGGCGGGGCATAGAATGGAATACATATAATTATAGGTCTGCAGATATTTGCTTGGGGGCAACCCCATTTATCAAAAAGGAATATAAAGAAGATGAATTGAGATAATATATGTACCACAACCCAAAATCATGTGTTTTTCTGAAAAAAAATAAAGTACCATCATGGATAAAGATGCTTAATTATTATTATTATTTTCCCTATTAAGTAGTGTTTTGCTCGATCACTCGAGAACTTTACTAATTTAAGTAATTTCTTTTTCTTATAGGACTCAAGCGAACCGGCAAGAGCTGCAGGTTGAGATGGTTGAATTATCTGCGGCCCGATGTTCGACGTGGTAACATTACACTTGAAGAACAGCTTCTTATTCTCGAGCTCCATGCTCGATGGGGAAATCGGTATGCCAAAATTATGCAAGCATCTCAAATATACCTTTTTTTTTCTTTCTATTAAATTATTCAACTTTTTTTTTATTTTGAATTTGACACTGGCAATATAAAACTATTTTACAGAAAAAAAAGAACAACAAATCAAGATGGTTTTTTTTTTGGGTGCACTTGAGGGCTGAAGCCCATCTCATAATAATGGAGATACTTATCTATTATAATTTGACACTTTTTAAATTTTACTGTTTAACAATATAAAATTATTTTATACAGTGAGAACATATAAATTAAACTCTTTTAATTTTTGTTATCTAACTCGTTAACTTGATTTTATTGATTGCATCAGATGGTCCAAAATTGCTCAGTATTTGCCTGGTAGAACCGACAATGAGATTAAAAACTATTGGAGAACGCGTGTGCAAAAGCATGCCAAGCAGCTCAAATGTGACGTGAATAGCAAGCAATTCAAGGACACCATGCGCTACCTTTGGATGCCAAGGCTGGTGGAGCGTATTCAAGCCGCGGCAGCTGCCAGTGCTGCGGCCACCACCACCACCGCCACCGGATCTCCAACCTTGTCTGCCACCACAACCGTCGCCACCACCAATACTACTGCCACCTACATCTTCGACAACAACAACAACCTTAACAACAATTTTGAGGTTCATAGTGGGAACATGATGTTAGCCGCCACCCCGGCGGCAATTATGAGCAACAACTATGGTAGTAATTCAAATGTTACACAAAATTATGCTACTCCAGGGAATAGCAGCACAGGCACTGCCGCATCATCAGACTCTTTTGGGACACAGGATTATTACGGTGTACCTGTTGGTAACAAGAACAATAATAGCCCTAATAATCAGGATTATTACTACCAACAAGGTGATCACCATCACCAAGTCAGCTTTTTGGACTGCATCACTAGCCCATCCATGATGTTCCCTCAGGAGCTGGATTTCCAAGCCATGGAGGAGCTACCAAGCACTCCCCCTTGGATGAATCACAGTACTTCCAACAATTTTTGGAATGATGAAAACATGTTCTTCTTACAACATCTGACTGATGGCAACATGTGAAACAATAATTGATCCATGGGACAAATTGGGTTTAGAGGGCTAGTGTGAAATTTACGGATAAAAGTAGAAACATGAGCCAATAGAATAAAATTTATATTCTATGTGTAGGACATACGTAGGATCTTCCATGAACATAGACTATTAAAACCACGGTTAAGAGCAAACCGAGGGATAATGTGAATTATTTTTCAGTTTGTAGTTTTTGGTTCTTTAATTTTCTCTATTTCATAGGGGGTGTGGGAATAATTGTAATTTGAACTTTTCTTTTAGGATAAGATTTCATTCTTTGAAATTATTAAACTTTATTTTTGGTTCTCATTAATTCTCTGGCTAGTGACCAGTATTGAGTGCATTATAGATGCATGATACCGTACACATTAAATAATAATTTGTAGACGTGTTCATAATTGATTCCACACAAACATCCTGCCCCTTTTCTCATTAGCCAAGTACACACTGTTATTTTTATTTGCAGTCCCACTTTTGAAAACCTTGTCCACGGGACCTGAACCAGAACCCCGCAAAAAGCGTTTCTAGATTGTCATAAAAAGAGGTGAAAAAAGCAATTGTAATTTTTTACACGTGGCTATGTATTATTGGCGGGCTAGCTCCAATGTTCAAGTTGGCCATTAGGGACAAAAACTTTCGAAAGTTCAAACACAACACACAAGCCTCCATTACCATCATGATCATCGTTAATGATCAAAAAGCTTAATCCGCCAGCTAAGTACGATTCCAAGGACCCTCACCCTAAATTTCTCTCACGCTTTGTTGCATTTCGTACGGACAAGGGTTCACTCATGTCCAAAATCAATAATGTTTGAATATTCAAGACTAAGTGTCCACTTGAACACTCTGATCAATGATATCCGCATCATTGGTGATACTTGATCAGATAGATGTCAAGTGGTACACTTTTGCTCTCAAATGTTCAACTAACATTATTGCATTAAAAACTTACCAATTTTCAGTCTAACCCACAATGGATTCCCTCATGGGCAATTCGGTAACTTCGTGCAGTGCACGTGCCAAGTGAAGTAGCAAAACGTGAGGGAATAGTTTAGAGGGAGAAGGAGTGAAGATGGTAATGGCGGCGGGAATCTTTGTAGGCCGCGTGCCTATAAGGCAAGCCATTCAAGTGGTCCCAAAGAGTGAGGTGTTTAGAAGCTGCCATGTGTTCTCTCTCAAATAAATACTTGAATTTTTTAAGGAAAATAAAGAAAAAAGTAGCCTTATTAGTAAGGCACCTTAATTAGGGTTCTTGGGCTGTTGCAGTTATAGCCGCAACCCTTGAAAGAGCCTCCACGTATATGGCTCATCTCTAGATTTATAGGCAGAATAAATAATCAAGAGAAGGGCATTTATAATCACATTTATTTTTATGGCATTGGCGCATTGATTAACATTAACTGGCTTAATTCTTCCAATTTTTATTATTTTAAACTAAACCACCTATGAATTTATTAATTTTGAATAATTTTACGCGAGTCAAATTATTCTATTTTTTTGGTAATGAAAACATTCAATTTATCCAAGGAAGTAAAAAATCTTATTTAAATTTAAAATAAAAATAAATGTCAAACCAATTAAATCAATCATTGTCACCCATTCATTGTTATGGAAAATATTATTTATACATACTAGAAAAGTATGTCCACCAACCACTACAGACCACATGTTTAGTGGTGATGAAAAGTTCACGTCAATATTTTTACCTAGGAATTTATGTGAAAATAATTAGGAATTTCATGTAAAATCAAATGAACAAGATTTGTTTCTTTTACCCTTATAATCAACCACTAATCACACTTGAGTCATTCCCTACATTCAAATGAGAGAAGTGATTTATTTTGAAAATAAAAAATTGAATTGCATAATCATATATAAATAGTCAAAATTAGTTATTATTTAATGATGATATGATCATTTGAAAAAATCAAATGACTTTACATTTTAATCTTGACCATTATTCGTATAAAATTCAATTACCATGATTTATTTATTCCACTCTCACAATAAACCACTCATTTCACTTAAGTTGCTCTATGTGAAGCTTAATAATAAGCTCCATATTTTAATTTGGACCAAAGAGTCCACACTTCCTTTTGTTCATCAACTTATAACTAAAGGTTATTTTTTAAAAATTTCTTTTATTGGCATTAATTGCTACTTGAATTTTTTTCTCTTAATTATTAAACTCTTTTTGTATGGCAGAATAAGAATGTGTTTGTTTTAGATTTTAAAACAATGATTCTATAACTTAAATTTTATATATAATAAAAAAATTAAAAATTAATTTTTTTTTTAGAAGCTACTCTTTTGAGCTTCTCCAAAAAAGCTGAAAACTGATTTTTTAAAAAATTCTAATTATTTTTAAAAATTTATTAAAACATGAAAAAGTGTTAAAAAAAGTGATTTTTGCCCCAAAAAATCAAATACAAACGCACCCTAAATATATGTCTCATGCATATAATTTCAGTGGTTAACGTGTGAACATTTATACTCACTTCAATATTAGGCTGGTTTGGATAAGTTTTTTGAGATAAAAATTGTTTTATGATTAGATATCAAATCAATTTATATTTGAATGTGATATTAAAAGAAATTCATTTTTCTCAAATATTTTTGTTAAATATTTTTGTATTTTTTTTAAGGTTTTGCTTTTACTAAAAAGTTTTGCACAAACGTATCAAAAAATATTAAAAATAATTAATAAAAAAGATTTGTTTTAATTAACCAAAATAATGACACGTAAACGAGCATAGTGAACATTTATTTCGCTCTTTATGCAATATGAATTTTTGTATTCATTTGTATGAAAACTATTAGTTTCACACGGTTATTAGCAAAACAAAAGGAAACACTTTCGAAGGATGATAGTTCAATAATATAAATAGAAAATAATATTTTTAGGGCGTCAAATAATAATGCTTTCAGGAAATGCACGTACATGTCTAGACCATGTTTTATCTATAATGTTCAGATTCAAATTTATTAATAGAATCAAATAGTTCTGAGTGGTTTTTGTTACTACTATAAACTATTTATCATTAAACTACATATTAGAATATAGGTGAATTTTTTTTTATTCGTTTATCTAATATAAAATTCTTAAATTTTAAAATTAGTAACATTAAAAAATATATGTATGGTTATTTTAAATTCGTTTATAGACAGAAAAATGATAATATTTTTATGTGACAATTAATTTAAGTTAGATGATTTTCCATTTCCTTTTCAGTTAAAGTTAGGAATAGTGTGGATACGTACGAGAGACGTATTCCAATACAACTTTAGTACAAAAAGAGGGAATGTATAACTGGACTCCACAACCGCTGCGATGAGGAGATTTTTATTATCCATGACCCACGTTTGTGTATTCTCTCTCTGTCTTTTATTTCAACTGAACACTCAATTTAGTACCTTAACAATATTGCGTGAGATAATTTAATCCTTTAAAAAAATAAATCCCACTCATGGTTTTTTAAGAATAAAAATGCAGGTAAGTTAATTCCTTTGTTAAGTCTTTATTAATAAAATGACACATGTGGTACGTTACAATATTAATATGTCATATGATTCGATGCATTGATATCCAAACGGTATCATTTTGGAAGAATTCAATAATTCATTTTTCGTATTCAAGAAAACGCTTCTATTATATATCATATTGTTCTAAGTTTTCAGGTAAAAAATAAATACTAAAACAACGTCATATTACTTAAGGGATATGAGTGTGATTCTCATGTGTAATGTGACGTGCCACATCATTGAATTAACAAGCCATGCTTGTCATCCCATTAAGGTTTATTGTATAGATTTTAAAGAAGGATTAATTTTTCCTACATTTCAATTCTTGAGAGATCATGGGAGGAATTCATTTATGGGGGAACCAAATAGTCTAGGGTAGTATTCTAAGGGAACTTAGTTGGGTGTTTATTCTTTGTGATGCTTCAGGTTCATGTGCCCTTGGCTAAGCCTAGCAAGCTTTTGGGTACCTTAAAACCTCCAGATTTCAAAAAAATTATCAAATTGCCGAAGTCTACATTTTATGTAGAACAAGCTCGCTATAACAAGGAATCCTAGTTGCAACGAGAAGGGAGCGGCAGGCTCATGAGAAACCCTCGATGTGGCAAACATCCAAAACAATCCAATTTCACTAAAACACCCCAACCCTATATCAACCTTCCCATACTTGTTCTACCCCAAAAATTTGAAACCCTAACACTTCAACACTATCTTCCATTCTTTCACTCCCAACCTCTCAATCCTATCTCCTCCAAGCTTCAAGGCAAGGATTGTTCATGATTTATGCTTCATTTCTTTCCTTTCCTTCAATGTTTATGTGTTAGGGTGTGTATGTGTGATACCCTAGTTTTAAATAAAAAGGTTAGAAAATTTTTCGAACCAAGAGGTGCCAGCCCTTCCCTTCGTTTGTCCTAATTTCGTAAGTCTTCCTTGGAGGGCCATATATTAGAGCTATTTTGGGCCGGTAATTGTTCCCTAGAGAAAATGAGTTGAAGATGGATTTTTAACGAATTTTATGAAACCCTCAAGTACTTCATTTTTAGCCCAAGTTTATAAAATCGTAAGATTTTTCGAATTTGAACTAAAACCCAAAAATGAGATCTTGATTTGTTGGATTTTGATTTTTCTAATATTTTATTTGAATCCAAATAGGGTATTTTCCTATTTACAAATGTTTTAAAGTTTATGGGATAGTACAATTCAATACATACTAGTATTGGAGCATCTAGTTTTTGTGAGTGAAGTTAGTGTTGGAGCCTCTCAAGCGGTCATGTGATCAAGAGAGTAAGTCGGTGCGCCAAAGTTTACATAAAAACCCCTTAGACCATTTCACTTTACTTCCCTCAACTTCTCTCAACCTCGAACAAACACCCCTTCCAACCCATTTTTCACTCATAAAACTCCATTTTCTTCCAACTCTTTCAAGTTTAACTTAGAATCTTCAATCCTCCAAGCTTAAAGGTATGTTATTTTGTTAGTTTTTCTTCATTTCCTTCAAGATTTCTTAGTTCAAGGGTGGTTCCATGCTCTGAAAAGAGAGGTTCTCTACCTTGTTAGAGATTGAATTTGAGCATTTAGAAGTTTTAGAGGTTGATTTTAGTGTTCTGTTGCTTCTATGCAGAGACAGGTGTCATTACCTCCAGAATCCAATTGGTGTTCCTATCCACCACTCCAGATGAGTGGGTTCTAGCCTATGACCTCTATGTTGGTCATTATGGTTACTTTCAACAAACTAAAGAAGAACTATGATTCTATAGTTTATTTTATAACAGTTATCAAGAAACGTTGATTTTCATAGCATAAAAGGTGTTCTTGAAAAATGCATGGGACCATATTTGTTGAGATAGTTTTATATAAAATTGTTGATAACTTGGATGAAATATATGGTTTGTTAGCATGACTTTTATGTTTAACCAATTATGAAATTGGTGACTATTGGAAATATGAGATTTTGGAATTCAAGTCTATGAAGGTTTGATATTTGGAATGGATTTAGAAACTTAGACATAAAAGAGTTTTAGCATATGAGTCTGTGTATGACTTGAAACATTGATGGCTACATATTCTGGATTGAAACCATAGTGTCTTTAACGGGTGATCCCTTGGACACGGTTTCACAACCACTAGTATGCTAAGGCCAAACTGTTAGGGTTACATGGATTCAGAGCTCTCAAAGTAATTAATGATTTTATGATTTTCAGAATTGTTTATTTCATGAGATTAGGATTTGAACCCTAGGATAGAGGACTTCATGAAACATTGTAAAAAGATTGGTTAAGAATAAGGAATTTCTAGTTGTGAGTTAACGACAACTAAATCGTTAACCTTGGTGCCAAGGCCCACGAGGGCAATTTATCCAGAGATAAATCAGTTTCACGAGGAACCATTAAGATCTCATTAGGGCTCTTGTTCACGAGGAATGAGCACCCATTTTTCAGGATAGTCTGTTCCTTTTGGTAATTCTTTGAGAATATTATGCTTCTATGATTTTAGTAAACTTATGATTTTATTGCTATTATGTGAAATAAATATAAATATTTTGTGAAGGCTGCATTAATGGTATTTATGTATTTTCCTTCCTGTCCCATGTATGGTTGTGGGTAATGATCCAAGTTTTGGTTACAAAACTCACCCTCTCTTATTTCTCCTATTATGAGAGATTTACCCAGAGTCCTTCCTCCTCTGCAATAGTATCAGTTGGTAAGCTTCACATGGGTGAAGCCTTCTATATATAGAATAGGTGCTTGTAGATTACCATAATGCATGATATATGTTATTTATATGTGATTATGTTGGACTATAATATATGATTTTACTACTTATAAAATTTTTGTATATGATAGACTTTCTTTATACTTGTTGACCCCATGAATTTAGACTTAAAAAATAAGACTGATTTTGGAAAACTATGACTATATGTTTTAAAGACATGATTTGTATGAGAAAAAGTTTTATGATTTAAACAATTTTATAATTTACTATGCATATAGAGGAATCCAGGTCACGAGGCTTACGTGGGAACTAGATTCTCAGTCACATGCCCAGGACGGGTCGTGACAGTATGTTCTTAGTTGTTATCAAGTTTGGGTACTCCTCTAATGTCTTTAGAGTTGCCCTAGTGTGTTTAGGGTATGTCCATGAGTTGTTTGTGATTCTATGGCAGTTGTTGATGTTATTCCCAGCTCCCAAGGTCAAGTGGTGGCGATACTTCTCACTCGGCCCTTCACAGAGTGGTTTGAACTCATGACATTATTTTTAGTCATTATGAGTATTTCTAAGTATTTCTAAGCATTTGATTACTAAACATGATTTTTAGATGCGAAGAATATGTATAGAACATGATTTTATATGTTATGCCAAGTTAGCATAATTATGATTTTTCATTATAGTATGATAAGTATGTTTTAGGAAAACCATAGGACTATAATTGATTGTTGTATGCCATGAAAGTGTTTCATATGCTCATGAAAGGATATATCGAAAAATATATGATTTAGCAAGTCACTAAAGTTGTCAACATGTTTTTATTGATTTAAGAGATTACCATGTTTTCAAGAGTTGGGATTTCAGATTATACTATAGAATATCAAGATAAGATGTATGAGAAAAAACGTTGAACGAGTATGATTTATCCTCATGAACAGATGTTCTAATTTCAAAGTTATTATGATTATGAACCACATTGTTTTTAAATATGATATTAGAATTATCAAGTTTATGAAAGTATGTTAGCTTGAGACATAATTTTGGGATTTCAATTTTATCATATTGAAAGTATGAAACTTAGTATGATTCATAGCAATAGTCAGATACATAAGCTTTTGAAATTGTGATGCTTACAAGCTAGTGACTCTTGGGCATGATTTCATAGCCAAAGTTATGCTAAAGTCAGATTGTTAGAGTTATAAGAATTAGTTTTAGAATTTTAAGAGTTTTAAAAGTTTTCAGATTTATTTGATTTATATGTAAAGTAGTTTTAGACGATAATTATAGAGGAATAGATAGTGAGTTAACGGCTATGAGAAATCATTAGCCTTGGTACCAAGTTGTCCAAGGGCAATCTCACCCTTAGAGTATTCAGAGAATGAAACCTAGTTAGATGTCTAATATGACCTTATGGGTACCCATAGAGATCAAAGTAATTCCAAAGATTATTATTGTTATACTATATATATATTCAGAGATTATTGTTTCTCTAGTATTTACCGCATAGCATAAGTTTAGAGTGATTTCATACGAGACAACAAATTCAGAGATGATTACGAACCCATGAAATGAAAAGTGCTTTTCTATGTAGCGATGAATGTAAATACCAAATGATTTTCTACTTGTTACATGTATAATATGTTATGTATATCCTGTTAATTGGTTGTCCTATGTGGGTGATGAGTGAGAATCTACTTCTAAGTCCGATGACTCACCCTCTCCTTCCTCCTTACTATTGTAGGTCAGTATTCACTCAGTCATTGATTGAGTAGTCAACAGTTGTTCCAGTGGTGAGCTTTACTTTGCAGTGAAGCTTAGTTTAGAGTTATGTTAAATTAGAGTTGCTCAGGTAGTTGTGCATGTAGGATCTGAACTATGCATCCTAATTTAAGATTATATATTTATTTTAGAGTTATGAATATCCTTATATATTTTCAGATTTCAAGTAATGATTTGAGATGTAAATTGTAATTAGAATTTATGTAACAAGCTAGACATGAACTCGTGATTCAATTTTCAAATATTAAACAGATTTTTGAATTTTGACTAAGATTATGAAATAAGATAAATTCACAATTTAGTATGTCGAAATAATTTAGTTTTATGAAATCAATTATTATGTTTCAAAGAGAGAAATTGATATCGATTTAGAAGAAATCATATTTTAATTATGAAAATCACATTACATTATGCATTCATGAGTTACGCTACTTAAAAGGCTTATGTGGGACTCAACTCCCATGTGACAGGTAATGTTCTCAAATCTCGCAATATTCTTTTCTTCTAAAAGTGTGTGGACTATGGACTATTTTGATGTATCTAGTTTTATTTTAAAGATTTCACATCTAAAAATAATTATTATTTATTTACAATATATTAATTATATAAAGGAAGTCTTCAACCTCTATGATAAAATCCACAACAAATCAACAATTTTCATTAAAGTAAAATACTTTAATTATAGAGTGATTTGAATCAGGCTATATCATTTATGGTTAAAATTAACTAATATATCAGACTTATAAATTCTTGACCTGTTTAAATTAACTTATTTTCAACATGATTTGTTCAAGTCAACTCCCATATTTTGTCGAGCTAGCTCGTTTATTTATTTTAAAATATTAAATCATATTGTTTTACAAATTACAATTTGTAAGCTCATTATTCACTCTTTTTTCATTTAACTTTGCTTTTGTATTTTTTTATTTTAAAAAAATGCTTAAAATGGTTCAACCCATTTAAACCCACTAACTAGTCTTAAACTGGACCACTACTATAGTGATGACTCATTTAAACTCATTTAATTTATGGGTCTAAATGAGTCAGATTTAAACAAGCCAACTTGGCCTATTGTTTGACACCTTTATTTTTTGCATTTTAATAGGATTTAATTCTTATGCACTAATAATATAAAATATATTTTTTAACTATTATTTAATAATTTATTATCATATCAGCAAACATATTTAATTTTCACATTCACTATTTGAAAATTCATGCAAATAGAAGAATTTAATTAAATGATAGTATAATTTTTTAAAAAATTTCCATTGTATTAAAATTAATTAAGCAAATTATTATATAATAACTCATGATATATTTTAACATGACATAAATATAATTAAAATTTAGTCATTTAAAAAATGTTAGTAAATTATAAAAAGAGTTAATTTTGATATGCTGATAGTGTAAATGAGTTTTACACTATCATTCAATTAAAACCTTTTCTATGCATGACTTTTCAAGTAGTAAGAATAGAAGTTAACTATATTTATTGATGTGGTAATATAAAATTAGATGATTATATAAAATATTTTGATACTGTTAGTGTATTAAAATTAAATTCTTATTAAAAAGTGTTGATAATTTTTTAAGAATATAAAATAAATACGATACGATTAAAAATATTAGTAAAAATTAAATATGTAAAAGTGTCAATAATATTACATGTATAAACCAATACTTATAATTATTTTATATTTTTATAATTCTCATCATTTAGTCTCAGTGTAATTATGCTGTGTCTCATTTTTTACAGGCATACTCTATGTTTCATACGCGAATATAGAACGCGCATTTCTAAATTAATGCATATTGATGACAGAAAAAAAATTGTATTCAGGATTTTTATTTTGAAAATGGTGTTCTACGATTCAAAATAACCTTCGGCTGGTGGGGCCTAAAGGCGATCAGAGTCAAGGGCTAGACCATTGCCGAACCAACGTGGGCGCACAAGAGCCGAAGAAGGCCCAGAGGGATAGGTGGGTCCAAACTTTGATTGCACTATTGAGGTATCTGAAATGTGTCATGAAGTTATAGACACATTACATTAAACAAATAAAGAAGAGTTTTTTTTTCTTTCTTAATAAGTGCCCTAAGATATTTTTTAAAAAACTAAAAGTAGAAATATTTAAAAGTTTTTAATCCATTTAATACCTTACAAACTTAAAAATTTTACTTTATTATAAAAGAATCTTTTCACTTTAAGATTTTAAAAGAGTGCCATTAAAATACTCGTTAGCAAAACCTAATAAAAAAAAAATTAAAGAAAGAAAAATGGTCACATTACATCTGGTTACTGTTGGAAAGGCACTCCTTAGTCCTCAACTAGTGTCGTTACAATGAACCTGGGGAGTCTATGACTACGAGCTTATCATGTGAGACAGTGAGAGGTGGGGAGTCTACGAGCTTATCACGTGACAGATACGACCGTAACACACAAACAGAAAAGGGGATACGACCCTTCATTGGGCATCAACCTTACATGGTTAATGCAATAATAAATTAGTTTTTAAAAGACATTTTAATCCCGACCGGAAAAAAAAAAAGACAGACATTTTAGTAGTCCATGGCATTTTCATGATTAGCACATTGACATATTTATCTCAACAGAATTGATATACTGATGTATTGATAAATTGTTCTTAAATAATTAATCTGCTGAGAAATTAATCTTGAAGGATATGTTTGAATTGATAGAATAGGGTGGAGTAGGATGATATTTTTATTTACTCTATTATTTGAATTTATCAAACTTGAATAGAATTGAATGTAAATACTTAATTTCATCTAATTTCACCAACTCTTTTCATTTTATTCCCTTAAATTGAGAGGAATGAGATGAAATAATGAAATAAAAGATATTCAAATAATAGAGTGGACTAATTATTTCACTCCACTGCATTCTTTCACTCAACTCTACCATACTTCACCATTCCAAACATATCATTTAGTATATGTTGTTAACACTAACGCGTATTAGCAATAGCAATATTGATCATTGGGATACTGGAGACCAATCATTAAGAAAGTTTGTTTCTAGTTCTCATACTCCCCACCTTGACGCAATAGGAGTACGGTTATAATTCGTTGGTCTAGTTAGTTAATTAGCTCTCTTACACCAAGTTCATCAGCTCAATCAAACCCGATTGTCGTTTTCCTCACTCTCTACATACGTTATTGTATTCATATTTTCCTTTTTTTTTTATAAAATTATCGTATTGCATATTATATTCTGCAGTATCAAATACGCGTACGGTTGTACCCGTATTCGTACATTATAAACTTGAATTTGTTTACTATAATATGGGATGCATATATTGATCATAGGTCTTCTTTGTAAATAAAAAAAAAATTATAGCAATTTTTCTCTGATTATGTAGCATTTATTAGAGAGGCAAAATATTTGCCTGCATTTATTTCCTAAATGATATGACATGCATGTTGAACTTTGGATGGATAATTGAGTCATCCGAGTTTATTTTATTCCATCCACTGATCACTCTTGTTTCCTTCGTCACAAATTTTGGCATTTTTTTTTTTTGCAGTGTAACATTAATCAAACAAATTCGTATAGAAATATATGTTACCTTTTATTTTTATTTTCTTAACTTTAAATATTTGTACACTCATGTTCTTAAAGACTCCCATATGTTCTTATAAACTTTTTTTTTTTTGAAAAAAAAGACTCTTATGGTATATTTGGCAGGAAGAAACTTTAAACTCTAAACCAAAAATCAAGAGATTCCTATGTTTCTTTTAGTGAAGATAATAACATGAAATGACATGATATTAATGAATATCATCATAGTAATTTATGAAATCTCATTGAAAAAAGGATTTTGATTCTATATTTGTATAAATAATAGGATAGGATAGCATTCCATGTCTAACCTTCAGTTTGATATATATATGTATATTTCACAGACAATAAGTTGGGTAACCTTGTAATCTTAGTTGTCAATTTTTTTTCTTTAAATCTTAAAAATCTAACACATTATCAAAAGAATTGAATATTATTGCACCAATATCATGAAATATAGGGCCTTAATTAACATCCTAGCTAATTACAATGACAAAAAAAAGTTGAAAAAATTATGAAAAATCTTATTAGTAAACTTTTGAAAATTTCCTCTTAAATTATTTTCAAAATACATATTTGTATGATATAATATATAATAGATTTAATTTCTACATCCTGATGATTGCATAAAAATTTTGTATATAATCAATCAATCCTGAATTGTCACATGAGCATCTTTTACCCACTAAATGAAAAGTAATACACATGAAAATTTTTTAGTGGATGATTTTACACACGGTCAATACATTAAAATTAACTCATATAAAATATGTCAAAAAATAATTTTAAATTTTTTAAGTAGGGTTAATTATTCATATTGCCTACATTAATTTACATTTCTTTGTGTACTGTAATTTCATACATCAAACTAGGAAATCATATTTTCCGCGCGGCTCATCTCAAAATAGGGATGAGTCAAAGGGATCCAATGGACTCAAAAGAGAATAACTATAATAATAGATCTAACGTTATGCCTCAGCCTAAAATCTTAAGTTAATTAGTAGCTAGGTTCATAAACTTTTGTACAGTTATATTTAAAAATTCATTATTTTATTTAATTTATTCCATTATTCTAATATAATTTTTTTTATATATCAAATTGGAACTAACAAGGAAACTCTTGGTTGGAAACATATTATTTTTAGTGAGTTTATTTTTGATACACGGATTGAATAATTGTGTAAAATTTTTTCACAATGAAGTGTGTGCATTAAAATTAAATCTATTTTTATTTTCTTCTTGAAAATTAAGATGTATAACAGGAATAAATTAAATAATCTTGTTCCGTCTTATTTCCACCAACGTACCCGTGCAAGTGACATTTGAACTTCTTGAATAGAGTTTGGCGTACAGAAAAATCAACGATAATGGTGGCATATTCTTTGAAACATCTTTAAGTTTTTGGGGGTTATCGATCTCAAGGAGGAGACCAATAATGAACAATGTGGAAGGACACGCTGCTAGTCAACTAGAGAGCGAAGACAGGAAATTTAGAAAGCTTCAAATTAAACAAATGAATAATCTGCAAATTAAAAGATTTTTTGTACTAATCAAAATATGCTTTACAAAAAATATTAAAAAATGTAATATTGCACATGATGATGTTTTGCGCACTATTTCCTTAACTCTTTTTTGTATTTTCTAGTCCGTTATGATGGTACATGGACACATATATTACATCCTTTTCATTGATCGTTCATCACTTGCGTGAAGCTTTGTGATGAAAGGGAATTGAAAAACCATGGTTTCAAGTTAAGGGTGTTTCAAAAGCCTCATAACAAACCCTTATAGCCACTAGTTTGAGGAATGTGTGCAAACAGAAGTTAATGGCGATAATCTCTTGTCAACTTCCACAGGTCATTGCCTCAAGATGATGTTTTGCGCACTTTTTCCTTAATTCTTTTTTTGTATTTTCTAGTCCGTTATGATGGTACATGCACACATATATTACATCCTTTTCATTGATCGTTCATCACTTGCGTGAAGCTTTGTGATGAAAGGGAATTGAAAAACCATGGTTTCAAGTTAAGGGTGTTTCAAAAAGAGTTAAGGGTGTTTCAAAAGCCTCATCACAAACCTTTATAGCCACTAGTTTGAGGAATGTGTGCAAACAGAAGTTAATGGCGATAATCTCTTGTCAACTTCCACAGGTCATTGCCTCAAGATGCATGGAAGATCTTTCCAACCCGTAACAAACAAAGTGCATGCTTGTGATGGGTTTTCCACTTGAAGCAAAAACATGTTTTGGAGTTGGTCTTTTGATATGACCATACTCTGGCTGCCGGTTATAACTGAAATTGAACCACATATCCGACTAAGCATATGTTCATGGGATCAACCTTAGTTAGCTTCAAGAATCAACAAGAGAAGTGTGGCTTGTGTTGAAATTGGTTAGAGAAAACCATTGTCCTAGTTTAATTTTGGGAATTCTAACTATGTAGCCATCTCATGTATAAACCTTATTTAACCAAAAAAGAGTGGGCTGAGACAAATAATTGTCATCATATATCATGAAGCCAAAATTAAACCATCTGGTGTTGAGAAAGAGAGTTGTAATCACAAGTAATATGTATTGATGTAGCACTGTAGCTTAACAGTTGCTGGCAGCCCACTTGGGTTGGTTGGTCATGTTTGATGAGTACATTACATCAATTTCGTGATCAATTTTCATTTGTATTTCATTTTTTTTTTAGGCTAAGAGATTTTTTTTCTAATTTCTGTCGAATTCCACTAAAATCAATTTGCTTTCACTTTTCCTACCTTGACTTCCCCATCCAAAACTTCCTTGATAACAGCAAAAAAAAGTTTAATTAATTCTAGTTCTTATAATGAACATTCCGATCAAATAACTAAATTATATATAGTATGGGGTAAATAAATGAAAGGAATGAAAATGACAAAGATTAAAGTAATTGAACTTCATTATAATCTGTAGGTAACATTAAAATAAATTTATAAACTACCAATTCGTTTACTTTTTTTTTTTTTTTGGGGGGGGGGGGGTAGGTATATGACAGAGATTGAGAAGAATAATGTGTGATTTATTTTCTGATAAGAAAAGGTTTAGGGAATGAAGACATCGTGGCATTTTCCAATCAAACCAAAGTCTTTCAATCAAACGGTTTCTTAATCGCAGGACCGTATGACCAATATTAATGTTTGATTAGTTCAAATGATTTGGTATTATTTTCTTTAAGCAAAGTTCTAGAGATCGTGCTTCTCCGATGAGAATGGCTTCAAGGTGCATCGTATTCTCGATCCCCTCATAATTAAGGTTTGGATAAGGCCAAAGATTAGCTTTTCATTACGTGATGAAACACAACTCACTAATCCCTACTCAATTACTACGTTAACAGTGGATCTGTTCATGATTTTCCACCATCTTATAACAGTAACGGAGCCGTTTAATTTGCTTGGTCACAGATTAATCGATCGGTACCATTTGATTCATGCAAGTAACGAATTTAATATTTTCCTAAATGCTGGTAGGAAACTTATAATGAGCAGATAAAATATTGCATATGTACATTTGTGTTTGTATATTGCAAAATCTTAAGTGATTAATTTCAGTTTTAATCAGTTTTATCCATTTTCTTTCTTGTATATGTAAGTACTAAACAAGAATATATAGAAGAACATACACTCCCCTCTTTTTCTATTTAACTCCTAAAGTCGCAAATTATTTCTCTGAAAAGTTTAAATTAATAGGTAGTCAGAGACATAAATTATTTTATATTTAACACATCTTTTATACAAATGCCTCATTTTTTACTTGAAATGCAAATACTTTATCAAAATGAGGAATAATTAATAATGATGAATCCCTAATCACTTTGGTCATAAAATCTCTAATATAATATGATAAATCATTTCTCCTGAAAGTTTAAGTTGAAAGAGATAAAGAAATGATTTTATAACAAGCCTGCGTGCAATTGTCCATGATATATTCAATTCCACCCTCTATTTTTCTATTCCATCTTATTACTAACCACTATTCCCATTGCCTTAAGATGCAAGCATACAATTAGTAAATATGTAAAACATGGTTCAAGCAGCTGATGTATTGTCAATGATAATGTGAAATTGAATCATTGCTTACGCGGTTGCGCCATAAAGTACACTACCAAGCAGAAAGAATTATTTATGATCCCGTGGGTTGAATTATGCACCTTAGCTGACCTATGCCTCGGCCTCCAAGTTGCTTTAGGCCACAATGTCAAATTCGTCTTTTGTGAAATAAAAGAAGGGGACTTGGGGAGTGGATCCTCTCATGTGCCATCCACATACGGGAGGATTATGTTTTCATCCACATCTTTAAATTCTTTTAATAATTCAAAAAAATAAAAAGTACATATGAGAGATTTAACGATGAGGATGAAAACATGATCCTCTTATGTATACTTTACACATAAGAAGATCTATTCCCTTCTTTTAGTGCATTTGGAAATGAATCGAAAGTGATAGATTTTAGTATTGAAGAGCAAGTTTGGCTCATTAGGAAAAAAAAACCATAAAAAATTATATTTTTTTTGTCTATAGTTAGAGTTTGATTTTGATATATTATGTATATGTATATTTTTTCAATTCCAGTATTTTATTGACAGCATTTCATTGAATAAATTTGATTTTGTTATATATATATATATATATATATATATATATATATAAGATATCAGTTTTAAAATATGTGACTATCGCATCTCTCCTTTAAATGGGTCCAGTATGTGAAAAGATTAGTTATTACGTCTAACAATGGATACTTTTGGAAAAAAAAATGAATGAATATATTAATACCTTATTAAACACATGCATAATAATATATATTTTTGTACATTTTATATCAAAAATAAATTATTGTGATTTCTTTTTTTTTTTTTTGGTAGTGGTTTCTTATATGTTTGCATACTATTACTGAGTTCTTTAGTTTTATATTTGTCGTCAATGTTTGACATTCTCTGTTTTTTTTAGGGTACAAATGTTTGACATTCTTAGGTCTTTAGTTCAAGTTAATGGTGAACAATTGTTACTTCCTTTTGGGTCAACATGGTGAACAATTGTTGTTACATTAGGCCGTAGAGTAGACTAGTGGGCTACCTGGGTCCGAAGTTGGCGGCTAAAATGAGTCATACTTTTCTAGATTCCAAGCCTTGCTTGGACTTCTCAGATTCACTCTCTTCTAGTCCTTAAAAACTAGACGAGTTGGGGAGGGATGGGGTTGGCTGTTCCTGTGTTGGAGAATAATTATATCGAATGATTTGAAACCCGGCCCAATTGCTCTCCATCTAGAATATAATCATGTCATCAATCAATAAATAATTTTAATTTGTATTTTTAATTTTAAATAATCTTCACATATTTTCTTCTCGCATTAAGTTTCTTTTTGGTACATCAGAATTTTAAAAGCAATGAAGTTTGGACTTATGATATCATGAATAGTATTCAAGTCCATCTCCATTCTTGCATTTAAGATTTAAACAAACATTATAACAGAAAACTATTTGCTCAAAGTAATTTGGAGATAATTTTAAATGAGAAACCAAACATTCTGATAGTTTGGGAAATGCATCATGGCAGTATATCTCCTCGCGAGTAGCTTATTTTCAAAGGTAGCTCTGTGGATGAGCCTTTACCTATCTTTCTAGAATTATAGTTATGTCAATGGTGTCCTAACTTCTTGAACTGATCATCCTTACTAATATTGTTAAAAGAAAAAAAAATGGAATAAAGTAGCAAGAGGCAAAAGTCAAAAAACGAAAGTTGTTTGAGTGAACTTACGAGCCGTCAAAGAAGTCAACAATAAACAGCTAGTAATTGTTGTGTGGGATTATCTTAGGTATTTTTTGTGAATTTGAATTTCAAAAAAAATGAAGGGATGTGAGGATTTATAATGTAAAATTATATTACAAGTCTTATTTCTTCCTTTTCCTCCAAAACCCAAACTCACAAACATCCCTAAAAGGGTAGTTTGCAGCTACTTGGTGCTTGATAGGTTGGCTCCATGGTAATCCCAATGCCTAGGTGGGGAACCTGCAAGAGCTCCGATGTTTAAATCAGCAAGGGTCCAGTGAGGTTCTATTTTTGGCAATGGATTAAAATAACATATCTTTTAAAGAAACCTTTTCCCTATTTATACTTCTTAGGTCGTATTAGATTTAGATAATCTGACAATGGCTTCTCTTCTGGAAGTATTGTCCTTTTGTACTAGAGGGATGATCGTTAATAAGTCAGGATTATTCTAGAAGGTTCCATACTGAGCTTCAAATTTTGTGCTCTTTTCAATCTCACTAACTTCGGATGTCCTGGCCCCTATCTCAAGCTCTTGTTGAATCCTGCTTTGAAGTGGGGTATCAGGTTCGTCTTCCGGCTTGAAGATTTGGAGGCTTCCCGTAATAGTAATGAACAAGCACATTACATTAAAATACTTGTAATAATGAATTCTAGCATACTTATGGGAAGTAAGGGTGCTTTTATTTATTTATTTTTATTTTTAAAATTATATTGGTCACAATAAGGTTTGAAACTAAAATCTTATGCATACTACCTAAACCTAGAGCTATTCAAAGTAAGCCAACCCGACTCATGCGGGTTAGCCCACCATGGTTGGCTAAAATAGAAAAAATGAGTTGACTCACTTAAGTGACAAGCAGAAAAATAAATTCAATAACCCACTCAAGTTAGTGGGTTTAATGGGTTGGCCAGTTACACACTAAAACTAAAAATAAAATATCTAAAACCTTCATACCAAAGTCTGCAAACTCTAAAACCAAGCCAAAATAAGTGTAAAATTATAATCACAACAATCCTAACACAAATATGCAAACTCTAAACACCATATCTTACAATTTTAAGCTCAAATCTTCTTTGACAACATAAAAGAAAACAAGAAAAACAATCATGAAGTGAAGTTTCATTTTTTTTGTCTTATTTAAATATCAATTAATCAAACAAACCCACCCCACCATTTTGGTGGATTGAGCTGCATTGGCTCGCAAGTTGTAATACACTTTGATGGCTTTACCCAAACCCCTAGGGTGCTTCTATATTCCTTTTTAAAATGATCATGAATAATTACTTGAACAATTTTTTAATGAATTTAGTTTAAAAACATTAGCAAATGAGAGTATAAAAGAGGTTACACTGTCATTAAATTATATGTTTTTATAAGTCTTTCAATGTAATGGGTAGTTGAATCCAACTCTTTAGTTGATTTGACAAAACATTATTGAATGTGTATGTAAATTTTTTTCACACTAATACTGTGTATAAATTAAATTATTTTTCTAATTAAAATCAGTAGTTATATAAAATTATATTTATTTATTGCCAGCTTTAAATTTAAATCCTTAACATTACAAATAAAATAATCCTATATGGTATTTATATATATAATAACTAATGCCCTTTATATAAAACTAGTATTTTGATTAAAAAAAATTGTCAATAATGGAATCAAACATATAATTAATTTAAATTAGAAAAAAGCAAGAAGTTGCAAATGAGATCATTTCAATATCCAAAACAGCATGTTACTTTTGTTTCTCAACCAACCCACCATGCCTTGTTGCCTCTGACGCCTTCATTAGCGTCATAGTGAGCATAATGTTTCGTATATTTCCACTCACAAGTTCCAACACTTTGACCTGTTTGGGTAGTTTCAGTTGAAGTACCTAAAATTCAATACAACAATGATCAAAGATCATGTGCTTAATTCAGCTACTAGTTTGACACTGAGACTAACTTAAAAAGGTTCATTCCGCAAATTTAGCTCAATAATCGCAGTAAGTTTTGGCGCTAAACTTTGACCTTTGTTCTTCACTCAACTTATAATATTACCTACAAACGCCTGTTGTTCTTTGTTTTATTTCTTCACTTTATCCCCTTTTGAATCCATTTTCCTCATTCGATAATTGATAGTTGATAGGCAGCACCATCATAAAAAAATATGGAAAAAGAAAAGAATTCAAACTTTGAGTCTTGAGACAGGAATTGGCAAATTGATAGAAAAGACAGACAAGGATTTTTTGCATTGTCCCGTTGCTAGACCACTAACATTTGGAAAAAGCCATAGAGCTCTGAAAAAATAGCTCTTAATTGATCATTACAAAGCACTATATTGTGTCCGCTTTTAGATATATTAAGTCTCATTTCATTTCACTTAATTAGTCGGGTATTTTTCAAAAGCTTGCATTACGTTCAAAAATTAATTAGTAATAACCTATTTATTTTCTTAAAATTTGAGACATGCTTTTCAAAATGTCATGTTTCTGATAACTAAGTAAGATGCTTTTTTTCTTTGGGGAGCCTAAGATATTTATCACCAAAATCAATGATTAATCCTCTCAAGACATAAAGTAAAATAAACTTTGGTTTATGATATATCTGCTTTGAATATTAATTGCAACATATCATTTTATTTTCATTTTGTATTTATTTTAAGTATTTTATGAAAGAAATGGTAAACATAAAATGTTATTATTTGTACTATATTTTTTCCATAAAATCTTAAAATTTTGAAACTCAATGAAAATAACGTGATATTTTTACATTTAGTATTAAACAATATCAACTAGTTTTTTTTTTTTTGGGGCGGGGGTGTTCCACATAGCAACTAAAAATAAATATAAAAAAATAAAATACCTCCGCAATGTGCCTTTTTAGATCATAACACATTTTATTTAATATTTTTTTGGAGCACTAAACTTGAGACTTGCTTTAGTCACACTATCTGTCCAGGTTCGTCAAGCACTCAAAGGAATATTTTCAGATCATCCCAACTTTGGATGTTTGTGCATACACAAATGAATCTTGTTCGATCATAGTATTTTTGGCACACTCTAAGGATTTTTTAATGTTATTTTACTGGAGGTTTCAAGTTTTATTTTTCAACTTTTAACTTTTTTTTTGTCCCCCTGCGTGGGGAGGAAATAAATGGCCTAACCCTCTTTTCTGGTCATGCCTCTCCTTCTTTTATTTTGGGCCCAACCTTCTAGTTGCAGTGATTTACTTCTGGTCATGCCCAACCTTCACGGCCATATGGGTAGGGGACGGGCTGTGGCAATGTGTGAATCGAATTGGGAACGAACTTTAGCCCTCAAGCTTTTTGGACCTCATCACTCCTAATTATTTGTATTATGCAAAACTTTAGTGCCGTATATAAAGACTAGCTTGTTTTTGGTCTCTTCGGCCTTCTAAAGCCTAGATAAAAAGAGTTTATTGGTTTTTTGTAATAGCTAAATGGACTTTGGACTATGTGCTGGTTGTCCTCAGGGTCCCAAAGCCCTAGTAATCGGGCCACAGATAATTGGCCAGAATAAACCCATTTAGGCCCAATAAATAATTCATCCTAGACCATTTTCCGTCACGTGCGCCACACTTATAGCCCACAAACACTGGCCCACAAAAAAGCTAAGGATGTGAGTCAACACGTGCGTTCACTTTTTGCACGTGCCACCATCATGCAAAAGAAATACAATGAATTTGGCTCGATCTTGCTTAAAATAATGCTACAGATACAGTAAAAATTATCCTATCAAAATTTTTTACGGAAGATTGATGGGCCTGGTTACTTGTCGGTGGGACATGAGAATATATATGAGAATGAAGAATTGCGATAATTTAGATATTGAATACATGTAAAAAATTTTA
The DNA here is from genome assembly GCA_030441495.1 of Dalbergia oliveri. Classification (NCBI taxonomy): domain Eukaryota; kingdom Viridiplantae; phylum Streptophyta; class Magnoliopsida; order Fabales; family Fabaceae; genus Dalbergia; species Dalbergia oliveri. Next base: position 21,049,533 of record JAMLFY010000009.1, on the reverse strand, counting down.
CATTATTATTCTATTATATATTATTATATTAGTAAAAATAATTAAGTTTCACACTTATTATTTAAAAAGTAATGCAAATTGTCACTACATATGAATTTAACTCTTTTAATTTTTACGTTAAATTTAAAAATTTATATATTTTTAAAAAATCAAAAATAAATGCACTCATACACTAAAAATCTAAAATGAATAGTTTCCATAGTTTATACTTTATCCATAAAAAGATAGATAAGATATTTTATCATTAGGAACGAGCATAGTAGCCACTAGCCAACAACAACAGAATAGTGTGCAAGTACTAAATTATATTTTTACATAAAAAAGATCTTTACGGGAATCCGCACAATTTTTTTTAGGATAAAATATATTTTACACATCAATTTTAAATTATGTATAATTTATATCATAACTTTTAAAATATGCATTGTAATACATTAGATTTTTTAAATAGTATAAAATACCATATTCTATTAACTTGATATCTATTTTCAATGTTAAATAGAATATGTGTGTCATGTTCAAAGTTAACAAATAAAAATATTATTTCTTTTAATTAAATTTCCAAATTCAAAAACGAATAAAAATATCCTTTTGTTACAATTGAAATCTAGCATCTAAATGATTTTTGTCTATGTTTTAGGAAAAAAGAGTTTAGTATTTAGAAATTTAATTAAAATAAAAAATATTTTTATTTATTTAATTATGTATGTGATATGTATATAATTACTTAATAGTAGAAATAGACTGCAACTTAACCAAATGTGATGTCTTATATTATTTAAAAAATCTAAAGTGTCACAATATGCATTTTAAGAAGTGAGGGGATGTAAACACATTGGCGTTCACGGATAAAATACATTTTATTTTCTTCTTTATTGCTTGTTCAGGTTGGGACCACAATCGACTTTCTTATCTATTTTAATATCAGAGTGTCAGTACTGGTATTGTCTTCTGAAACGAGCTGCTTGGACGGCCCCGCCCTTTGTGCTTTTGGGTTGGAACAGAACTTAGCCATCATCTCAACACGTCATTACTACATTACACAGCTACATGGATTTTAGTGCTTGTTTGGTTGGTCAATTAGTAAGTCTACTTCTAATCACCTTAAAATGATAATAATAAGTTTTTGAGTAAATAACTCATATTGTTTCTTAAAAAATTTTATAAAATTATTTATTTTTTAAAAAATTAAAATTAAATTTATAATATTTTAATAATAGATATATATTAATTTTATATATATTTGATTCTTTAAATACTAATAGAGTTATATGTTAACCTACTATTATGATATTAAGTGATGTATGTGTCATTTAAAGTGAAATAAAGTTTAAAATAATTCATTTTAGTAGTTTAAATTCATAAAATGAGTTATTTAAATATCTAATATAAGTCATAAAATAATTTATTTTGTGTAATTTTAGCACCAAAATAAATATAATATGCTCCAAAATAGTTTCATTTAGCTGCTAACGTTTTAATGATCCATTATTATACTGCCACATGGTAAGTTTACTAATGAAAAACTAAAAGGAACTAATATGTCTATTATTTTCAATCTTGAAGGACTCCAAGATTAATTTCTATTTTTGAAGGACGAAATATTCAATGCAAAATTCTTTGAGAACCAATAGGGTATTCACTTTAAGTTTTAAATATGTTTGGATACTAAATTAGTAAGAAGAAAATTATTTTTAAGGTGATAAAAAAATAATTTTAGTGGAAAGATATTTAACTTAATTTTTATTCTCATTCTAATATAATAAAATTTATTTTTACACATTTATCATTATTAACCAGGTTTTTACTCTCTTTTTATTATCTCTCTTTTACTTTTTGATAATTATGTTTTTAAAAGTAATTTATTTTATTTCTTCTAAACAAAAATTATTCTCTTAAACTTAATTCTTCTCAAATATCAAAGCCAAACACAAATTAATTTTTTTAACTTAATTCTTCTAAAAGTAATTATTTTAAAAATATTTTTACTGGAGTTCAAAAGAAGGAAATAAGCTGTAAAGGCAAGATCGTACCAATGATTCATTTAATTTACCTTTTGTTTTAAAAATTTAATTTTGATTTATTATTAGAATGATCAAATTTATTAAATAAATAAAGAAAATGCTATTAAAAAAATATTAAAAATCATATTGCATGAAATTAAACCAAAAAAATCATAAAAATACCGTGTCACTGGCTGATTCTAACTTTATTATTTGATAGCAGCCGCAATAAATAATTAACTTTTTTTATGAGATCAAGAAAAATTACTCACATTCTTTGAGATTTGACAAAATGCAACTCGCATTACTTGTATTTCAAAATTTGCATGTCAAGTTCTTAAGTTTTGGAAAATCCTACACTCATCTCCTAAAGTTTGGTAAAATGTAATTCTGCATTCTCTCTAATTTTAAATTTTTCATGTTAAGTCCCGAGTTTTGAAAATTCTACATAATCTTTAGCAAAATCATCATATTATCGTGAGTGAGATCGTTCAAATAAGGAGGACACGATCCTAGAATAGAGATTAACAAGAACAACACTATGTACACCTAGAGTGATGACTCACTTTGGGATTGGGGGAAGAGTGTAGCAAAAGATTTCAATTTTTTGTCTTAGCTCATAAAACCAAATGAATGCCACAAGAAACTTCAACTTTTGAGCAAACCCCCTTTGCTAGCCCCTTTGGAATACCCAGCCGTCTTCTTTGTGCAAATAGAAAAGGGTGTGCATTTATTAATTAATAAAAGGATAATTCAATAATTATAATTTTTTTAGGAGAGATTGATGTAGAATTTTTCAAAACTTTCCTAACATGCAAATTTGGAAAATAGAGGAAGGTGTAGGTTATATTTTATCAAATTTCAGGGAGATGAATGTAATTTTTTAAATTATAATAATATTATGGGAGGTCAATATAGAATTTTAAAACTTGGAGACCTAATATGTAAATTTTGAAAATAGATAAGATATGAGTTGTATTGTAGTATAATTTTCTGTTAGATCAATCATCAAGGACTCATTCAATGAACCTGAAACGGGAGCCGTTTAGCAAACTCCTGAAGATAAAGCATGAAAAAGATGGAGAACAAGCGAAGGCAATTTGAATTTGAAACAGAGAGTATAGGCAGAGATTGTCCTATTGACCCTCCTTTACTGGCGGATGCTATAGTACACTTTGTTAAGTAAGCTACACCATGTACTTTGTCAAAAAGTGTGATTATAGAAGTTTTAGAAGTGTGCATCGATGATTTTACTAACACTTGTGAACGTTGGTAAAAGCAAGGTGCGTGGTCCACCTTCGAGGCCAAAGCGTATGTTAGAAAAAGACCTTTTTTCATATAATTCTAAATTTTTAAAAACTTCTATCAACAGGAAAAATTTAATGTACAATGAAGATATTGTACCCCAAAAAAAATGTTCAATAATGTAGAGGCTATTACTGTAAATGAATGGCACCCTCCAAGAATCAAACTGAGTCACGTGAAAAGGGTCAATGATGTAATTACATTTATTATTTAGTATCCATGCTAGCTCTCCTTTTCTCTTGGAGCTAACTTTCCCTTCCTTCATCTAACCTTATAAAACATAACATTTGTACCTGCCTTGCTTAATTCTGCTAAGCTCTCTTTCATTCAAACACCTTCATCACACCATCATCATCATCATCATCATAGCAAAGACTTAAATTCTTACTTTTTATTCCTCAATTCCTAGTTTTCAGCTTTGAATCTTCCCCCTTCTATATTCCCATTTATTTATTTATTTATTTTTTTCAAATTTTTAACTTATTTTATCATATGCTATATATATTACTGCCATTTTCTTACATATAACTTCTTCTTTTTTGTTGATAAACTATAACTTCTGTTGTTTGTTTCATAATTTGGAAGATTGGTTGAACTATAAATAATCAAATTCTTGTTATTCAATAGTCCAAAAACCATTTCCTTTTGCTAGGGTGCACTTATTTTGATCATACAAAAATGACTACTTGTAGCTGTGTTGGTTTCTCTACAATGAAGCCATGTTGTAGAATCCTAAGTAGCTACAAAAGCTCATCACTTTTTGGGTTCTCTCCAACCAAGTTCAATGATCCAATCATGGGAAAATCAACATCATCAATACACAATAGCCATAGATACCATTCCTGTAACACTCACTTTGTAGGGTACATACGTGTGAGTGTGATCAATCTGAATCGGAGAGATAGTTTTAGCATTTCCGATTCAAAATGTGGTCCATCTAGAATCTTTAGTAATAGTTGTTTAGGTAGTGCTAGGCATAGGTGTGTTTCATTATTGGTAACCAATGTAGCTTCGGATTTTAGAAACCATTCTACATCGGTTGAGTCTCATGTTAGTCAGAAAGGCTTTGAGAATATTTACATTCAAGGTGGATTGAATGTGAAGCCCTTAGTGATTGAAAGAACTGAGACTGGTCACAGTGCATTGGATTTGGAACAAGTCTCTGAAGAGAGAACCAAAGCTAAGGTGCCAGATGTAAATAGTGTGGATAGTTTGAAGGGTTTGAATGAGGGTAATAAGGTTGACAGGGAGGTGTCTGAGATTGAAAGGGAAGCTTGGATGTTGCTCCAAGATGCTGTTGTCACTTACTGTGGGAACCCTCTTGGGACTGTTGCGGCGAAGGATCCTTCTGATAAACAACCACTGAATTATGATCAAGTCTTTGTCCGCGATTTCATCCCTTCTGCACTTGCCTTTCTGCTCAATGGTGAAGGGGAAATTGTAAGAATTTTTTGCTTCACACATTGCAATTGCAGGTATGTTAACCTATATGGCCTTTTCGTAGTTTTACTAGATTGTAATAGCACTTGCTTCTTTAAGCATGGATAATTACATAGTATATATAGATTGATGAAATGGTGTAGTTTAACTTTGTAACCCCATGATTTATGACAGATGATCTTGCCTTTTCTAATTATTGGATAGTATATATTGGACATTGGGAATGGATTGCCTCTTCAAATGTGAATAAAAGAAAGATAGTACTTGAGGTGTCTACCAATCTTAGCTTTTTTTTCTCGCTTCAATTTGTCCTATATTAGTAGTAGTCACTGTTGAAATGTGAACATATTTGTCTCTCAATGATCAAATATCATTGATTCATCATATATTATTTTAAAGAAAAGTTGACTGATGAATCGGAGGGAATGTTATTTAAAGTGTTGCCAAAAAAGGTGCTGATAAAGGTGTTTTGGGATTTTGATTAATGGCAATCCTCATTTGACATTTTAGTTCAATGAAATTGTTAATGTTTGGCAGAGTTGGGAGAAGACTGTTGACTGCTACAGCCCTGGGCGAGGATTGATGCCAGCAAGCTTCAAAGTTAGAACTGTGCCTCTTGATGGAAGCAATGAAGCATTTGAGGAATTTTTGGATCCTGATTTCGATCAATCGGCTATTGGCCGTGTTGCACCTGTTGATTCAGGTAATTTGTTTATTATTGCGGGAGCTAGCATATCACATGGTTGTATGACATGAAATGATTCTGCATTTTCATTAATATCCGTGATCCTCGAAGTAGAATTTTACTATTTTTTTAACTTTTCAAGATTTTATCTGCATAGCACTTCTTAACATTACAATCCGACTTCAGGCCAACACTTTAAAGCTTATATTGAATAATTTGTTGACAGGATTGTGGTGGATTATCTTGTTGCGAGCTTATGTTAAGCTCACGGGTGACTATGCATTGCAAGAAAGAGTTGAAGTTCAGACAGGCATAAGACTCATCCTTACACAATGTCTAACTGATGGGTTTGACATGTTCCCTTCTGTGTTAGTCACTGATGGTTCCTGCATGACAGATAGAAGGATGGGCATTCATGGTCATCCTCTTGAGATCCAAGTAAGCTAAGATTGCTCACTGTCATTGAATATAGTAGGAAGTAGGAATTTCCAATTATTATGTTCTTAAATCTATTGGAACCAAATGGGGAATTCTAGTGCACTAATAATGTGCAATCCTGCTCCTCTATCTGGAACAGCATGATCTTTCAGTTAGGTACCTTGAACAAGTGATAGGATACGATAGATAAACACTGAATAGGAATTAAAGAATGTATGTGCTTTCCTTTGCACCCTGTTGGAAAATGATTGACCTTACTTTTTAATCACAAATCTGATTTTTCAAAGTTGGATCTGCATTATTTAAGATGATAACTAAAGCTAGTGGTCTCCTAAAATTGGTTCTAGTAACCCACAATTTTTTTCATTATTGATAAGATTCTATCCCTTGTTCCTCTTCTCTCTGTGTTGGATCCTGCTTATCTGCATATTTGCGACTTTTGTTACAAATTTCTCCTTATGTGATCTGGATTTGCATTTGCAGGCCTTATTTTACTCGGCTTTAAGGTGCTCTCACGAGATGCTCATAGTCAATGATTCAACCAAGAATCTGGTGGCTGCCATCAACAATCGCCTCAGTGCACTCTCCTTTCACATGAGGGAGTACTATTGGGTTGATGTGAAGAAGATTAATGAAATATATCGTTATAAGACAGAAGAGTATTCCACTGATGCTGTCAACAAGTTTAACATCTATCCAGAACAAATTCCTTCATGGCTACTAAACTGGATCCCTGAGGACGGAGGATACTTCATTGGCAATTTGCAACCGGCTCATATGGACTTCAGGTTTTTCACACTTGGAAACCTTTGGGCCATTGTTTCTTCCTTAGGCACAACTACACAGAACAGGGCCATTCTGAATTTGATAGAGGCCAAATGGGATGATCTTGTTGCTCAAATGCCTCTCAAGATATGTTATCCGGCACTGGAGGGTGAGGAGTGGCGTATAATCACTGGCAGTGACCCCAAGAACATGTAAGGCTCTTTCTTTTATATTTGTTGTTGTTTTTTATTTGATTCATGTTAGGACATTGCAATGTCATATGATTTGATGCAAACGACTTTACCCAATGAGACAAGGCTTAGAGGTTGTTGTCTTCAACATGTTTACAGTTTTTCAAAAGGTAATGCTATAGCCACAAGTACTAAAATTCACAACTGTGTTGTGTTGAAACAAATAGTCAATATGATACAACAGCCCTGCATGGGATAGTTGCGAATTTTTCTATGAAAGGGTTCTATCTGTAGCTTTCTCAAAACCTAAGTTTTCTTTGTGCTCCACTGTCTCCGGTTGGAAGCTACAAAGGGTACTAATTTCCCTTGATTGCTTGCAGGTCGTGGTCTTACCACAATGGTGGATCTTGGCCCACACTTCTCTGGCAGGTAAGCCTGATATTTGTTTGGATAGCATCACCTGAAATCGTTCATTAAATTGAGTGCTATCAAATGCTCTTGTGTTTTGGACTAACATAGCAGTTTGAAGCCTATTCTTTTACTCCCTTTGTCCGTAATTAACTATGATTTGGACAAACTGATAATTGATTTTTTAATGTACCAGTTCGTCCAATTGATAGTTAATTGGGACAGAGGAGTATGTCACAATTTGATTTCTATTTATTTATTATTTATATTTTTCCTTTTTCAAAATCCTAAAAGCAGTGACTTCTCTACTAAAGTATGGACTATGGTCAATTGAAGCTCTAGAATTTGTCTGAATGAGGCCTTTGTCTTAGCTATCTGACATTTAGTGTCTTGTAAACTTCAGTTCACATTGGCTTGCATCAAGATGGGAAGGCCTGATTTAGCACAGAAGGCTGTTGATTTAGCAGAGAAAAGGCTTTCTGTGGATGAATGGCCCGAGTATTATGATAGCAGAAATGGAAGGTTTATAGGGAAGCAATCACGGCTGAGGCAGACATGGACCATTGCTGGTTTCCTGACCTCAAAGATGCTTCTGGAGAATCCAGAGAAGGCATCCTTCTTGTTTTGGGAGGAGGATCTTGAGATTCTTCAGTCCTGTGTCTGCAAGCTAAGCAAAACTGGTAGAAGGAAGTGTTCCCGTTTCGCCTCACGGTCTCAGATTGTTGCTCAATAAGAAGCAACTCCCTAAAGCTTTATTCTCAGCCTCAGTGAATGGTGTGGACGAGTTCTTCTCTGGACTTACATATAAATACATATAAATTTTAGTTTGGCTTAGGCTACACATTTCTATAGAAGCATTTCTCCTGCTGATGGCACAAAGGGCACTCTTGGATTGAAGTAACTGTCTGGAGGTGACCTCGTATAGTACAAGAATTGATCGACTCCATTTGATGTAGTGACAGATTCCTCTTCTTAATTTTCAGAAATGAACTGAGCTGGTTGTCCTGTTATTTAGTGACAACAGCTATCTGTATGGCATTGATTATTTATGCCGACTAATTCCATGTACATGGCCATGTTTTAGTAGAGCCATTAAACCCCTGGTGGGTTTATGTATATATTATACTTGATGAACTGCATCCTACTGCTTCTTTCCGTATGTCCAAATTAACTCTTTCAATTTCATTCATATATGGTTTGTTTAAAAACAAATGCTGTTAAAACAGTATATCCAAATAAAAACATAATACTGTATATATTTTGTTTGATGAACCAAGGTATCTACCGTTGGAAATAGTGATTAATCCCTTTAAGGGATAGACTCACAGAAGTGGATATTGTCTTTTCATAAAACCTACCAGATCGTGCAATATGGAGCCCTCCTCAGCCACACTCAACAAATCGATCTCAAACAGTGGTAGTGCGGGAGAACCGCCATTGAAGGGGTCATTGAGCGGTGGACGAAGAGAGTAGACCGGCGGTGCTCCACCAACTGCATTTCGCCAGTTACCCGAATTCATTTAACGACACTTAGTTAAATGTGGTTAAAACTGGTGCACCGTAGTTAATCTGATTTAGGGTATATTGTGCCTGGAACCACACAATCATCCGCTCAAATGCCCATTTTCCATCTTTTTTTTGTTTGTCCCTTTTAAATTTTCATTTGAAATCTGCACATTCAAAATGATTGCTTTTTGATTTCGTGATTTCTGGGTCGATGGTATGATCTGAAATTGGTGTTTTGAACAGAGCCCTTTGTTGATGTGTGCTGAAGAGGAAGGGGATGTGGGTGTTGGTGTAGTGTTCCGCTGAAATTTGTTTAGCCACAACTTTGATGTATGTACGCACATTTTGGAGAATGTGGTTAATATCTGATGCATGGTATACCATACTTATAAGGTGCATAGCAGAACTGGCCCAAAAATATAAACAAACAAACACTAAATCAATGCAAAATATAAGGAAGACCGCTTCTTCGTTTTTTCTTGGGGCACTATAGAATTGTTCTTTTAAATCAGACATTATAATTTCTAAGTGTGTTCAAGACATTCATATCATTTTTGTTTTGTTTTTTTTAATAAAAGTAAATAAATGGCCAAAGGATAAATTTAGTTGCAAGTACACTTCATATGCATTTTTGACATGCATAATATCTAATTATTCATCAATTCATTTTAAACAAATGTATTTATGAGAAGTGTGAAAATCAGGCACTCACAATAATTTCAGAAGTAAAAAATAATAATTAAGATTTTTTTTTTGAAGGTGACAATAATTTAGAGTTGGATTAACTTGAGAAAGCAAACTGTATGGGACAAAGTCTAGAGATTTATGAGAGAATGTTGGATTATAGTATAAACTTTCAAAAATATTTGTGTAGAAAGGAATCAGAACTGAATTTTTTTTTGACAAAAAAAAGCTCAGATGCATTCATTATCATAAAAGCAAAAGGATCATGAATTCATTTGACTTCAGAAAAGAATTTTTTATTATTTTTGGATTATTTTTTATTTTTTATGATTTTATGAAGGAAAGAGTAGTAACTAAAAAACCTAGTTTTAAATTTTAGTTTTATTTTTTATTATTTTCTTTATTAAATTTTAAAAAATAAGAAACAAACTAAAAACAAAATGACAATAGAAACTTGTATTTGGAAACCAAATAGACTTTACAATTTTGTATTCAGTATAAGACTATTTTACCATGCAAAATGTCTAAAATCTACTTATCTGGCGGCAACAAGTTACCAACAAACCATATTCTTTCACAACTCATTACAAGAATATTATTGCATAACAATCTTCACTCTAGCAAGTAGTCGCCTCACAAAAGGTTTTCTCGAGATTGTTTGGGAAAAAACTTTCTAGTCAAAAAAGTTTTCCATAATTTTGTTCTTAAAATCATGTGTTAGAATGTAATGTATATTTTATAACTTTTAATTATCTATAATTTTCTTTCAACCACTTAACATTTGTGTATAACGTCATCTTATTATTATTATTATTATTACTAGATATGCATGGGTTTGTCAATATATTTTTTATAATTTTTTAATAAAAATATTTTTAAAATAAATATGAGATAGTAATTAAAATTAAATAGAATAAGGATATATACTTTTGGTTTTTCACAATATTTTAGTGTATTATATGTATTTTTCTTTATCTTTCTCAACTTTAAGAACTTAATTTATGTGATGAAATCAATTTGAACAATATAATATATAATTATTTATAACAAAATGTAATAAGTTTTTTTTTTTGTGAAGTAGAATATCCTATATTTAAATGATTGGCATTGACTTTTGTTTATTATCATTGCATATCATGCTTTTGCTAAAATTATTTCTATTTCAAGATAAAAGTCTATTATTTTGATCCATTTACTATCAAAATTATGAAGGAATGCTTTTGTACTGACAATGCAATAATTTTTTTTGTTTCTATTATTTAGTTTCTCAATATATAATTATGAGAAAATTATACTAATCTCTTCTAAGTTAGCGAAATTATAGATACCACCCCTTTATTTTACAAATCTTACAATAACCTCTCTTAAACTTTATTAACTTTTACACTAATCATCCTTAAAGTTAACATTCGTTAACATTACAAACAGAAGTTAGAGCATATGCCATGCACATGACTTTTAATGGCAGAGTTGTAATTAGTTAGAAGATTTTAACATATAAAAGACTCAAACACCCTTATTTATGATGACTTGAAATTTGAGGGAACAAAACATGAAAAACTAACTAATATTCTGATCATTACTAATTCTTCCAATAGATGACTCACACCCATAGTTTTAAAACCCAAGGAAGAAGGGAACCCAAGGTAAAATGATGCGGCAAGTGGGTCCAAGTAGGCCAACAAATCGGACTTGCGTGCTACTCGGTATAAACCAGTCCAACTCGACGATTTTTCAGAAAGGCAACTCGATGAGTTGGCGATTATAGGTTAGTAAATCCCAGAAGAAAACAAAAAAATATGGCCAGTTGCCAAGTTCAACGTAAGAATCTCGCAAAAACAATAACAAGATGGGTTGTTTGTCACTGCTTTTGATTCACCACTAATGCCACATCTTCACAATCTCAATTCACGTTGCTTCTAGCAGCATGAAGGGGAAGGGGGCACATCTCCACGTGAAAGAAAAGACCGAAAAGAGAGCCACATCTCACACAAAAGTGCAGAGCAAGGAAGAGAAGGAGGAAAAGCCTTGGAGAGGAATGAAGAAAAAGGGTTCCAGAGGAAGGGGAAGGGGATGGTGTGGCGGCGTGTGTGTGTGTGGTTAGAAGCTGAAGCAAATTAGGGTCAAAGTATTTTATTTTGGGTTACTTTTTTGATTGGTCACAGCTTTCCTTTGTTTTTTTTTTTTTCTTTTGGGTGTGAGTTTTCCTTTGCTTGTGTAGGTGTCTTTCTTGTCCTTGTTTTATTTTGTCATTTACCCAAAAAAGACAAAATGGGCTTATCAAATATGGCCTTGTCTCTTACCAACAACCAGCCAAGTTTGCTTGTTGCAAGTCATTTTGTGCTTTAGCTCCCATGTAGCACAAAAAAAAGAAAAAGAAAAAATAACTTTCTATTTTAAATGTATATATTTTGTGATTTAAATATCTTAATTATTAATTATTTACCTTTTTCATTATTTTATTTATATTTATATAAACATGCAAATTTTTAAAATGTGTTAAATTATTAATATTTTATGCTATTTTATTGTATTTAGTTGGATTTTTATATATTTATTTAAATATGTTCAATTAAGGTTGAACCAAATGACCATACATTGAACCAGTGACCATTAACAGATGCTTGGGGAGTCGTTAGAAGGAGTTTAAAACTATGCTCACACCAACACGCCATCTTTATCTTCTTCCTAAATGAAAAAAGACGGCAGAGTTTTTAGTTCTCGGGTGGTTGCTTTAGTGGGTACCTATATCACTTCTTCACACATTCCATACACACCATTTTCCTTCCACAACCAAGCATCAAACCACAACCAAAAAGAAAAATACAGCCATACAAAACCCAATCATTCATAGCCAAAAACAAAAAAAGAGTCTCAAACGTCCATATTCATATCCAGAAAGCAAATAAAACAAAAAATGTGAGAAATAGAGGGAAGGGGTGGTGTTTCCCTTCATGGAGCCACGTCACCGTGAGTCCTAGCATGCTCCACCACCATCTTCAGCCTGAAACCAAATGTTCTCCCCTCCCTTCCTTAGCAGCGCCATCACCCCACCACGAACTACCCTACCGTTGCTCCCTTTCAGATGTGCCTTTTGTGCATCCTCCACAACCACCCGGCCTCTTCCCTTTCCCCTGTCCTGTGTGCGCTCGCTGACTCCGCCACAACCCGAACCAAGCATCACGCCACAACTACGACGGCCTCTTCCAACCACCACCATCATCATCACCTAAACGTACCACGCGCAAAAGTCATGGAGTCACCATCTTCTCTCTCTCGCCGCGAAATCGCGACAACGCCCCTTCCTTTCTTTATCACGTTGCAGGTCTGAAGCCCTCGCACCACCATCTTATACACACCACCCCTTCTTCCTCATCTAGGATCCACGTCTTGAACTCCAAACCACCTCATCCTCTCGCGAGCTGGACCCACTCCCTTCTTCCACTATTGTTGATCTATAGCCATCCCAAACCAGCGAGCTCGTGGCTCCTTCCTCGCATAGCCCAACCGCCGCGGTGGCTCCGGGTCTAGTGAACAAGCCTGCTAATTTGGCCGCTACAAGTGGTCTCCTCTGGTCTTCCCACCATTGCAATTTAAGGGTAGGTAAGTTTGGGTTTCTTCTAGTGGTGAGATTAGAAAGTATGTTCAGGGTTTATTGGTGTTTTGGTTTGAGGGTATTTTGGACAATTGACTTATATTACTAACGGTGTTAAGATGTGTTTGATAGAAAGGAGGTTATTGTAAAGTGGACAACTAAGGGGTGGTATGTGTAATTTCGCTAACCAGCGAGGTCAGTGTAATTTTCTCTATAATTATTACACTTCTTACAATGTACAAATTCTTAGTGTGAGGTTTTTATGTTTTTTTGCACTATAATTGTCATTTCATTTGTGAGTAGACAACAATGGTTTGGGAATTCAACAGAGTTTAAATTGTCTTTTTGGTTAATAGAACCTAAATTCAAATTTTCTATTAAAATAATATATTATAGTGATTGAAAATAAAATTTTACATACTTATTTAAGTAGCTCTTAAAAGTTACTGTGATTAAACTTGATTGGACATATGATGAACTACGAGTCACTAAAATCAGAGTCTAAATACATTTTTATATTATAAAAATCATAAAATACATCTTAAAATTTTTATAAAATTTTTTGTGTAATGGAAAAATTTTCTAAAATTCTTTAAATATGTGAATATAAATATTTTTGTATTATATCTTATTAAGAAGATATTTTGTTTTCTCTTCTAATTTTTTTTATTCCTATCACATATGTTTTATAAAACATACAATAAAATAAAAACATAAAACAAAGCTTTTTAGATTGGGGTAATCATGGTTTTGATTGAGAAAGATAACTTTCTCTTTGCATTTCATAAAGGGCTAGTATCCTTCTAACCATATGTAATTATATTATATTAAATTAAAGGTTACACAAATTACATATATACATGAAAACTATTTAAAAGGTTGTTATTATATATTAATTGTAAAATATTTTACTCAAAACTTTTATTATTTTAAAAACTTAGAAAAAAAATTTTAATTGAAAATGGTGATTTACAATGACTTGATGAGAATGTTGTATAAATTGACGAAAATCTAAAATAGAACAAATGGTGCGGATTTAAAAATTATTTTCAGAATAATGAGTATTATTATTATACAATTTATCTGGTTTACAATGAAATCAAAAATAAAAATACAAAAAGTAAGCAAATAAAGAGAGAAAATTACATCCCCTTATTTTGCACTTAGATCGTTTCTTCAATGACATTCAAAAGTGATTTAGGTTTGGTGCTCAGTATATATAGAATAACAAAAAAATTTCCATAAAAGCCCTTAATTACGTATCAGTTTCAATTCATGAATATACAGTAATTGTTAGGTATAGAACAACAAAAAATTCTCCATAAGGACCTTAATACATGTCAGTTACCATGAATATACATTATGTTAGGCTCGGCAAATTCTGCCTTGGCATCATCCTACACCTAGCATTATAAACGCATCAATAAAAAGTAAAATATGGAAGCTTCCCAAAATATGGAAGCAATACAAAAAAACTATTCACTTAACACAATTTTTTATAGGTAACAAATTAATGTGCTCTACCGCCCAAAGAGAGAGAGAAGCAATAGGAAAAAAAAAAAACAATCAGTACCTGCCAAACTTGTTTACAACTCAAAGAATACAACATAACCAATAGAGAAGAAAAATAAATAAGATTATTAAGAGCTCTAATATTCATATTAGATCACCTTATGATAGATGTTTTGGGATTATAATTGCATCTTCATCTTAATCCCATATCCATAAAACATCGTTTCCCCAAGCCATGTGTGGAATATAAAAGCACGCTATGTTGATCATGCATCAGGCACCATGTACCTCTCATTGTAGAAAAGGACCCCAAGGACTTACCAACGAACAGTACACAATCTCAACACAACTTAAAGGTATAATCACCCTAACCTTTCCAAGGAATGAGTGTAACATCCATTCATACTAAAGCTAATAATATGAATTTATACATAAAGCACAACAGTTAACATTTATTAAAAAGAATACAAGCAAGGGTTCTAGAATGAGTACTTAATGCCATTAATTGCAAATCGAAATTTTCTAAAATCCCAGTAAGGAATCACACATTAATTAAATATAAATCTATAAGTTCCTATCAGTTGTCTGTCATTCGGCTTTATTCGGTTAATTTGAAATCACCAGGAATAAAAATAAAGAAAAATGAGAATTAAAAAATTTCAGTAGAAAATAAATGGTTTTAAAACATTTGAATTATACCTAGTTTTAGGCAATGTCTCACAAAAAATACACATGAGATGGCTATAATAAGATTATATGAACATAATCAAATATCATATCATAAATAAAATATGTCATGTATAGCATGTCATGCAAATCTTACTAAAATTATTATTTCTTTACTTTAGCTTTTATTTTTATTTGTTTGCTTGTCTCACACATAGTTAAAGACCTTTTAGAGAATTTCAATTCTTTGGTGTTGTTCTGTAACATTATGAAGACAAGGCAAGACTTTTACACCACACTAACTAAGGCAAGTAATATAAAATGATCTTATATCTATCTCTCTATCTTCTCGGTGGTTAGTGACAACTTTTGAATATCTTTTTTAAATTAATTAATTATCATTATGCATAAATTCACAATAAGAGATGCATAAACTTAATCCATAAATAAAGCTTAAATAAGAGCTCATAAGATAATCAACAATAATAACAAATTAAATAGTAAAATTAAATAATAACTTAAATAAGTGCACACAAAATAGATCAATGCATAAACTTACAATAAAGAAAGTGCAAAATAATTGAAATAATATAAGCTAATATTTAAATAAAATTTCTCAAATTATAGAGTTGTCAATCTAAATATTAACTTCTAAAAGGGCTAAAACAAAGATAATATTTATTAAATTTTAAACTTTTCATCTTGGTCCATGAGTTGGTCATAATTTATTTTAATAGTCCAAATCCATGTAAGATAATCTTTATTTATTTTTAGTATTAGACTTGATATTTTGCTCTTAATAAGTTCGTTACAAAAATTACTATAAATATTGACAACTCACCATAATACAATCTACAATCTATCTATAATACTAATATTTCAAATTCATTAAAAAAAGTTTTTCATATGTTGTTCCTAGGATAATTTAGGGCCCATCATTTTCATAATTTTAATATATAATTATTTAAAAAAATCACAATCATAATTATTATATATTATTAAAATATCATTGAAGATAATCCATATTTAATGAAATATCTCTTTTATCATTTAAATAATAAATATCATGATCTATCTATTTTGAATGTCACCAAACCCTTCCTTTTTATTTTTTTATAATCCTTTTTTATTATCAAAGATAGATATTTGAATAAATATTATCATATTTTGTTTACATATTCTTAAACTATTTTATCAACTTAATGTACTATATATTGAATTGATTATGCATATAGGATTATTGAAAAAAATAAAGGAGACAATAGCATGTGTCAGCATAGAGACTATAAAACAAATAAAATATCAAGACACAAATATAGAAAAGAGAAAAATTAAGAGCTGACAAATATTCTTATTTATTAATTATTTTAAAAAAATCACTTTCATATCTCTCTATCATCAATGCAACCTAAATACCCTAATGAAATATTATGGCATTTATTGTAAACGGTAATTGAAATAAGGTTGAATAAAATATTATAATTGAAATAATGGAACTTTAAAATGATAACAAAAAATATAAAGGGAATGACAGTTGAATTTATTATTATAGTATTAAAATATTATAACTATAATATTAATAATTAATAATAACAAATAATTAGATAAATGAAATAACTATTATAAAAAAGTCTTTATAATAGATTTTTTAAAATTATTTCACCATGTGTTATTTTATCATAATTTATATTGTTTAAAAAATTATTTTTACTTCTTAAATAAAGGGTACTCTTTGTGAAAAATAAAAGGTATATTTAACATTTCATATAATATGAATACAATTAATTACAAAAATTTCAATTTTGAATTGAAAATCATATTCAATTAATACATGTCTTTTCACATGTACAATAAATATCAATTACAAAATTCAAAATCATATTTAAATAAGGAAATATTTCTAAAATTTCTAAAAAACTCAAATATAAAATAAATACCGAACATGTTAAATATGAGAGAACTATTATGCTGATTTAACTATATTTTTACATCCCTATTGAATTTTTGTAAAATTCAAATCTATATTCTGTATAATTTATTCTTCCACATTTATATACCATGTGTCATTTTTTCATAATTTTTTTAAACTTTATTTACTTCTAAAATTGAAAGCATATTTCAAAATTCATATAATTAATCAATTAAAAGAATACAAAATTTAAATTTCAAATTCAATATCAACTTTAAATCAATGAATAGTATTTTCATATCTATAATAATAAATACTAAATTTCAAATTTTCAAATATAAATTTTTATCAAGGTTATTTTTCATTATAACAAACGCATCTCAATATTTCTTTAATTTGTTAGGTTATTCTATTTTTTGTCTTGAGACATTAGTTTCTGAATTTTATATGTGAACTACTCTATGATTATTTACTTTTCATCACTCTCAAATGTTGTCTTAATTTATTTTATCTTATTTTATTGTTGATGAGTAGTATTGTTGATTTCATTTTATGATTTACTTATTGTTATTATACAACTCTTGCATTCCTTCTTATAAGATCTTTTTCATTCTCTCTTTCTCACTTCTTTTTTCTCACTAACAACCATTGTGTTTTTCCCCTCAAAACACCATTATGGAACTTTTGTAGTTGTTGATGCCAGCTTCAATGTCATCAAATATTACCTCATGTTCAAATATGAGTTTATTCATTTCTTATGTTTTTTCAGGTTAGACGTTTTTGTCTTTTCTCCAAATTTGTTTGTCTTTCCTACTCTTTCACTATTCTAATTTATTCATTCTCCCATAATTTTCATTGTAAATTTTTTTCTTTTATTTTATTATATGTTGTTATATCAATTGTGGTAAACAAATAGTATTGTTTGTATTTTTAAAATTGATATCTTTTTTAAAATATTTTGTATATTTTAAGTCTCCTTTATGTATAAGAACATGGTACTAGTTGAGCTATTATATTCCTTTTTATTTACTTCACTCTTCTATTTTTCACTTTTAATTGACTAGCTCTTCTATAATATACAAGGTTTTGTCCATTCAATATACTTCATATCATGTTGTCAAACAACGCCATCAATGTTAGAGTTTTGGTATAGGTGTCTTATGATGTGTAATGTAGCAAAATAATATTTTTCTATCACCTTTTTTTATATATATAATATAGATTTTATCAATTTGTATTGGATTGGATATGGATGTGTTTTGATTGTTTTGTTTGACTTTGTTGTGATGATGTTCTTTAGGATGTGTTATTGAAATTGAATTTTAAGATATGTCACTAATTCAAAATTGTAATTGATTATAATTCAAATTTAAATGTTTATCCAAATGATGCATGTACAATTTCATAAGCAAATCGTCACCTAAAATATTTTTAAAAAAATATTAAACCTATATATATATATATATATATAATATTCAAGAATATTAAACAATAATTATAATGCCAGGTAATATTAACCAAGTATAAAATTTCTTTTGTCTTAAGTAGAAATACATGTAAAGACACATATTCTTATATAAAATTTAAACATTCTTTTAAATTAATGCATATTCTTTACAATCTATCTATAATTGTAATAATAATAGTATCATAATAATTTATATTTTCTACAATCACTTAGTCACTCTATAAATATATATCTTCCTCTCACTCATCAATAATACAAACTCAAATAATAATTCTTTTTTTTCTATTTGCAACTAATAGAATGTTCCTCTATTTATTATATACAATAATATAATTAGTATTTATCTATACAGTAATATAATATTAATTAATCTATCAATATATATATCTAAACAAGTTCCTAAATATTATAATTCAATTAAATTCATGCAATCACAATGATATTATATATAAGGATATATAATATTTGTATTACATTCAATTATAATAAAGATCATTTGAAACTTGATTTGATTTGTATTTAATGTGATTCAACCCTTTTAAGAAGTATTTTGATTTGTTGTCTTATTTAATCACATCACAAGAATTTTCTCATATAATATATCAATTATCATAAAATGGATGGCCTAATTATTGTCACATAATTCTGTCACATCTCAATAATTTTATCTTATATTTTCTCAATTTTCATATCATAATATGTCAATTATATTCAACATATTATATTTTTATTATATATTTAATATTATTATCATTTATAAAAATTAATACACTTACTATTCATTATATATGTATATATGTGTGTGTGTTTTTTCCATTTTTTGATAAAGTATCTTAATTAATTATTTATATTGAATTATTCTTACAATGTTCAATGCCCTCATCTATGAATTTTATTTGGAAGTTTTTTGGTTGTTGCAATTAATATGGTTTTCCATATTAGTTCTAACAATGAATCCTATCAATTTCATATTAGAATTCTTCACTTATAAAATATCCTAAGTTATGAAAATTCAAAGTTCTATTTTCTATCAAGAGAAATGGGAAAAAGATAATTTTCAATGTCATCAAAATTGATACAGATGAGTATTACACCTTATTTTAATTTACATCAATTTTACTACCATTCAGTTCTACATATTTTTTCTCTTTATTATTACATTTTCATCTTTTGTTATATATTTAATAGTTTTCTTTATTTTAGGTTTTTTTTTTTTTTATAGTTCATTATCAGATTTGAATTGTCTTCACTTATTGTTTCAAAAGTTTAGAAAATAGTTCAAGATTAGAGGGACAAGTTATGTGATCAAGAAACATCCTTCAATAAACACATTGAATTATACAAGTTGCTCAAGAAGAATATTATAGTTAAGAAAGACGTCAATTCGGCTATAAGTGATATGATTAATTCCTTATGATAATAAAGTTTGGAAACATAAGATTATAATCTTTTTTGGATTCATACTAAAACAATAAATGACAAAGATGAATGACAAAGCTACTAGATATGTTGATGGTTAATATAAATAGTTTTAATGGTATAGATTTCTAAAATATTGAAAACTATATATATATATTGGTTATTAATACTAATGACTTTATTGAAATGTAAGTGTGAACTTATTGATATATTTCAATAAAAAAATCTAATTTTCAAAATATTTATGATTATGTTTTCGATTATGGGTTGCTAATTCAAAATTTATATCAATATTGTAAAGCTCGATTCCATTTTTTGCCTTTATGTACTATTATTGTAAAAAAATTAATCATGGATTTAATTAATTTGAATTTAGTTACACAATTTTATTGTCTCAATTTTGAATAGGATTTTATAAATGAATTTTGTGCTCTAATTGAATACAATTTTTATGTGAATGTTCTAATTGAATATTAATAAAGACCAAATCAGATATTTTTATCATTTATATCTTGAATTTCTTTTAAAATAATACATCACGTGATTTAACAAATCTCATCAATTTTGTTTTAATTTTAAGATCATATTAAATTTTATTGATCACGTAAAAAAGAAATTTGATTGATGGTGTTTAATTTTATTTTAAATTTAAACTCAAATTAAATTGATGTATATCCTTATTCATTTTAAACACCATTTAACAACGTTATGAGAGAAAAAAAACTACTTAATTGATTTTAAATATATGTAAATCAAATCAAATTTTATTTTATCCAATTTACATGAATATTATATTTAATTTATAAAAAATAATTTAAATTAAATTAATTGAAATTAAATTAATTATCAATTTTAATTAATTGATGATATAACACAATGATTAAAATAATTATACTGAATAAATAAAATAAAATTGAGGTAATTTGATAAATTGACTTTAGGTTTTATACTCATCTAAATTTACTTTTGTTTTATATTTCATTTAATTTTTTCCAACCTTTTACAATATAACTTTACTAATTCAAACAACATGTTATTTAAATTTTTAAGTTTTTGATTTTTTAACATATAATTTAACATTTGATTTCTCTGGTTAATGCTTATAAATTAAAGTCGGTAAAATTAGTGAATCGTAAATTTTTTTTATGGGATTGGTTTGATTTGAACTAAAAGACCATCTAATAAATATATGATTCTATTTGAAAGAGATAGTAAAGTAAAAAAAATAATTAAATATGAGAAGAATGATTTAATTTAAAATGGAGATTATCTACTTCAAATGAAAATAGTTTTAATTTAAAGATTTTATCGTTATTGCTCAGGCATATGGTGTTTTTGCAATGTCAATGTTTTCATTTTTATAAATGAATCATATGATGTTTTAAATTTGTTAAACTACACTGATGATTATAACAAAAAAGTTTATAATTATTGTTATTATGATATGTTATTGATTCTTCCTTTTTATTTTTATAATTAATATTGATTAATTAATAAATTAATAATAAATAAGTATCAATTTACGTACAGGGTGAAAAGCTTTCAATTTTTCAACATTAAAACTTTTTTAAAAAAGACTTCAATTCCACAATTTACCCTTCTTTGAAATGATAATAATTATTTATTAAATTTTATGATACTCTTTTATATTTTATTCATTATTTAATTATTTAACTATTAACTTATTTTAAAATTAATTTATATATTCAATTAAATTGTTATTTCTTTTTAGTAATAGTCAATAAATTATTTTTCAATATCACCCCATGCATCATAGGGTCAAATGACTAGTGTTATATAGACTATATAATGTATGAGTAAATTTAGAATTTCTTGTATAGGCTATATAAATTGTGTTATATGAGTAACATAATGTGTGAGTAAATTTAGAATTTCTTGTATAGACTATATAGCATTGTGTATGACTGATGTAAGATAATCTTTATTTATGTGTTATACAATGTATGAGTATATTCTAAATTTAGAATTTCTCTTCACATAACTTTCAAAATTTCAAATTTACTCATCTTCTTGAACCTCTAGCCAGCCATTCTTTCTGTGATACTCATATCTTCTATCATCCCCCTCTTCATCACAGTCACTGTAATATTCTCCTCTCTTCAGCTCTAATCCATTCCCCTCTCCCTTTCAACCACCATCTCAAGAACCCACCTTCCTCCCCAACTTTCAAATACATCACTGAACACACGCAAACAATCAAACTCCCCCTTCCATCTTTCTTTTTTCTTCTTAAGATTACATAACGAAATAAAAAACAAAATGCAGCAGAGAATGTGGACTGTGCTATATTGACAAATTGGATTAAGGATATGGTTTGGATATCGCTACAGGATTGACAACAGAAAATAAATATGTGCTATGGGTCGTAAGTGACAGAACCTGCAGATGCAATGGGAGTCTTATTTTGGTTATTCTATGTGTTTTGATTTGCTTTCTTATGTGTATGTTTTTGTTCTATGATGTTGCAATTCTTAGTTTTTTTGTCATGTATGTTTTTTACTCTGAAAGGTAAGTTGATGGAATGGATATAAAAGGGCTGGATCGGATCTTAAGGTTTTTGAGGCAGATGGATAAGAGGGGTGGAATGACATCCAATGGAAATAAATTAAAGCAACTAATAAAGGGTAAGATTATCATTTCATATTTTTTTAAATTGTTAAAAAATTAGAATTTAGAATTAGGGGAAATAAATGTAATATTGAAGGACCTCGAGAAAGGTTGATGCAACTTATCCAAATATAAAATAATATAATTGAAAATAAAATCTAAATTAAAACATTATAAAATTATATCAAAATAGTAAATTAATAAATTTAAAATGCTGTACTAATAAAAATGCATTACAAAATTCATAATTTTGTGAATATAAAATAAAAATAAATATAGTAAAAACGATAAAATAAAATATTTTTAGAATTAAAACTATTATTATTATGGAATTTATCTTACTTAATGTGGAATTAAAAAAAATACAAAAGAAAGTAAAGAAATGCATAAAAAAGCAAGTAAATAAAAAGAAAAACTATGTACCTTGTTTTGCACTTAGATTATTTTCTTCGGTGATATTGAAAAGTGATTTAGCTTGAAGATTTGATGCTCAATGTATATAAAACAATAGAAAATTCTCTATTGGAATAGTGAAAATTCTGCAAAAAATGGTTAAAAACCAAATGAGAGCAAAAGATATGTATAAAAAGATATTTGTAGAATAAGGAATATATTATTATGAAATTTATCTAGCTTAAGGCGGAATAAAAAATTAAAAGAAATACAAAAGCAAGCAAAGAAAGAGAAAAATTGGATACCTTATTTTGCCCTTATATATAGAACATAGAAAATTCTCCATTGGAATGGTAGAAATTCTGCATGAACTAGTGAAAATTAAATGAGAGTAAAAGTAAACAAAGAAAAGGATAAACTGAAGCTAAGCACGAAAAGAGATAACATCAATTACATCAACAACAAGTAACTCCAAGATCACAACATTCCTCTTGATTGGCTCCAGACCAGGCCATAACATGTGCATAGAAGTAGGCCTCAATAGATGCTTTGACGTTGCAATAGAAACCGTAGAAGTTACAATTCATGTGTATTATATATTGGCAACGAAGTGACTTGGTGATTTTAGTCGTGACTTTTGATCTTGTATGTGATAATAAATTCATTTTATGTGATTAAAATACATTAATGCGAACCGTTTCAAGTATTTAATTAAAGGTACACATTCAGTTTTTGAAGTATGTGAGGTGAGCCATTCATAACAATCCAATTATAAGGAAAATAACAATAATGAAACGTGCACCTGTATACCAGTGAACTCATCGAGTAATTTTGGTGAAATTGTAGGTTAAGCCATTACAATTGCTGTGCATTAATTTGGTGGTAAATAACAATCCAATTATAACATAAAATGATAATTAAGTAATTATATGATTGTTTAGTTTTTTTATATACAATGCAGAATATTTAAAATTGTGTAATGATATAAATAAAAAATATTTCACTTAATTCTCATCGCAATAAATACAATATGCAGTCAACGATCAGTTGCAATTTATATATAACATTTGCTTTAACAGTGAGTATGAGTATCTCAAGCTATATTCCTCGCTTTAACGTTATAATTGATTACAAAATTCATTAATTTATAGTATTTGTTTTGGTACCCTTTTAAATTTAAGGGTTGAGATTTAATTATTAATTTTTTAATATTAATAAATTTAGTTAATAGGACAAATGATAAATTTTTAGCCACAACTAAACTAAAAGATACCGATATCTATAAATTTTATAGGGTATTAGAGAAATCCCTTTTAGAAATGAAGACATTTTTCATTTTGAACATTTAATTTACAGGAATCTTTAACATTGTAATCAATTTGCTTTAACGTTATAATCAATTGAAGAATTTTTTAATTGATATATGAAAATAAAAATATTTTCATTATTAACATTTAGTCTACAGGGATATTTGACGTTAAAACTTAAAACAAATATAATATATATAACATTAAAATCTTTAAAATATAAAATAATATATTTGAAAACATAATCTAAATTAAAACAGCTTAAAATTAGATCAAAACAGGAAATTAATAAATTTAAAATACTGTAATAATAAAAATTCATTACAAATTCATAATTTTGTGAATATAAAATAAAAATAAATATAGTAAATAAAATTGAACTGTCACTAAAATTCAAAAGATAGTATAATTATTCAAAAACCATCTATTTTGTTTCTATTTTACATATATATGTTTGAAAATAGAAAAGATGAGGGTGTATACAAAAGATTTAATGTTGTTGGCCAAAACCATCTTTTGGTGAAGGAAAATATTTCTAATAGTATTAATTTTTTATCCTTGAAAAACATCATTTTGTGATGAATTTCAAGAATTAATATGCTTAATTTTTCAAAAAATGTAAATGTGATGTCTCAAGTTGATCCATGTGTCCCCATATTAGTTTAGTACGACCTTAGGGTCTTCTAGGACTACGCATATAATGCGAGGAAGCCCCAAATACATAAAATACCCCAAAAATTATAGAAATAACATTTCTAGAGGGAGCGCTATAGTAGTGTGGTTAGTGCAATGACACCATTTGAGGCTTGCTGGGGCGGTATGGCAGTTATAGGTTGCTTTAGTGATCAAGCAGATCAGCTTGTGGTACCTCGCCATCAGACCATTGTTGTGGTCATGTGTATATGCGTCATGATGTTTTTCCCTGTTAATCTGTAATACCTTAGGTACACGTCTCCTAAACAAGTCTAGTAGCCCTAGGGTCTCCTAAGACCCACTCGTATAGATGGGAGGCCTCGGATATAGGAAACCATGTTGTAGTGCAAGTTTTGTAGAATTTTCCAGAGACGCTCGCTGGAAAGGACCCCTGTCAGCATAGTGTAAAATGATGAGTTTTGAAAAGTGAACCCCTCAACTCCTTTAAAACCCTCATTCTCGAGTTTTCACTTCAGAAATTGAAGCCCTTCACTTCCAAACACTCCTCCAACCTTTCTCTCTCAATTTAACCCTAATCCTTCTCCTTCTAAGATCAAAGGTAAGGGTTTTGTTCGTTTAGCTATCTTCTTCGTCTCCATTTCATGTTCTATGATTTGGGTTGTTGTTGTCCTCCATTGTTATCAAATAGGAGTGATTCTCCAATATTGTTAGAGTCAATCTAGGGTTATTTGGAAATACTCATAGATTGTTTATGAGTCTATGTTACTCTATGGCAGTTGTTGGTATCATTCCAAACTTTCAAGTTCAAGTTGGTGGTGCCTACACACTCTCGAATCCCAAACGGTGAATGAGTTCAAACTCATGATCTTATTTTTAGACATTACAAATATGTTTATACATATGGTTGTTAAATATGAAAGTAGATATGAGAATATGATTTTACACATTACGTTGAAATAGTAAGAACTATGATTTTGTTATGATAGCATGAAAAATGTGATTTTAGAAAACTATGATACTGTATTTGATATGTTGTATGCTATGGAAGTATATTAGTTGAGATATGATTTTAGAAATTTCAGTTTTCATGATAAGTTCAAGAAAGGATTTACAATTAAACATATATTTAGCAAGATGCCAAGTTGTAAATATGTTCTTATGAATTATGACATTATTGTGTTTTCAAGGTGGAGATTTCAAACTATGTTTTAGAATATTCAATTAAAGTATATATTTGAAAAAGTGAACAAGAGTATGACTTTATATTAAGACTAGAAATGTTATTACGGTTTTAGAGTTTTAGATTATGAACCCCTTTGGTTTGAAGTATGATATTAGAGTTTTGAAGTATATGAGAATATGTTAGCTTAAGATATGAATTTAGAACTTCAATTTTATGATACTCAAAGGTATGAAATTTAGTATGATTTGTAGAAACGATTGCAGATACATATTCTGTGAACTTGAAATCGAAATGCCTGCAAATGAGTGATCCCTTGGGCATGATTTCACAATCAGTTATGCTAAAGTCAGATTGTTAGAGTTACATGAGTTAAGAGCTTTAGAGTTTCAATAGTTTTCATATTTAAATAATTATATATATATATATATATATATATATATATATATATATGTATGTATCAGAGATTTTGTGATTTTAAGAGTAGAGTAATTATGGTAGAGTTTTAAACCCAAAAAGAGCTTAGAAGAGAGTCTTAGAGAAACAATTAGTTTTATGATTTAGAGACTAGATGGTAGCTATAGAGAAGCAGATAGTGAGTTAACAATTGTAAAAATGATCGTTAACATTGGTATCAAGTTGTCCTTAGGGGCAATCTCACAGAGCGAGATAGAACCTAGTTAAGTGTCTAATTTAGATCCTTAAGGGATCATAGAGAGAGAATTTGTTATGCCATGGTTCACATGCATAACGGAATATATATATATATATATATATATATATATATATATATATATATATTAATTATCATGTAGTACATAACCAGATATTCTTGTTTCTCTAATAGGGTACTATTATTTATGTTTCAGAGATTATTGATTTAGAGCTATTATGTATATGTTTGTAAAATGATTTCATTATAAGTTATGGATTTTGAGATGTTGGTTGATGAATTGTGGAATGAAAAGTGTTTCTTTTGCATAATAAATATGATATGTAGATATTAAAAATGTTTTCACCAATTACATGTTCATTTTATGCATGGTTGTGGTTGTCCCAAGTGGATGATAGGTGATAATTCACTCATTGAGTTTGTTGACTCACCCTCCCACTTCCTCTCATAGTCGAAGAATATAATACCGTTTCATTGATGCAGTCCAGTGATGAGTCTTACTTTGGAGTAAGGCTTAATTTAGAGTATTGTTAGAGTAGACTGATCCAGGTAGATATGCAGAAAGGATTCAAACTATGCATTATTTTCATATTATGTATTTAATTTCAGAGTTGGAAACATCTATGTATAGGTTCAAAAATTTTGAGGATGGATTTGAAATTGTAGATTTTGATTAGAATTATATAACAAGCTAGAAATGAACTTACGATTTAGGTCAAATGTTAAATTGATTTTTGGAGTATGATTAAAATATTTTCAAAGCTTTATATATCAACTATTTCAGTTTTATGATTCAAGATATCAAGTTTTGAGTAAAGTTTTGGATAAATATTTAGATAAAGTTATGTTTCCAAAATAAAAAGTATGTTATTTTATGCATATGGAGAGACTTATAGGTCATTAAGCTACGTGAGGATAAGATTTCATCACGCTCCCAATTCGGATCGTGACATAATCGCTATAATAGAGCCCCCGATGTAGAACAAGTTCAAAACGATTCAGTTTTATTAAAACGCTCTCAATGCTATATAAACCCATCCTAGGCTTGGGAAACACACCTAGCCGCCACCTAGCATCCCCTGCATTTTCTTGTATTTCTTTTTCTTTTTCCTCTTCCCCAAGCCTTCGATAAGTGTTTTTCATGGTTTTTGCTAGTTTTCTTCCCCTTTCCACCAAGTTTATGGGTTAAGGTGCTGTCAGGTATGGTTTTCTCATAACGTTCTTCCCCTTTGTCTTTCGTAATTCAATATTTAGTAAATTTATCAGTCGTTTATGGTTTCTATATACTCTTTGATAGTTACCGTGTCATTCCTCTCCCTAGAGTCAAGTTGGCATTGGGAGTGTACTTCCAGATACCAATGGTGAGTGAGTTTAAACTCATGGCCATACTTTTGGTTATTATTAGTACTTTTCTAGCCTTCTATAAATTCTTATGAAATTATAAAATGATTTATTCCAAATACATGCTTTCACGGATTATGCTAAACTTCTAGAAAATTATTGTTTTTTTATAGTTATTATGAAAATGTTATTTTGAAAGTTCATTGGACTATACTTGTTATCTATATGCTTTAGAACTATATTTTTCTCATATTAGAAAATGCATGAAACCCTAGTTTAGTATGAATGGTATGAATACTAGTTTTTAGCCAGGAATTAGTGAGAAATATAACAGTGAGTTGACGGAAGAAGGATCATTAACCATGACACCGAGTGGTTCACTAGAGGACTAGCTCAACCCAGCTACCAAGTAAGGAACCCAGTGTGATGTTCGTATTATGGGACCTAGTTAGGTGCCATTCAGTTTCAGTGATTAGCTTAGTATAGTTAATTTATTCAATTCAGCTTTTATTTCTCCATTAGTTACTGTTTATGAATTCAATTTAAATATTGTTTTCAATACAACTATATATTAAAATATTAAAATATTTTATACAAGCTGCATGTATACTTATGTATTATTTTGTTATTGTCCCATGTGGGTTGTGAATGAAGACTCACTCACAAGTTTTGATGAACTCACCCCTTTTTCCTCCCCTATAGATACAGTTAAGGTTCAGTTGCACCATAGGATCCATCTCAATAGTACACTGCTCCTTCTTGGTGAGCTTCGCTTTAGAGTAAAGCTTGTTAAAGGTTCATGTTAGTTTTAATTGTGCTCCACTAATTATTTAGGTAGGATTTCGAACATATACATAGTTTTATGATTATTTGTTTTTACCTTACAATTATTTTTTTTAGTTATGTTTGGCTACTCCCGGATTAGTATTATTCAGATTTATGTTTTGGAAACACTTTAGAATTACATTTTTTAGTTGAAATTAGATTGTTTGGAATTGATTTATAATAATTATTTGATGTTTAAATTAAGCTTTTGAATGTGAGTATATTATTTTATGCATGCTAGTCAGTTATATAACCAGACTTCCGGGTTTCTCATATGTTGGTTTTACTCCCAAGTCAGGTTGTGACAATAAATTTAAATTTATTCACTCTTATTTGCATATTTTACTATCAATCAAATTTTATAATTACAAAAACAATATTATTTAATAGTGGTTATAAAATAATATGAAATTTTTATATTTGCATTAAATTTCATAATAATTTAAATAATTATACTAATGTGTTAGCTCAAACTATTGTTTTTGCTTTTTAAATTAATTTGCACAGCATTTAAAATTAATTTTTAAAGTAGAATAAAAATTATTTTTACTTTTGAATTATTCAACAGCCAACTTTAAAGGAATATGAACCTACATTCTCAAGAAAAATTAATAAAACATAACAATAGTAAAATTTAATTTAATTTTATATAGTAAAACATAATAATTTTAGTTTTATATCTTTGAAATTCATTAGGTTGAATTTAAATGATAAAATTAGTATTTTTTATCATTATGAATTTTATATTATGAAAAATAATTAATTAGCTTAATTTTTCAAAAATAAAACTAAAACTAATATTTTAAATTAGTTAATTGATTAAAATTATAATATATTTTATTAGAAATAATTTGTATTAAATTCAAAGTAATCATAATTAGTTATATACATATAAATATTTTTTTCTATGCATTTCACGTTAATTACATATAATATATTAAAGTAATTCATGACAGCATTGTCATAATTAGTTATATAAATATAAATATAATAAAGTTTATTTTTGATACATTTCACTTTGATAACACATAGCAATAAATGATAAGTGCAGGAAATTTTACACATATATTGATATTGATATTGATTATTACTAATAGAGGAAACATGAGAACTGAACTCAAATTATCATGATACATGAATGAAGGATTGATTAGATGAGCTAAGTGGTATTGGCACATACCAATTTGTATCTAGT
The DNA here is from genome assembly GCA_030441495.1 of Dalbergia oliveri. Taxonomy (NCBI): domain Eukaryota; kingdom Viridiplantae; phylum Streptophyta; class Magnoliopsida; order Fabales; family Fabaceae; genus Dalbergia; species Dalbergia oliveri. Next base: position 21,019,343 of record JAMLFY010000009.1, on the reverse strand, counting down.
AAGATTTTGGCAAGTTACCCGGGCAGAATAGCATGACTCAATATTGTTTCATAACTTAGAACCAAATTCTCCTTATAATCACAAGAAGCATGAATTCTACTGTTTCATTGACAAGTGAACTACAGAAGTAAACAGAACTGCTGTCACCCAGTTTACATATCATCAACAGTAACTTCCTTGCCCTTATCAAGTTAACTTTCACAGTTCCACCCTATGCGAAATCTATTGGCACATTTTGGCAAACCATATAAAACCACCTCCCAAGGACACCACACCCAAAGAAAAAATAATAATAAAAGGGAATAAAAGAATATTACTTATAACCACCATATGTGGGTTACTGCGATATACTCTCGTATACTCTTGAATCTGAACATGAATCCCACTTAGTTTATCTCATATTTCATTCAAATGTAGATGAAAATTATCGACATGATATTCCACGTATCGTGAGCCCAAATAATATTTTTGAATAAAAATAAAAGGCACATTTACACTTTGGCATTGCTACCAAGTCTACTTTTGATTTCTCATGAGCTAATACTCTACTGTGTGCACTTCCTGAAAAGGTCAATGCGGCTATCTCCAAGCCTAAGAGAGTAGGTGGCTTTCTTGTATTCAGCCCAAGTGAATGGCCTGAACAGGGAGGGTCTCTCTGGTGTAACCATAACTGGGGGAGCAACTATGCAGGCATGTAGTGGTGGGGCCCCAAAGTATGCCATCGACATCCTAGGCTTGTGTGAGTTGGTCACGGCCCTGTGTCTCACGCTCACAAATCTTCCATTTGTCATAACCTTCACACAGCAAAGAAAAAAATTAGTCCATTTTTGCACCATCTCTTGCACACAATATCTAAGGATAAGTTGTCACCAAGCTTTAATTGTTCAACCAATCTCAAATCCTCCACGATTTCATCTTTCATTCTATCCAATTCTTAAATAACATGTTGTGCATGACATGCAGGTCGGCTTTGTGCAACATGTTATGTCTAGCTCTTTTTGACAAGAGAAAAATGCTATTTTCATATGTAAGATTTGTATAAGTTCTTTCCTTGCAAGTACTATTATTTGCACTCAAAATTTGTGAAATATCATTATAACATACTTTTATTTATTATTGAATTGGATGCAAATTTCATTTAGTTAAATCTCACATCTCATTAAATAAAAGATAAAAGTATATTGACATAGTGTCTCACATTTTGTCAATAAAGATAACATTACTCATTCTTGAGAAAAGGGAGAGGTTACAATAATAATATATTTACTAATTGGATCGGCTAACTGTTCTCTTTCCTTCTTGATGTCTGCTACGTCAAGATAAGGAACTTGCACAATCTTGTTTGTGAAGTTAACCTCCACCTTTTTTAAAACATTATGGAATCATATCCAAACGGGTCAATAAAACCTTGCATACATGTCTCGATCATAAAATTTTATTGAATATAAAACACAAATATAATTCAACAACTTTGGAGCCTAGATCCTATTCCCACACCTATACATGTATGTACTCTTTTAAAATGGCGGAATCACTGAAACAAGCACTGTATCTGTATTCACTTCTTACCATAACCCCATGACATTTATCTGACTGGTTCTGAACTGATATCTTACTGATGAAGTTCTTTCAAATGAAAAACTGCAGTCAAGTTGCACTGATTCCCCTGACACTTCACTTTTTTTCTTATCATCAACTCAAATACTTTTCTTTTGAAAGTTTTCCTTTTCCCTATTTTTCCTCCCCTTCCCTGGGTACTTACAGAGCCAGTCTTCCCCCCACCCCACCCCTTATCCCAGTATCCTGACCCGATATATATTCTGCTATACAAGTTTGTGGGGTTGAGACAAAAATTTAAAATTTAAAATTAAAATTATGTGTGTAGGAACATAACATAACATAACAAATATAACAAATATATATACCTGCAGTAAATCACCCACATTAACACAGAAAGCTGAGGGGTCAGGAGTGACTGGGTTCCACACACCATTTTGAAGAGAGATTTGGAGGCCACCAACATCGTTGGATCTGAGGATGGTGAGGATCTGAGGGTCAGAATGCTCTCCAAAGCCAACAACCATGGCATTGGTATCTTTGTTGGAGTGAGACTTGTCCCTGTCCTTGCAGTCTTTGCTAAGTATAGGTGGGTAGTGATTGAGCCTCAGGACCGAGTCACTATCAGTCTCCCTGATCAACCTGCTGAAAACAATTGTATCAGGGACCCCCAGCCCTTCTGCCATTAGCTCCAAAATCTCACATGCCAGCTCCCTCACTGCATCTGTGTAAGCACTCACCCTAGACCTGTTATGAATACATGTACAATCACACAGTATGTACCACACTCAGATGCTGCAACAAATTTTATTTTATTTTTTTTCAGAAAAGGATGCTTCTAGCTATCTACCTCAAAGCAAAAGCATTGCTGAGAGTGGTGGAAAGAAATAGCACCTGAGCAAATTAGCTGTTGCATATATAAATATGTTTTTATATAAGGAACCACTTTACTGATCCCACAGCTAGCTAGCAGTGAATGTGACAGTGGTGGAAATAAGATTTCCAGAAATTTTCTTATATAGACTCTATTCTAATTAATTTATATTGCAACTCTCAATAATTTCATTTTATTATTATTAGATATAATAAATAAATAAAATAAATAGAGATTATTATTACATTTAATAATAAAAAAAATGTCTCAACCATTATAAAATAGTATATTAACTTAGTATGTGTTAAAATAATATTTTTATATTTAGTATACTTATAATAAAATGAATAAATTTGTGTATAAACAAGTGTATATCAAAGAAACATCATAAAATCAACATTTATTGTAAATATATTTAAATATAATGTTAGAATAGTATTATCTATACAACTCAAAATGGGATGAGTATTGACACTCATGAATTCAAAGGTGAAAAGTAAAAATTTCGTCTTTTAAATGGACGCGAAATTAAAAAATAATAGATTAGATGTTGGCTCGAAATTCGAAATACAAGGATTGAAAAAATACATTTCTCGTTCGAAAATTGCATAGCATGTTGGGTTTTTACCTGCGCTGAGACTGCATGGCAGTGCCACTCTATATCGACTAGACACAACTCTGCTTCCATCTGCTCTACTTCATTTCAGGTTTTGGTTATTTTGGTAAGAGAATTAATTAGTGCTGGAACTTCTTTCTTAATTGGGAATTTTATTTAATCTTTTTTTCATTTTTCAACCCATACATTAAAGTTCACCTTTTAGATTTGATTTGATTGGACGTTGTTGATGTGTGTGACGTGTCTGAGCAATATGAAACCCCATTAGTTACTTTAATTTTTTTCTTCTGCCATTTCCTATTTGATTTCTCCTCTTTCCCGAATTAATCATAAACATGAGTAAATCACACAGGCACACACCAGTTTTGAGTGTTTGACATGACATGGATAGGGATGCCAGCAAGCTTTGGAGAGTAGAAAGAGGTAAAAGTACCTCTGACAGACAATCCCACCTCCTCGTAGTATCTCCTCCTTTTCCACAGTCCCATGTGCAACATGCATCAATGGTTTTATATAAAATCTCACGTGCACTCCGATTTTTTATTTTTTTCATTCGATTTTTCCAGTGGATGTGTTAACATCACTTATTAAAGATTAGAGAATTTAAATTATTAAATTTTTTAAGTTTTGTCATGGCATCCACCGCTTTGAAGTGAAGACTTGAACAATTCATTTTTAAGAAAATTTATCACTTTTAATTTCTTAATGATTACTTTCAAGACACTCATTAAAAAAATTCTTTCTTGCTATGTCTATTTTTTTCCCTTCCTTTTATATCTCGCAACTTTAAACTCTTGAGCCAATGAACCGTTTTGGATCACTCAAAGATTGAATCTCTACAATATTTGATTAAATCTTTCTCGAATTTCTATTCAACAGCTCAAAATTATAGAATATATAGGGTTCGTTTGACTTAAATTTTGATAAAATTACTTTTAAAATAATTAATATTAAAGGAATTAATTTTAAAAGAATTAGTTTATATTTAAAAAGGATATTGGAAAAGTAAAAGGATATTGGAAAAGTAAGTTTAGAAGAATTTATATAAGATAAAAAAATAAAAACTAGAAATTTTAGCTTTCATTATAATCAATTTTTTTGAAAGTGAAACACTTTGATTAGAAGTAAAAAAATCAAATCAAATACTTTCACTTTCTCCCAACCCAATTTTAATCACCGCAAATGGGAAAAGATAGCAAACCAAACATGCTGATAGTGTGTGTTGATTTGTGTTCACAGAAGTGATTAATTCTTAAAATCAATTCTAAAAACCACAATTAAATTTTTGACTTTGAAAACTAAAGAAATACTTAGGTGCTTCAAGTACAAGAGAAATCATTTTCTCTATTCTATTTATTAATTGATACATTAATTATTGTATTAAAAATATAGAGAAAATGAGAGATAATAATGGCCTACAAAAATAATGTGTTAATTAATAAATAGAATATAGTAAATATTTTCTTACTCTCATAACACCTAAAATTTTTTATAAAAACCAAATTAAATATGATTAAAAAGATACTACTAGAATCAATTTTGGAGGGAAAAATCAATTATACTTCTCCATAAACTAAAATCCAAATACACTTAGTTCATAATATAGTATCAAAATCTTTATCGATCTTTATTATCTCTTATTTTTTCTAAATAGAGAAAATTATTTTTTAGCATAATTAGATAAAACAAATTTACAAACCAAAAAACAAGATAAAATAAATTTATGTATTGTTTATGCTTCAAATCCAATAAACATTTACATCATGGGAAATATTTGATATAAAACTATTTATATATTTCTAGTTTAAAATCTCACAAGAAATGGGTCAAATGTGTTGGCATGTTTTCATGTTCCAAATTAGATACTTTTAAGAATATAATATGACTTAAATTCATTCCATAATAAAAAGATAAAAGTTCAATTTAAGTCTTGAAATTATTTGTGTTCTTCATTTTAATCCTTAAAATTAATAAATTATTAATTTAATTACTGAAATTGTAAACAATGATTTAAATTAGTCATTTTAGTAAGGTAAAATGCCCTAACTTTAAGTCATGTGTAATTTACATCTGACTTTTCAAAATAAGCATAGCGATGCCCTATACTTTAATTTCCAAATAGTACCAAACACTTCTTTTGGCTAAGTTGGTATCCATTTTTACCATTAAGTAGTCATGTACATATCACATGCGAAATGAAATGGATAAAAATGCCTTTTATTTTAATTAAATTTCCTAACCCTAACCTTCCCCACTCAAAAATGGACAAGAGTACCCTTTAGATGTTAAAATTTGATTGTAACAAAAAGGATATTTTTGTCGTTGTTTAGTAGGGTGGGGTTTAGAATTGGAAAATTTAATTAAAAGGAAGAGTATTTTTATATTTAACCGTGTATGTAATATTCACATGACTACTTAGTGGTGAAAATAGATATTAACTTAATATAATAGGCTCTTTTGCATTGTTTGAAAAGTCCAAGGTATTGTAATACGCGTTTTGAAAAATCAGGATATAAATTGTATATGACCTAAAGTTTAAAGGGGTAAAATAAATTTTACCCTTTTAGTAATTCAAGTTAATCCATGTAAATATTATCATAAAGAGTAATTTGAATATTTTTTACAATTTTAAGGATTATATTGATAATTTCTTGTTTCTAAAAATTAAACTAAAACACAAATACAACTTCAAGGGCTAAAATGAGCTTTTACTCTAATTAAAATGATATTTTACATTTTTTTTATTTTTATTCCTTTCTGTTAGATAAAATCATAATTTACAAATTATAATTTAAATCACTCCATTTCTTTTTTGGTCAGGATCACACCATTTATGATATACACACTACGACACTATTAAAGTATATATTGGGTTTTACTTATGAGTTTAGTACAGTTAAAATATGATTGAATGTTAACATGTTATTGATATAAATTGTGTACTTACATACATTAAATGATTTGGAACCATAATATTAATTAATAAATTTAACATTTTATGTATTATTATTTTATTAAATAATGTGCTATATTGTAAAATTAAATGATCACATAAAAATATATTAATAATACAGAAAGTAATATATGTATCAAGTCAGATAATATATTATAATAGTGAAAAAATTGTAAAGTCGTTGACTATATATAAGCATGCATGTTAACTTGTTGCATATAGGACATTTTATGTTGGTGTCATATTTTACCTTCATACTTATGGCTTTGCTGGTAGTGTTTCTTCCAATTTCAATAAGGATATTGACTTAATTCTCTATTAATACAAAATATTTAATAAATTATTTTTAACCATTTTAAAGTATCTAAAAATCTTGAGAAATGTTAGGTGTATAATATTTATTTATAACAATCTTACACCTATATAATATAAAGACCCATGAAGATAAAATACTTTATTGCGTCCCACACTTATTTTGTATAAAAGTGTAAACTTATTATAAAGAAATGTCGTACAACTAACATTTCTTGAAAATATTTCCCTAAAATCAATCTTACATGCATAAGGTTTCACTTCATTAAGGTCATGAGTTATTACCATTTCACGGTATATATAGTTACAAATAGAGCGTGAAGCTCAAATGGGATCTTATAATGCAGAAGGACCACTACCAGCAAGCTGTACTGCTGTAGCATAAAGAATGGTTGGCACTGTTCCATCATTCATACAACGAATAGCATTGAAACCCTCAAAATCACATTCTCTCTCCATTCTTTGCTGGTCAGTTACAACTCATAGGAAGGTGCGTAGTTCCAAGCAAGCGATATATACCATATGATTGATTATTCATGGCTTATATATGGTCACAGGTTACGCTGTCAAAGAATTAGGGCCATTTGACACACCGAACTTCCGTTATATGTTACAAAGACGGATAATCATGCTTAGGAGGGAGGATAAAAGCTAATTAGCCTTTGAGATATAAGGTTTAATTTATTTAATAAATATTTTTAATAAATAATAATTTTTATTTGATTTGAAATAAATTATAAATTATATACTATAAAAATATATAAATAAATAATATGTGGTATATTAAATTAAGGATTAATGATAAAAATTTAATTTAATACTTATTAGTAAATTAAAATTTAAACCATTATGATAAAAAATATTAAAAACTATTAATTTAATAATTATTTATAATTAAAATTATTTTTGAATAAATGATAATATTATATATTTTTAATAATTTTGAATAATTAACAAAAATTATTATTTTATTTTTATTTAATATTTATATATAATTAGAGTTATTTACAAGTAAATAATAATATTATATAATATAAAATAAAATATCTTATACAATATCACATAAAACGTTATATAATATTAAAAGTTTATCAGTTCCTATACTATCAACCATTATCCTATTACATTTAAAAATCTCACATAATCTAGTAGTTTTCAATCACAAAACTAAACAAGATCTTACTTAGTCGATCCATACCAAAAAAGTATATATAATGATGAACGTATAAATATCTCCTCCCGCATAAATAACCCCATCTATAAAATGAGTACCTTAAATTTTGGAGCTGTAGAATATAGGATAGAAATTTATTAACCACTTTCTTAATGTGTGTGTGTGTATATATATATATATATACATTTGTGTGTGTGTGTGAGGAGAAGTATTTGCAACAACATATTATTATTCATATTTTATATATATTCGTGACCTCTTGTCTTCTCCTATAGTAATAGTTAGAATAAAAAATTATTTATATATCTTTAACCTGTCATTAGTTTAAAGTTTTGTAATAGATAATTTCTAGGCATAGTATTAAAGTTTTTATGGCCAAATTGATCTGAGATTCAAATCTTTATTCCGATAAAATTATTTATATTTTAAATCTAAAAAAGACATTTATATGAGAGAACATGTGTGATTCTACCTATTAGATTAAGCTCATAGGAGAAGTAATTTCACAAGAATAACTTTATGTTCTTATATTGCACAGTTCATGTCCATTGTTTGGCCACAGCCTCCCAAAGAGGTGCCAAGCAATCACATAAAAACCAATGGCGAAAGAAGTGCTATTAATTATTTAATTAATACATTGGTTTCATAGATAATTATTATCTTTTCCTTCTCCGATATGTTTAATTTGAAGGGTTGATGTGTGAAATGATAAACAATAATAGAAAGTGAATTTTGTTTTTCAACTCATAATATCTAAATATTTAAGTCACCATTAGTAGTGAGGAACCTGAGCAATTAATAAGATCAAGAATGCAAATTTTGTTGTTTTACAATGTACAAAATAATAATAATAAAAAAGAATATCCGAATATTTATGGTAGATGATGAAACAGTAAAACCAAGCATGCAATAAATGCAAAAGTATTGGACAATGACAGATAAAAAACAACCCCGTACATAAAATGAGTGCACACATACCTGAAGTTTGATGGGTCATTGGAGATGCTTTGGGACAGCTGAGCAACAGAATTAGGAGCACCAGCATTGAAGAGAAGGTACTCGACCTCACCAATGTCCCCATTGAAGCCTATGTTCTTGCAGCCATAGCCAAAAGGAACACCACCATCTGTGGCTTCTCTCTTTTGGGCTAGTGGCTTGGCAAAGAAATCAAAACCCGCTTCTTCTATTTGGGCTATGGTCTCCTGAGGGACACCATGGTTGATCACGTTGAAGAAACCGTATTCTTCACATGCTTTCACTATGTCTTTCATCACCATTGATCTCTCTGCAGTTAAGTCCACCACGGGAAGGTTGATTGGTACAACCTTTTCGCTCTGATGCTGGATTGAATTTGCTGAAGCCACCACCATACCTGATGCTCTATATCCTCTATTGTGGAATACAAAAAGTGAAATGATCAAATGGAACAATACAAGGTGTTTGAAAGTGTATTGAAAACTGAAGTGGTTTTTGAGTTCTTTTATTTGTGTTAAGGTATAGGTGAATATATAGTGGGTTAGTAAGAAAATAAAATTAGCTAGAGAGAGAGGGAGAGAGAGAGAGAGAGAGAGAGAGAGGCAAAACAAGGAAGAAAGAGTGTGAGAGGGAGGAGGAAGGTAAGGAATTGTGAACAACAATGATGGGATATTTATACAGAAACAACCTTTACGGAGAGAAGAGATTAATAATTGAAATATATGAAAGCATTGTCATAAAAATAATAAGGGTAGTGTGAGTCAGACTAATCTCATATGAGATAGGATACCCTTACACTTTGTATCGATCTACGTCTGGAAATAATGGTTTAAAAGCCAATGCATCTGACTATTATACTTCTCTATCTATAAAACTATATTATCACTAAAATGATATTCCTTAAAATTCGCAAAAATTATAATGGTCTTCCTAATGATAAAATCATAATATTTTACTAATATTTAATATATAATAAAATACCCTAAATTATAATTATAAACTTTATCCTTGTATAATTAAAGAATAGTGTTTTACTCTATATATATATATATATATATATATATATATATATATATATCTCAAATTTACCATGATAATATAATTTTAATATCAATAATCATGTATATCTCACAAGTTATATATTTTTTGTCACTACTTAAATTAATGAAACTATAATTACAGGAAAATATCAGTGCAATTTTAAAAAATCTTATAAATAAAAATATGTTAGATGTAATTGCACAAAGCCTCAAAATAACTGAGTGCAATTCAATCAAATGATAATATAATAATATTCTTGGAAAATTTTTTTTATTGTTACGTCAAACTGGATATTTAGCAAAGCAAAGAGAAAGGATATTTTAATGTTGTTTTTTTAAATTATTATTATTATTATTATTGACATCTATAGGAGATATCATAAAAAATAGGGATAAATGTATTTTACCCTGAACTTTAGGTCATTTGTAATTTACACCCCCCACTTTTTAAAATGTGTATTGCGATACCCTAAATTTTTAAAACTATGCAAAACACCACTCAATATAATTTTGGTAACTAATGAAGGTAAAATTTATGTGCAATTAACCCGTCTAATGTTTCTAATTTGTACAACCCGACATCGTGTTCGTGAATACTGTGTATAATTAACTCCTTGATTTTTTTATTGTGTACAATTTGACACCCTGCTATGACTTCAAGTTTTGAGGTTTTTTTTATAAATTTAAAAAGTTTAATGTCGTAATATATCGTTTGAAAAGTAAGATTTTTTACAAGTTAGAAAGTTTAGGATGCTGTAATGCATGTTTTGAAAAGTTGGGGTTTAAATTTCATATGACGTAAAATTCAGGGGTAAAATGTATTTAACCCTAAAAAATAATTAAAGGAAATATATAAAGAGAGAAACAAAACTGACAAAAAAATTAGAAAGATCTTACCCGACTCTGTTTCTCTTTTACATGTCTCCAGCCATATTAGATTTGTTCCGTACAAAAGCAAACACTCTTTAGCAAACAAAATTGTTATTTAATGTAAAAAAAACAGTGATGTTATTTTTATCTTTTAAACTAGAAAAAATAATAAAAAGTAATTTTTAAGAGTTTAATTTTGATATATTAATAACATAGAAGTTTTATTCTATTCGCATGATAATTTATGTAATGGGTGTGAGTCAATCATATTTAGTTATGTGACAATATATAATTGAATGATAATATAATTTTTTTATACTAATTAATACATTAAAACTAATTTTTTATTTTCGTTATTGTGTGTATTAATGTAGATTAAATATCACGTTAGTCCCATAAAATAAGTGTTCTAATAATATTATTTGGATTTAATTTTGATTCACTAATAATATGAAAAAATTTATATTGTTGTTATCCAATACCATATAAGCAACTATGATTGACTCTCTTATGAAATTATCCTTTATTTGAAACATCATGCAAATTGAAATATTTTATTGGATGTCATTTGTCAGTTTTCTTTACTTCATCTCATAAGATAGGTTCAAACTCCATTGTCACCAATATACAAAAAAAAAAAGAAGAAGAAATAGTAGGTAATATATATATTTAATTTAATATTTATTTTATAAATTTAATTTTAATATACTAACGTGTAAAATATTTTTACACTTTTGCAGAATCAAAAGATTTTATTTATATAATTTTTCAAATAGTGGGTATGTAGAAAAATAAACTATCATGATTAATATAATATATAATTAAATGATTATATAAAATATTTTACATTATCACTATTTTTTATGCTCATTTCATAATATCACAATTAGTGTATAAAAATTAAATTCTTTTCTGATATGCCGGTTTTTCTGGTGTTTGCATTTCTAATTTCTTCACCGTGCCAACCCCGCCTGGTTTTGATTTCTATTTTTTACAACCTTCCAAAATTAACCTCTATTTTCGTAGTGGTATTTAGGTTGTTTTCAGTGATATACATAACATTTAGAATTAACTTTAGCAGATTGAAAGATGCAAAGAAACGCTGCAAAATTTTAAACAAAAAAATTAATTAAATATAGTTTTGGATTTAATTAGAATATACTAACAGTATAAAAAGGCTTTATGTATTCATTTAATTATATAATTCCACATTAGCAAATATAGTTATTTTTAACCCCTACTAGAAAAATTATCATACAATGAAAGATATTTAATTGGATGACGTGTAAAACTCTTACACTATCAGTATATCAAAATTAACCTCTATGTTCTTTAGCATTTGAATATATTCTTACCTAGAAATCTAGTAAGGATGTAGGTTCCTTCAATCATTTGTGTGAGCAGGGGTGGGATACTTACAAAGATACTCTAACGCTCAAGTCAATAAATGCATGAGGCATAAACTGATAAAAGAGTAGTATGTGTTGTAATTATGTTACTTGGGAGCATTGAATCTTTTATATAGTGAAAGGTGATCACTCTTGATGAGTTAGGAGATAATCTTTCCTGAATAGAAGAGATATTCTTAGAATTTAGGAGAGATTAGACATATTCCATATTTGTAGGAGATATAATATAATATAGGAGATACTATAGGATAATAGGAGATTCCGTAAACTAATAAGAGATCTTGTATAATCTACTAGTCAATCTAGGAGACACCCAGGCTAAATGGAAGAGAGCCTTTAGGAGCCACTATGCCATATGGGTGAGTCGTAGGACCCCTTGGACCAGTTCTCTGAGATTGGTCCGAGGTCTGGGCCTATATTTCTAGTCTAATACATAGCCCCCAAGCGTGGTCTTAAGCCAAGTAACTGGCACCAAGGACTGCATGTCGGGAAGAAATGAGTCGACTTGTTATGCGCAACTTAGTGCGCCTTTCAGCTCTTAGTAACGGTCTATGGGAGATTGTGTCATGACACATGGCGCACTTCGAATGGAAGGTAATCACCTTGACATTTGAGCGACAATAGTTGCTTATATGCCTGCCTTGGATTGAAATGACTAGTCCCCAGGTTGGATGAGGTGGACGGTTAAGATCTCTTGGTTTTGGTCATAGATTGGGCAATGAGTGCCGAGCATTACAAGAAACAAACGAGTTACCGATGGATTTTACCTGCGGATTTTTTCCATCGGTATTTTCGACGGATTTATCGACGGAAAACAAGAAATAAGAGAATTTTGGGTTTCGGCCATTACCGATGGATTTTTCGTCGATAAATCCGTCGATACACTTCGTGCCAAATGTAAATAACATGGCGCGCACATTACCCGGATTTTTCCATCGTTAATTATCATAAATTGTTCCATTATTTAGAAAACAAATATTGCCGACGGATTTTTTGTCGATAATCGTCTTTGAAGGAAAAAAATTTGAGGTTAAATTTACCGATGGAAAAATCCGTCGTAATATTCTTGTACATTACCGCGGATTTTTCCGTCGAAAAACATAGATCCATGAAAAAAAATTAAACTGGCACATTATGGGCGAATTTTTGAATTACTAATGGAAAAATCCGTCAGGAACATCTAAATCAAAAAAAATTTAGATTGGTCAATATTAGGGATTATCGACGAATTTTTCTGTTGGTAATTCAAAAATCCATCAGAAAAAAATTTAGTGATATTGGCCACATGCCCCGATAACATAACACACACACACACACACACACACACACACACACATTCTCATCTGGTTTTTCTCTCTCTTCCTCTCCCTCTCTTTCTGCCGATCCGCCCACGTGCCCACACGTCCGTCGCGCCACGCTCGCCACCATGACCCAAGCCGCGACGCCTCCTCTGCGATCTTTTTCCTTGTCTCCCTTCCTCAGAGAAGCCGCTGTGCATCCAGCTGCCGTGGCACCCGTCGAATCTCGCACCTCCCTTCACCCTCCGCGACTTACCCGCGCACTTGGACCAGCCAGACCTTCGACCTCCTGTGAATGTGACCTGTGCACGAGCTTGGACTAGCGAGGAGTGAGGCGACCAATGACCGATGAGGCGAGCTCGACTACGACCAACGAGGCAACCAGAGAGGGCGATCTGTGAGCTTCGAGGTGTGACCATGACCTATGAGCTTCAAGGTACGACGTCCGCGATCTGCTCCAGACTTGAGACCAGCGATGGCGAGCTGCGACCAGGAATTCAGACCAGACTCGCAACTTCACCCACACCGGCAGGCTCCAACACCACGAGTCGCCGCTCCACCCATCCGCGAATCTTTTCTCTCTCTCACACAGCTTCGCTGCACAGGCAATCTCATCGGCAACCTCGCCGTACCGCGCTCTCTCCTCCATTTGTCTTAGTAAGGATCTTTTTTTTTTGTTTGATTTTGTTTATACTTTGAGTGCACTGATATATTTTTGTATTGAATATTAGCCTTGTTTGAAGAAAACTATTAAGTAAATGCTTTGGGCATTTTGTCTAAGAAGATTTTGATTATACTGATTATATTGCATTTTGTTAGTTTAGATAATTGATTTTGTTAGAGAACATCAAATCCAATTGGAGCATTTCTTTGGATCATATAATTATTTTGCCGACATTAAGGTAAGTAATTGTTTCTTCTCCTTATTTAACTACATTTTTGTTAGGATAGAAACTTATGATTTCTAAGATAGAGTTGTAGGAAATTGGGATTGCATAACTGGGGTGAAGGGCATAGAGGTCTTTCCCCAACTTGTTTGCTGTGGAGATTGATTTTGTATGCGGAGATTGCAGGATATGCATGTTGTGATGTTATAAGGGGGTGTGCTCTAGAACGGTTTTAGGACTTTCAAATGTTTGTTTGATTGTATTATGAATTTTATTTGACTAGATTGATTATGGAAATTAATTTTTTGGGCGATGTCTTAGTTTTAGGGGAGGTTCTGCGAATTTGTTTTTCATTTAAAGAGTGGAATCTTAATTTAAGGGGTGCTGCCGAAATTCAGGGTGGTTGTGGCTTGATTTTCGTCTAATAAATTAACCAATGAAAAATGCTTTGTGTACATATTTTTCAGTGAACACAACGTCGAAAACTTTTCATCTAAAAGCTTTGTTGGTTACCATCTTTTCTCAACATAAAGTAGTGTTGAATAACTTATTTTGTACCTAAAATAGTTTACAATTAGACTTCTTTTTAGACGGGTTTGAAAAAAAATTAAAATCTCTAAGCTCCATCAAATTAACTCAAACATGCAACCTATATTGTAACATGCACATTCTCCACCTAATTAATTTACTGAAATTAGAGTTCCTTATGGATACTAAGACGAGTATATTTAGGTACGTGTTGAATTAATAAAGGTGAAAAGAAAATAATAGTAACATGGTGGGTAAAATAGACAATCCTCCTAGCAAAGGATAAATTTGAGCAAGATCGTTCTACCTTTTGTTAGTTGTTTTATGTTTGGTTGTTGGTGGAGGGAAGTGGTAGTGGCAAAAGACCGCTCGCACGTGAGTACACTATGAAACATTTTGAGAAGAAAAAAAACAAGCAAGTTCATCTTTGTTCCTCTAGAATAATGCCCAGCACCTTATTCCCATTCACTTGTAGTTAAGCAACAATATATTGTGTTAAGGGGGCACACACACAGAGGCACAGTGATACCTGGGTTTGTTCTCACATGAGTTATGTAGTTGTTGCTGGGTTTTGTTTTGTTTTGTTTTGGGTTGGATATATTTGTACGTTGTTCAATTTCAAACATATATTTAGGTACATCCATTCTTAATTTGCCAAGGGTCCAAGGATTCGTAATTGTCATTACTGTGGTTTTTTCAAGTGATTTGAATGATTTACTCAACATATTCTTTGCATTAATTAATTTGCAGATCTATAATTCATGTTTTTGTTAAAGATTTTTCCAAGAATTTAGCAACCCTTTTGGTACAATTGTTTTCACAAGAGTCCTCTTGGTAGAAAATGGACAAGTCATGAGGCGGTTTGTATTTTATTGAGATGGTCCTATGTTGTATTATTATTATTATTATTCACTTTCATTAAATTTGCAAATAATTCCATCTTTTCAGTGATCAAAGAGAAGCCTCAAAGTGGTAGTTCGATAAGGAGTTGTTGGTGTGTATCATATTTTGGCATAATCCTCTCCGCCCTCTCTTTATGTCCTAATTTTTATTTTTATTTTGGTAGAGGTAGTTTTAGCAAAAATATATTACAATCTATTGAAAAGTTTAGGATAATTTTTTTTATTTGTTATTCAATTAAATCATTTTATTTGGATGGACACAGAGAGATAGTGCCAGTTGCAGGAGATGTAAAAGAAGATTAAGGACAAGGAAAAGGCCATCAAGATGAAGATGAAGAAGGAGATGGTGCCTTTGGGCGAAGATGAAGGCAGGCTCCTTCGTACCTCCAGACATGATGATGATGATAATGATGAAGGTGGTGGCGATGGCGGTCCTGATGATGATAATGCTGGTGACTTGTCTTGATTAGAGTTATTGTTTTTTCTTTCTTAGTTATATGTTGAATTTTCATATTTGTGTTTGTACGCTTTTATCTATTTTACATTTCGAAGTAAAATTCGTTGTGTTTATTATTTATTGGGAATTTTTTATAATTTTTCATTATTAAATATATTTATATATTCATAATTAGCTTTAAATAAAAAATAAACTCTTAAATGATTAGGTAACACATAAATTACAGAATATTTATTAAAAAAAGAATTAATTATTGACGAATTTTTTTGTCAATAAATTAAGAAAAAAGTAAAAAATTTTAGGATTATACGGATTTTTCGGGTAAAATAAATAAATACAAATTAAATTTTAAAAATATAAAATTATCGACGAAAAATTCATCGATAAATTTTTTTTTTACGAAATTCAATCATTATCGATGGAAAAATCCATCGATAATAAAATAAAATCCGTCGGTAATGCCAAAATCTTGACGAATTTGTCAAACTCATTACCGACGGATTTGTGTAACAAAATCCGTCTGTAAATTTCGAAATAGTTATCGACGAATTTTTCTGTTGGTAATGATTTTGGCTACGTTATTACCGATTGACAAAATTCATCAAAAAATCCGCAGAAACTAAATGATCCATCGATAATCCAAAAAATTCATTGATAAAATCGGTCGGTAACAGCATTTTTTGGTAGTGGAGGACTATAGGTCGAGTTTGAGTTGCACGATCACATAAACACAGTGGTGGTGCATTTTTCAGCTTGATGTGAGGTTAGATCAAAGTGATAAGCCCTAGCCATTGATTCGGTGGGCTGCTATTTTGCAATCATGTTCATGTTGCTCTCTTTGCTTAAAGCGATTTCTAGGTCCATTTTCAATGGTCTTGCAATTGTTTCCGGGACTGAGTAAGTCAAGGCCTAAGCTTGTACTAACTAGGGCAAGCTGTTGGTCTGGAGATTCAGTCTGATTTGTGCAGCTCTCAAGTTTGGTAATTGGCTACGAACTATGTGTTGAGTCCATAAAGGTCAATGGGCAATTAAAGCCCTCAGTTCATCGATTACTCCAAGGTTTTGATTTGATAATGTGTAGGTCAGAAGCATAGTCTTCTTCTTCTTTGTTTGTGAGCTTGGAGATTTTGCTAGGGTTCTCTCAGTTGACGAGATTTACCCGCTTAGGTATGAAGTTAAGCCCCCATCGTTGACTTCAGTCTAGGGGCGACGAGTTGTCTAGTCAAGATGTCGACTTTGTTTCATTAGAACTCGGCCAGGAACAATGGAGAACCTAGCTAGCGCGATATTAGAACTTGGGATTTATACAGGGACTTCTATTCAGAGCTTAATATCTAAGCCTTTTGTTTCTTGAAGCTTTCTTCAGCTTGCATGCTTGAAGATTTGCTAGATCATTTCTCTGTACAAAGCATCAGTCGGCTTATCGATCTTTGGTTTAGTTGAGACTCGATCGGAAGCGGTAGAGCACTTGGTCGATGGGCCTTTGGTGCCCTAATCTTAGTAAGTTGTCATTGACTTGAGATGAGCTAATCATCGGCATGTGGCACATTGTGTTGATCCTTCTTTTACATGAGACCTAATTATGAGGAAATTGATGTCTTAGGGAGTATTATACTTCAAATTGGTGGGATGAAAGCGTTCTAAAGTCATGAGGACACATTGAAGTTATGATGCAAGCTTGGCTTGGTTGCATGAGAACAAAAGTCATAGTGTGGCTAAATGGGAGCGAACTGAAGTCATTGCGCAAGCTTGATCTGTCTACTTTACTTTTGTACTTCCAAGCTATGACCAACTAGTAATATTGTAATCGATTAGTTATGTTGTAGATTGAGTTTGTCGAGTTGCCTGGCCATTAAGTCTGTCATCCGCCTTGCAATTTTTCATTTTCTTTTGCAAGGTTATTCTCATCTAGGTGTAATGCTTGTTTGTTGAGCAGTCTAACTTTCACCTTTGAAATATCGAGGGTAGCTCAGGATGGGAATCCAAGGATGGCTTGGTCTTGGTTGTGCCTCTGGGATAACTCGAATATGGGTTTAAGGATGGCCCGATTTGCACGTGTTAATTTGCTAGGGCGAGTTCGAAGTGGATCCAAGGTTTGCCCAAACTTTCAGTGGTGCTTTGGAATGTGCTCGGCGTGAATCCGAGGACGATCCAGGTTTGTACGTCTTAATCTACCGAGGGAGTTCAGAATGGATATGAGGTTTGCCTAGACTTTCACTAGTGCTCTGGAACATGCTTGGCATGGATCCGAGGACGTTCAGCTTTGCATTTTGATTAGTGCTATAAAGCGTACACGACGTGGATCCAAGGATGTTTCGGCTTTGCACATCTTGGTGCCCTTAAGCTTTCTCGGCGTGGGTTTGAGGATGTTCCGACTTTGCACTTTTGATTGGTGCTCTGCAACGTGCTCAAATTGGATTTGAGGACATTCCGACTTTGTACATGTATTGGTGCTTGGAACGTACTCGGCATGGGTCCGAGTACATTTTGGCTTTGCACGTCTTGGTGCTTTGGAGCATGCTTAGCATGGGTTCAAGCATGTTCCAGCTTTGCACTTTGATTGGTGAGGAGGCCTTGTTGCCCGGCACATAAAAAATGATATAGATATATCCAGTATTTGAACAATATTTAGATTGAATTCGAGATGAAAGGATATGTCTTGCATAAAAAGAATCTTTATGAAATGTAAGAGGATATGTCCTACATAAAAAATCTTCATATTATAAATAACACGATTCTAAGAATAATAAAGATATATCTTGGGAGACGATAGCATAGCTCGGCCTAAAGGCAGAGTGCCTAGTGGGGATCATGACTTAGGCTTGTCTGGAAAGTTGGCTTAAAATGACAGAGTGCTTGGTGGAGATGCCTACCAAAGCTTAATGTCCAGTGATCTTATGCTGAAAAGTAAGTCAGGTAATATGCTTGTAATGAGAAATAAAAAAATTATATACAATGCATTTATGGATAACTCAGAAGGTTTCCTGAAAGCTCCCCTGTGGTCTATGACCTTTTTGGGGGTATGACGGTAATAACGTAATATGTCAAGATGTATGGTATCCCAGAACTAGATAAAAATCCTCAAAGCTAGACATGTTGATTATAAGGTGGGGGCATGTTTGACATCTAAGAGATCTGTAAATTACTTTAATTCCAGATAAGGGTATATCCGATATGCAAATTAAAATAATTTGAGTATGAGATTAAGGTATTGATTGATGGAGATATATCTGGAATATGAAAAATCTTCAAATCACAAATAAACAGGTAATGAGAATAATAAAACATATCTTGCTAAATTTCGGCCAGAAGACAATATTATAACTCAACGTAGGATTGCGAAATACCTCGACTGGAGGCGGCATAGGAACTTGGCCAGAAGTCATGTTGGAGCCCGGCCTATACGCGATCGAGCTTGGCTTATCAAAGATAATGCTCGACATCCAAGAATATTCTTATCAAAGTTAATTGATCAAAATAATAAAATTCCTTCATATTCCAATTGTTAGTTTAAGAATAACATATGTCCAACATTTAAAAATTTTTCACACCGTCATTGAATATGAATTAATTTTGAGAATTTGATGTGATCGGCTTAAAACTGATTCCGAGGAGCATTACCAACGCTGGAATCTTGTTGCAGGTGATAATCCAGAAATAATGAGTAATTTATATATTAATGTGGCAATACAATAACATATCAGACATTGGTGGAGTGGTTGCACAAGCTGCCAACAGGTGCTATGATGCAGGTTCTAGTTATGGAATCCGTACATCTGCATTTTTAGCATGCTGGCACTCTTTTTTTTATTCTGTGCCAATGCCCCAACTGCTGTTAAGCCCTACTTTGCTCTCTCTCTCTCTCTCTCTCTCTCGTGGTACACCGACAATTAGGCTAGGGAGGAGAGGTCTGCATCTTCTGGCTAGGCGGTGCGCCGAGTCTGTGCGCTCTTCTCTTCCAGCAAGGTAATGGCAGTGACTCATCGAGCTCCCTGGGATTTTGCGATTCAGTGGTGGGACCGCGGTTAATGGTTGTGAGACCGACGGTGGCAAGTGCGTGTGGGCATGGCGGCAGCGGTAGATTTCGCAGGTTGTGGCCGGCGAAGCTGTGGCGTCGGGGAAGAAAGAAGGATGTGGTGCGCTCCCGCCACCGATGAAGTAGACTTTCTCACTGGAGCTGCTACTCTTCGTCGCTCAAGTCAGCTTAGTGGTTCATGGTTCTGCTGGTTCGTATTTCCCGGCCGGCAAGTGGCAACAAATTGTTGAGCTTTATGGCGATGGCTACGGGGAACATGTAACACAATTTTCCTGTATTTTCCCTAACAAAATTTCTCTAGGAATAGGAATCTATATATGTTGCACAGGGTTATGGACATTGCCAATTCTACTATTGCAATTTTTCTGTTAATCATGATGGAAAAGAGCGAGAAATCACAAGGTAACATAATGTATTTCTCAACCATGAAGCATATAAAGCTCCTTTACAATTTGACAAGAGAGAACATCTTTTGCGCGTGGCTTGGCATACGAACATACGATACGATAATAATAGTGGGATATCACCTGGAAATTTTATTTGACAGGAAGCTAGAGAGGCACTCCTGACAAGGATTTCTTCCTGTTGTGGTGATTATTTGCAGTCTGGCTCATTTTGTTGACCTTGGAAAGGAGTGCTTGTTTACCGACCAAATAGTAGGTGCCAATGTTCTCACCTAGAAATCTGATAAGGGTTAGGTTCCTCCAATCGTCCGTGTAGCGGGATAAGATACCTATAAAGGCACTCCAACAATCAAGTCAGTAAATGAATAAAACATAGAGTGGTAACAAAGTAGTCTGTAATGAGATTGTGTTACTTTGGGTGTTGAGTCCTTTATAGAGTGAGAGATGACCCCTATGTGAGTTAGGAGATAATCTTCCCTGAATAGATATTCTTAGGATTTAGTAGAAATTAGATATATTTTACATTTGTAAGAGATATAATATAATATAGGAGATATAATAAGATAATAGGAGATTCTATAAGGTAATAGGAGATCTTGCAAAATTTAGTAGTCAATTTAGGAGATACCCAAGGTAAATTAGCAGGATCTCTAGGAGTCACTATGCCACGCGGGTGAATTGTGGATCCCTTAGCCAAGTTCTGAGATTAATCTAAGATCTTGGGCCAATATTTTTAGTCTGGTACATAATATATAGTAAATTTTGATTTTAGGTTTTAATTTAATTTTAATTCACCAATAGTGTAAAAAAAATTACACAAAAAAATTTACATAGTCATTCTATTATGTAATGTCACACGAGCAAATATAATTAATTTCAATCCTCATTAATTGAAAAATCATATAAATTGAGATATTTAATTGAATATTGGTGTAAAAAATTTTAATACTGCAAGTGCATAAAAAATTAAGTTCTTTAGAATTTACAATTTATTTTAAATTTATATATTTTTATCCATATAAATTTAAGTCATTTCAATTTTAATTCTTGTAAAATAAATATTTTAAAAATCGTCTTTTTGTTCTTATAAAAATCATCACTAAACAATTGAAATAATGTAATATATAGGACCAAAACCAAACATTTCCGAAAAATTGGATTAAAACAAAGAAAAGGTTCTAGGAACTAAAATCAAAATTTATTATATTGATA
The DNA here is from genome assembly GCA_030441495.1 of Dalbergia oliveri. NCBI lineage: Eukaryota > Viridiplantae > Streptophyta > Magnoliopsida > Fabales > Fabaceae > Dalbergia > Dalbergia oliveri. Next base: position 20,997,839 of record JAMLFY010000009.1, on the reverse strand, counting down.
AGAATTAAAAATATATTTAAACTGGAAAATTATTAAATTGTTTAACAAAAAAGTAAGATTGATTATTAGATAAAATCAAATTGCATGACTAATTTGCTGATTTATATTTTTATTACTTAATCTTACAAATCTAAAATCAATAATTAAACATGTCATGTCAATTTAACAATAATATCATCTTGATAAGCAAATTCTAACAAAACGATTCCCGCCATTTTTTCTACGAATTATCTCATAAAGATTATATTATGAAAAATAATACTATTTGTATTCATACACTGTGAGATACAGTGTTGACGTAAAATTAATTGACTAGTGGGGTTCATTACAGAGGGAAGAGCAAATTGAAACTCACGTGACGTAGAATTATTATCAAGTCGTCGTATATATAGGTTCATTATCCTCTCAAGCTCATTTAATCGATCGGTCTACTTGGAAATGATCGTATATCCAGCCTTGACCATATCTTCATTCTCATCATATACCATCCAATGCGAACGTGTCAATTGACCTCATCGGTTTTTGAAAATCCCATGCACTTCTTCTCTCAGCCTTTTAATTTTTGTTTCCTCTATGCTTTTCTAACAAGTTAAGCTTGTTGAAGAAGTAACTAATAATAAACAAGTAGCATATCCACAAGGGGTGTATAAAAGATAGGTTCAGGCCGGATTACTGGGCTCGACTTTTGGATTGGACCATTTCTTAGAGCTCAAATCCAACTTGATGATGACTTGATTAATGACCCGTCAACCTATCTCTTAAACAATCTATAAATTTTTTGATATTACCATAATAAAGTTATCAAATTTTATCAGGTAAGAAACAAAATTTAAGAGATATTATGCTCTAGCTGTAGATATTTTAAACAATCCATATGAATACAAAAATCATATTAAATTATTTAAAATGTATTAATTGAACTATAAGATTTTATAATTTATCATCAATTATTATAAAAAGTATAGCTTTAAAAGGATTGTTTGACATTTGTTGAGTCGCCAACACTAAACATGACTCAAATTCTACTTGAAAAGTACACCGGGTCAAATTTGGGAATTTGAACCCAACCCAATAAACTTTGGGTTGGATAGTCCTGTTGGTCAGGCTAAATCGTGAACACCCATAGCATCCACAAGTTTGGATTAAGGTCAACCCCAATGACAAAACACTAAGTATCAAAGGCGATGTATTTTAAAGTACTACTCTATAATATTAGTACCTTTTTGTAAATGAAATTATATAATTAATTTAACCAAACAAAAAGAATTAAAAAATATAGGGAATTCAATTGAAACAATTAAAATTTCTTGCATTTTAAATTTTTTTAAATTTAAGAATATTCCATCCAAACGTAACCTTAGAATAAATGATAAATTAAAATATTCTCTTGGAACTCAACCATTTCTTCCACTAATATAATTTTTTTTCATCTTTTTGCGCCTTTCAAGTTTCAATCTACTGAGCTGTTTCTGCCTTTCATAACTTCCTTTAAATAGGCTACTTCCCGTTCCCACGGAACGGACATCTAAGGTCCAATCTTTGCTGGTTATGGTCACCTATACATACCAAGGCCAGCACTACAATCCCATCAAGTCACTTTCAAACTTAAGTTATTGAGTAGTTAATTAGTACCCACATATCTTTAAAAGATCCGGGTACCATTCTCAAATTGAAATCCACATGTTCCCCATCGCTTGAAAACCCTTCAAGTGTCGGTTTATACTTCACTTTCTTCATTACCCTTTTTGGGCCAAAATCATCCAAAGCATCTGGATCATTGTAGATGCTATCCTAGCATTCTTGCGTAGTGCTATTGTTCTTGCTTCCACATTGATCGAATATATTGATGATCTCATGGACTTGCCATGTGAGTGAAATATGAGTACTAAGTGATAGTGAAGCATGCATGTTGTATAGGCCCCATGTCCAAGCAATGTTTCACTAGTGCATTGCCATTCTGGCAAAGCTCTTGCTTCGTTCAGGCATTAGCCTTTTGATTGATGTCAATGTATGGACAATTTTTATGATTGGCCTAAACAAGTACAACGATGGAAGCGACAAGTCACACGCAATCTTTTTATTCACTGGATTTTCTTCGACTTAATTATTACTTGTCTCTCTTCTTTTAAAATAGAGTAAGAACCATTGCATATTGAGGTTTCGATATGATGGGTTGGGCCGAACTCGAGTTTGATATGATTTTTAGACATGATTAATTTTTAAAATTCAAACTTAATCTGATAATAATCTAATTAGTGATTGGATCAAATCAGGTGAACCCATCCTTCAAACAATATATGAGGATTCAAACATTATATATAATAAAATTATAAAATTTAAGAGATATTTTATAATATATATTTTAAAACAAACTATATCAATATAAAAATAAGATTAAGTTATGTAAAATATATTAATTTAATTATAAAATTATATATTTTTCACTAATTATTATAAAAAATATCTCTAAAAACTTTATTTGACTTTAGACTTATTGGATCAACCCAAAATATGACCCAAAAGTGCACTAGGTCAGATTTTTAAGACCTAAATCTACCTTAATCAGCTTCAGGTTAGTCGAATTGGTAGGTTAGGCTAGATTATGAATCTCCTTAATTTCATATTACTTTTTGAATCGTATAGTTGCCCAATATTGTGAAATAAAATTGGTGATTGCTTTGGTGATGTCCTATGATCAATGCATGTGGTGATGTTGCCTACGTAGAACTAAGGTCACTGTTGACCACATTTATAAATGTGGTTAAATGTCATAAAAAATGTGGCTAAACATCACCCCTCTTCTTGCTCCTCTCCATCTGTCTCCTCTGTTCCCCTACCACCTCCAGTGTAAATGCAGAAGCAAACAATGCCACCATTGCACAACCAGCTTAGTTGTAACTAATAAACCAATCCTACATCAATCAAAATTACCACCGTCAATTATTAATATACATGAGAATTGAGATTTAATTATACCACACAATAATTGACTATCAAAAGGGATAGTACCTACCTATATATACAAAGAAGGTCCTATAATTTTAGCAAAGACATTGAAAAAATGCATATATGGATATGCATGGCTATTAATTCACTAACACGTAGTAGGGGTGTTCATGACCCAAACCAATCTGACGATGACGTAACTGCTGTCCAGAATTGATGGATCGGGTTTGGGTTCTAAAATTTGGCTCATAACACTTTTTAGGTCAAGTTTGAGTTAACTCAACTCAACCTAAAGTCAAATATTATCTTGGAAGGTTATTTTTTTCAAAGATAATTAGTGGTAAATTATAAGATTTTATATTTTTATTTATATATTCGTGATAAGTTGATGTTACTTTTATATTGATACATATTTTATTTTGAAACATATATTGTAAAATATCTCTTGAATTTTGTAGTTTACTTTCAAAGTATTGGGTTGACTAGATCTACCAAGTCACTAATCGGGTCATTATCGAGTTAGGCTTTAAGCTCATAAAAAATGGCTCAATAAAAAATCCAACTAGGTTTGGATTTGGTCTATAACCCTGCCCAACCCGTTATATGTACACTCATATCACCTAGCTTGTGTTCACCGTCAAGTCGTCAACTATTTTTTGTTCTTCTTATCATTGGGTGAAGGGGGTAGGGAATCCAAAAGTCTAATCCGACTCAGTTGGGAAACATCATATGGAATTTTCACTTGATATGCGATTAAATACTCATTTTATTCCCTAAAATTACATGTGTGGATTACTTTATTCCTAAAATTTAGAAATCAATTGTTTAGTTTGAGGTTGCAAAAAAGAATCAACTTAATCTTTGACTTCATCTTCGTTATTTTGCTTTCACATTTTTTGCTAAGGTGTAATGTTATTTAAGTGACACACTAATGATAGACTAACATCCTATTTGGCCTCAAAGTTGACGTGATGATTAAATAATAAGTTCAAATTATTAACCTATGCAAATTTATCAACAATATTACTTATATGTAAAATTCATATTATAATATTCAATTATACTTATCTTCATGTAGTTTAATGCGTAGAGATCAAGTAGAATATTAGAAATAGAGTCAGGGACTAATATAATTTACATGTTACAATTTCAATGACAAAAAAATTATTCATAAATCTTAAGGACCCAAATGAATAATGACTTGCGCATGTAATTTTAGAGGCTAACAAAAACATATACTCCTTGATGAGCAATTGGCTTATCCGCCAAGTCATCAACGTAACTAATTAATTAACAACCAATTCAATTAATATGAGTATACTGCTCCCTTTGTTTATTCAATGAACATGTGTGCTGCTCCTAAACTAAAGAAAGGTGGAAAAACATTAAACATACTAGTTACAGATATGAGATTTAGTGCATGTTTCGAAATGCATATTATTTTTCAAAATAACCTTTAAGACACTTTTTTTAATGTAATTTGGTACGTGTAATAACAATAGATAAAATTAATTATAGACTTAAGTTTATTTTATCCATGCTAGAAACATTTTTTTTTAAAAAAAAGTTTAATTTTATTATTTTGATTATAAGCATTATTTTTAATAGTTTTTTTGTTTGTTTATAGGAAAAAATTCTTTACATATGGCAATTATTAACGGCATGAAGTTTTTTTTTTTTTTATGACACAATGAAGCTATTTGATTATATCGTATATAATACAAGTTAACCATGAGACCTAGCTAGTATTGTTAGTAGCTAGCCGGGCTATCTTTAAGAATTTAGTTAGGGGTTTGATTTGTAATTGTGTGTATGGAGAAAAATTCATGTTTATTTTCAAACAATTTTTACATTAAAGATTTATATCTTTCTATTTCTAATTAAGATATTCTTTTTTCTTTCTTTCTTTCTTTCTTCTTCTTCTTTTATTTTAGGCAATTGAATCTCTCTTATGCTTTATTTAACTCTCTCACAGCATAGACTTTACGTTCCTAAAAGCATCTATTTTTGGGATATCATATTTTTATACTGATATATGATTCTTGCCCCATTATCAAAATTTTCTGGATCTATCACTTTGGAGAGAGGCCCCTTCTCCTAACACTATATGTAGGCATCTAATGTCCTTACTGATTCAAGGACATATATTCAACCATATTGAGAATAGGAGGAGCTCTCTCTCCCTCTAGCTTCCTTGGCTGGCCTCTCTTTTAGATTTGTAGATTCATGCCTATAGATCAATGTTTTCCTCAATCAATATAATCAATACTAGTAATCTTTTTTGTATATATAATTCAAGAGAGGAGGCTTAACCCCAAGAAGGTAAGCACTGTAAACATGGTACACAAACCATGAATTAACAACAATTTAGAACCTAAACTTAACAACAATTCAGAATGTAGAGACTAATTTATACCACCTATGCTGCAAACATTACCTAGCACCATAAAATTGAAAGAGCATACCGGAAATCAAATTGGATAAATAAATTCCACCACCACCTAATAGCACCAAAAGCCTGAGAGCGACATGGCAACAACATGCATACTCGTAATTTCTACCCAATCTTGTTTACCATTTCATTATTGATTTGCATGCTGTAATTGTAATCAATTCTTTAGATTTATGGGCATCAAATTTCTTCTAATCTATAATACTAATATTTTAGACTCTTATAAGAGAAACTTTTATAGGTATCGCTTCTAGAGTAATTTATGACCCATAATTTTCATTTGGAATTTGAATCATCAACCTATATTCATTACACTTAATTAATAAATATCAATCACATCAATCATAATAAATTATTAATTATGAGATATCTATAATCTATCTATAATACTAATATTCTAGACTCATATGGAGGAAAGTTTTCCAGGTGTCATTCCTAGCATAATTTAGGATCCACAATTTTCATAACTTTAATCTATAATTATTTTTTAAAAAAAATCACAATCATAATTATTATATATCATTAAAATATCATTGAAGATTATCAATATTTAATGAAATATCTCTTTTATCACTTAAATAATAATATGATGATCTATCTATTTTGAATGTCACCAAACCCTTCTTTTTTATTATTTTTTATAATCCTTTTTTTATTATTAAAGATAGATATTTGACCAAATATTATCATATTTTGTTTGTATATTCTTAAACTGCATTTTATCAATTTAATGTACTATATCTTGAATTGATTTATTATGCATATAAGACTATTAAAAAATAAATAAATAATAAATGAGACAATAGCACATGTCAGCATGGAGACCCCAAAATAAATAAAATATCAAGACACAAATATAGAAGAGAGAAAAACTAAAAACTAAGAGAGAAAAATAATTTTAATTATTAATTATTTTAAAAAAATCACCTTCATGTCTCTCTATCATCAATGCAACCTAAATACCCTATGTGAAATATTATAGCATTTATTGCAAACGGCAATTGAAATAAGACTAAACAAAATATTATAATTGAAAAAATTGAACTTTGAAATGATAAAAAAAAAAGATAAAGGAAATGACAGTCAAATATATTATTATAGTATTAAAATACTATAATTATAATATTAATAATTAATAATAACAAATAATTAGTTAAATGAAACAACTATTATCAAAAAGTTATTATAATTGATTTTTTGAAATTGTTTCACCATGTGCCATTTTCTCATAATTTATATTGTTTAGAAAATTATTTTTACTTCCTAAATAAAGGGTACTCTTTTATGCAAAATAAAAAGTATATTTAACATTTCATATAATATGAATACAATTAATTACAAAAATTTGAATTTTGAATAAAAAATCATATTCAATTAATACATATATTTTCACATGTACAATAAATATTAATTACAAAATTCAAAATCAAATTTAAATAAGAAAATATTTCTAAAACTTCTAAAAAAATAAAATCTAAAATAAATATCGAACCTATTGAATATGAAAGAACTATTATGCTTGAGTTAGCTACATTTTTACATCCCTATTGAATTTTTAAAAAATTCAAATCTATATTCTATAAAATTTATTGTTCCACATTTACATACCATGTGTCATTTTTTCATAATTTTTTTAAACTTTATTTACTTCAAAAATAGAAATTATATTTCAAAATTCATATAATTAATCAATTAAAAAATACAAAATTTAAATTTCAAATTCAATATCAACTTTAAATCAATGTATAGTATTTTCATATCTACAATAATAAATACTAAGTTTCAAATTTTCCAATATAAATTTTTATCAAGGTCATTTTTCATGTAACAAACGTCTTTCAATATTGTTTTATTTTGTTAGGTTATTCAATTTTTTGTCTTGATACATCAACTTTTAAAATTTCTTATGTGAACGACTCTATGATTATTTGCTTTTCATCACGCTCAATTGTTGTCTTAATTTATTTTTAACTTATTTTACTATTAATGAGTAGTATTGTTGATTTCATTTTGTGATTTACTTATCATTATTCTACAACTCTTGTATTCCTTCTTATAAAATCTTTTTCATTCTCTCTTTCTCACTTCTTCTCTTACACGGCCATTGTGAAATTTAGTTGTTGATGCCAGCTTCAATACTATAAAACATTACCTTATGTTCAAAAACGAGTTTATTCATTTCTTATGTTTTTTTAACTTAGATAAGTTTCCTTTATTTCTCCAAATTTGCTTTTCTTTCTTACTCTTTTACTATTCTAATCTATTCATTCTCCCATAATTTTCATTATAAATTTTTATTCTTTTATTTTATTATATGTTGTTATATCAATTATGGTAAACAAACAATATTGTTTGAATTTTTAAGATTGATATCTTTTTTTAAAATATTTTATATTTTCCAGCCTCTTCTATGTATAGGAACACAAGGTACCAGTTAGCTATTATATTTCTTTTTATTTACTTCACTCTTATATTTTTCACTTTTAATTGATTCGCTCTTTTATAATTTACAAGGTTTTGTCCATTCAATATATTTCCTATAATATATATTTTCAAATAACTCCATCAATGTTAGAGTTTTGGCATGTGTCTTATGATGTGTAATGTAGCAAAATAGTGTTTTTCTATCATTTTTTTATATATAATGTAGATTTTATCAATTTGCATTGGATTGGATATGGATATGTTTTGATTGTTTTGTTTGGATTTGTTATTATGATATTCTTTAGGGTATGTTATTGAAATTGAATTTGAAAATATGTCACTAATTCAAAATTTTAATTGATTATAATTAAAATTTTGATATTTGTCCAAATGATGCATTGTATAATTTCATAAGCAAAATTGTCACCTAAAATATTTTTTAAAAAAATGTTAAACTAGCTCTATAAATATAATATTTAGGAATATTAAACAATAATTGTAATGTTAGGTATTATTTTTTTGTAATTTTAAATTTTTTAGAAAAAATTTCTTTCTCCAAAAGTAGAAATATACTTAACGATACATATTCTGATATAAAATTTAAATCTTCTTTAAATTAATGCATATTATTTTATAATTTATCTATAATTGTAATAATAACAATATCATAATAATTTATATTTCCTCCAATCACTTAGTCACTCTATCAATGTTTATCTTTCTATGGCTCATCAATAATACAAACTCAAATAATAATTCTTTTATTTGTATTTGCAACTAATAGAATGCTCTTCTATTTATTATATACAATAATATAATTACTATTAATTTATACAGTAATATAATATTAATTAATCTATCAATATGGTTTCCCATATCAATTCTAACAATGAGTCATACTAATTTTATGTTAGAATTCTTCACTTATGGAACATCCTAAGTTATGAAAATTCAAAGTTCTATTTCTAGAGAAATGAGAAAAAGATAATTTGCAATGTCATCAAAATTGATATGGACGAGTAGTACACCTTATTTTGATTTACATCAATTTTATTACCATCAATTCTACATATTTTTTATCTTTATTATTACGTTTATATTTTTCATCTTTTGTTATATATTTAATACTTTTCTTTATTTTAGGTGTTTATTTTTTTACAATTCATTATTACATTTGAATTGTTTTCACCTATTATTTTAGAAGCTTTGAAAATAGTTCAAGATTAGAGGGATAAGTTATGTGATCAATAAACATTTTTCAATCAACACATTGAATTGTACAAGTTGTTCCAATAAGAATATTATAGTTAAAAAGGACATCAATTTGGCTATAAGTGATATGACTAATTCCATATGGTAATGAAGTTTGGAAGCATATGATTATAATCTTTTTGGGATTCATGTTAAAACAATATGAATGACATAGCTACTAGATATGTTGATGGTTAGTATAGGTAGTTGTAATGGTATAGATTTATAAAATATTGGAGATTATATATGTATATATATTGGTTATCAATACTAATGATTTTATTGGAATGTAATAATCTTTGTGTGAACTTATTGATATATTTCAATAAAAAATCCAATCTACAAAATATTTATGATTATGTTTTCAATTATGGGTTGCTAATTCAAAATTTGAATCAAGATTGTAAAGCTCAATTTCATTTTTTGCCTTTATATACTATTATTGTATTAAATTTTTTTTTGTCTTGGATTTAATTAATTTGAATTTAGTTACACAATTTTATTGTCTCAATTTTGAATAGGATTTTATATATGAATTTTGTGCTTTAATTGAATATAATTTTTTATGTGAGTGTTCTAATTGAATATTAACAAAGACCAAATTAGATATTTTTATCATTCATATCCTGAATTTCTTTTTAAAATAATACATCATGTGATTTAACAAATCTCATCAAATTTGATTTTTAGTTTTAAGATCATCTTAAATTTGATTGATGATCACATAAAAAAAGAAATTTGATTGAAGGGGTTTAATTTTATTTCAAATTTAAACTCAAATTAAATTGATGTTTATTCTTATTCATTTTAAACACCACTTAACAATATTATGAAAGAAATAAAAACCTACTTAATATATTTTAAATATATAAGTGATTTGTAAATTAAATCAAATTTTATTTTATTCAATTAATATGAATATTATATTTAATTTTAAAAAAATTAATTTAAAGTAAATTAATTGTCAATTTTAATTAATTAATTTGATACAACACAATGATTAAAATAATTATGTTGAATAAATAAAATCAAATTGAGGTAATTTGATAAATTGACTTTATGTTTTATACTCATCTAAATTTACTTTTATTTTATATTTCATTTATTTTTTTCAAATTTTTACAATATAACTTTATTAATTCAAACACCATGTTATTTAAATTTTTAATTTTTTGATATTTTAACATATAATTTAATATTTGATTTCTTACGGTTAATGTTGATAAATTAAAGTTGATGAAATTAATGAATCAAAATATTTTTTTTATGGGATTGGTTTGATTATATCGAAAAGACCATTTAATAAATATATGATTCTATTTGAAAGAAATAGTGAAGTAAAAGATAATTAAATAGGAGAAGATTAATTTAATTTAGAATGGACATTATCTACTTCAAATGAAAATAGTTTTAATTTAAAGATTTTGATGTTATTGCTCACTATTATGGTATTTTTGCAATGTTAATATTTTCATTTTTTCTAAATAAACCAAATGATGTTTAAAATTTATTAAACTACATTGATGATTATAACGAAAAAGTTTATAATTATTGTTATTATGATATGTTATTGATACTTCCATTTTTATTTTTATAATTAATATTGATAAATTAATAAATTAATAATGAATAAGTATCAATTTATCTATAGAGTAAAAAGCATTCAATTTTTCAACATTAAAACTTTCTAAAAAAAGATTTCAATTCCAGAATTTACCCTTATTTGAAATGATACTAATTATTTATTAAATTTTATGATACTCTTTTATATTTTATTCATTATTTAATTATTTACCAATTAAATTATTTTTAAAATTAATTTATATATTCAATTTACGATAAGATATATTTAATTAAATTATTATTCCTTTTAAGTAATGGTCAACAAATTATTTTTTAATATTCACTCCATGCAACAAGTCAAATGACTAGTCAATTATAAATCATAATCTCACTTGCACTTCACAACCCAATTTCAAATTTGTAAATATTTTTATTGGTTGACTTTGTAAATTTTTATTCTATTTTTTAAATTTATGAAATAGTATTTTTTTTCATTATGATATATTTCAAATTATTTTTTATGATTATATTATTTGGCTTAACATATAGCCATAGTTTCTTTCAAATGTATTATAATTCTATGCGGAACATGCAATTTATATATTATCAATGAATGCATAATTTGAAATTAACTTATATGATAGTTTTCAAAATAATATGCAATTCTCTATTTGTAATTAATGTAATTTATCACAACAATGTCAATCATAAATAATATATTGATATTTTAAAATTATATATTTTATTTGAAAACATGCCTATCAAGATAAATAAATTTAAATTTTCTGGAATTAATTCAATAATGATTTGAATAATTTAGTTTACCTTTTGAAATATATTTTTAGTTTTAAAAATATACAATATTTACTATGATGTATTTATTTTGACTTAAATTCAGAGAATTTTCTTTATTTAATGCTTGAGTATTTTTTATAAACTCACATATACTCTATTATTATTTAATTTTGACATGAAATTCTCAAATATGAAAGTTATTCATTTATTTTAAATGGGATTCGTGAGTTTTTTTATGGTTTTTCAATATGGTTTAAATATAATATTCTTTTTATTTTATTATATTCAAATTATATTTAAATATGATAATTAGTAGTTTAGTACTTTAATTTTATATAATTGAATATAAAATATATTTTTATATTAACAATGCATTAAAATTAAATCATTGGAACAATATATTGTAAAAATTAATATGATATATATCTTTTAATCATAATTTATGTTAGCTTTTGAAGGTCCATGAATTTAGAGAAGAGATGAAATTGATATTATTGAAGTCAACCTTAAATCTGTTATCATTGAAATAGAAGTTATATTGATTTAAAATTATTTTATTAATTAAAATCATAGCAAATATTATCACGGTTAACAAATTATAACTAAAAATTTAATACCATAAAGCAACACATAAATATAATCAAGCAGTCACTCTCAAATTAATTAATCACTCTCAAATTTAAATTTAAATTCTAAAGAATAACATTAATTACATATCATTTTATTTTTACATGTCAGATTTAATTAGTATAATATATAATTTATTAAAAATTATTATAATATATAAAATTGCCACATTATATTGTAATGATATTGATAATAAAAATATAATAATACACGCTATACTATATTAATTTTGATATTTTAATAAAACTTAATATCATAGTTAACGTATTTTAAAAGGATTTAATATAATCTATAATACTAATAAGATCATGGATAATTTTTTATGTGTCATTCATAGAGAAAATATGCCCCATTATTTTCATAATCTTAATATTTAAAGTAAGTTTTAGGATTTAATTTACCTTCTAATTATTAATTATTTTTCCAATCATACCTTCATATCCCTCTCCATTAAAATTATTTAACAAATAACAAATAATATAAACAAAATGATAATTGAATATATTATACCATTAAAATTTTATATATAATTATAGCATTAAAGATAACAAAGCTATTATAATTATGACCCAAAAAATTATAATTAACGATTATAATTATAGTATTAATGATAACAAGATTATTATATTTATAATAATTAATTATAATAAGAAAATCTTAGCACACCTTTATTTTTTAATTATCTTTATTGGATTTAATTTGCATCATATATGTATTTTTATTTTTAATTTAAATTATGTTGCATTAGTGATATTTGTTATTATATATAGATATTAATTTGTGTTTCAAATTTCAAATTATTTTGAAATTATTTTGGTTTTTCAAAAGTTTTTAATAAACCTGAATAATTAGGGATTCAATTCATCACGAGGAATGAAAAATGGAGAACTTGAGAATGAGTATAGGATAAGACGATTCAAAATGAGGACGAAGTGAGGGGAGGGGAAGTTTATAACTTTAAATATAGAGCTTTTAAAAATCATATATATATATATACCATATTTAATTTTTTTACTACCTAAACATTTCAACTTATCAATTCCACAATTGTTTCATATGAATTTTTTTGCAAAACAAGACTTCAATGTTTCAACATTAAAATATTTTTAAAAATCGATCCCACAATTTACACTTTTTTATAATGATACTAATTATTTATTAATTATTTTAAAAAACTAAATAATTATATCACTTTTTTATTGAAAATAATTGTGTAATTGATATATTACTTCAATAATTGAGATGACATAAATTATGATTATATGTGTTTTTTTTTTACTAATTATAATACATATTTTAAAATTGATATTTTAATTTATTAAAAGTATAGAGGAAATGAGGTGTAATTGAAATCACATAAATTAAATTCATTAATTATTTTTATTAGTTAGGAAATATATTTTTATATTTTTATAAATCAAATATTTTAACTTATTAAAAAGATGTAAATGGTTTGGGGCGATAAAAAAAAATCACTGAAGTGGATACACATGGAGGATTACCCACCATAGAGATCATAATAAGAACGATTTTGTCTTCATGAAAGAGAAAGTCCTCGATTGTTAAAAGGACGGGAATAACATATCTTTATTTTTAATTATTTATATTAGATTTGCATTATGTATGCATTTTTTTTAATTTGGATTATGTTGCAATACTAATATTTGTTATTATAGATTCATGTTTTGAATTTCAATATATTTTTAATTTTTTTGGAATTCTTTTAATAAATCGTGAATATGTGCATGCATTCAAACCTCAGAATGAGGAATGAGGACTTGTGACAGTGATTGAATGAATGGAATGAAGAGGCAAAATTCTAACGGGGATGGTGGCATGGAACATGTTCTTTTTATCATGGATACCTATTATCATTTCTATAAATGGCTAATGATATAATAAAGTTATCCACTTATTTCTTTCATTATTCAACAATTTCAACTTTCAAAATGTGCAAAATTTTCATAAAATAGGTTCTTTATTATTATAGGTCATCTATTGAGATTTTTTTTAGCCTTATAAACATGATATTCAAAATAAGATATAAAGTAGAATGATACATTTATATTTTCTCAATTTATTTAATTATTTAACTATTAACTTTTTTTTCAAAATAAATTTATATACTCAATTTTCTATAAGATATATTTAAATAAATTTTTTATTTTCAATAATGGTTAACAAACTATTTTTATTATCATGTATACGGGTTAAATGACTAGTTAAATATATAAATTTCTTCTATTTTTAATTTAGAAAAATTAAACAAAGAAAGCATATTTGTCTCAAAACAATGTTTATTATAAACTTTTTATGGAAAAAGTAGTATAGTAATGTGTTCTTACCTATAAATGGAGGTAAGGCAGGCACGCATTTTAGGTGTTCTTGCAAAACGGGGGGAGGTACTTGTAAAGACACTCAATGCTCAAGTCAATGAATGAATGGGACGTAGAGTGGTAAAGTATGTATGAGTGATAGAATTCTCTTTTCCTGGGCATTATGCCCCTGGATAAGAGGTGACCCGTGCCAAATCAAAAGATAATCTTTCTTGAAAAGGGAGATGTTTCAAAAATGTAATTGATATTAGATATGTTATGTATTTAGGGATAGATACGATCTAATATAGAAGATATGACGAGATAATAGGAGATATCATAAGCGTTTTATGAGATATTCTCTACTAAATTAAGGGAGAATCTCTATAGAATTATAATGGCAAGTGGCCAATTTGTGGAGTCCAAGTCCAAGTTCTCCAAGGTTGGGCCGATGTCGGGGCCCACATTTCTAGTCAGTACATAGCCCTCGAGCATAGTCAAAGATCGAGTATTGGTGTCGAGGTGCCATTATCGAGGTATGTGAGTCAAGGGCTTCATGTCGACTTAAACAAGTCGACCTGATATGCATGGTTCAATGCGTCTTTTTAGTTACTACAGTGACAGGTTATTGGGAGATATGTGAGGATATGTGTCACATCGAAATGATGGGCAATCACATCTCATTAAATAGAGATCGTGGATTGCATGCAAGTCGTTGGATAAAGTGGCTAGCATTCCACTATTGGATAAGATGAATGCTTTATGGATGGAGGGAACCATTTTCAACCGTTAAATGAGCTCGAGATGGTTTGAAGAGGTTTGAAACAAGGTGGAAGGGTTTATTTCTCTCATTTGCTCAATTTCAGTTTTTCTTCGTGGGACAACATGAAGGCAAATATCAAGCCTAGATTCAATCTTTAAACCCGTTTTTCTTTGAATTTTGATCAGGAAGTTTGATTTCTCTTGTTCCCTTCTACCACTTGATTGACTTATTTTCACTTGAACCCTGGGATAGATGCCTTTGCTCTTTCTTTTGGTTTCTTTTTCTATTTTAGGTTTGTTTCGCTCCATGAGCCCATTCTTCCTTTTGCTTTGTTATAGGTAATTTATTGATAGCTAAAGGAAAGGGTGGATCCACCTAAGGAAATGGGAAAGCAATGGCAATGAGGCGCCATATGACCTTTACGTTGGGCTAGTGCCGAGGTTAGAGAGGTGGCCTTTGTCTTTGATGATGATTACGTTGTTCGTAAGTTTAGGGAATGTTGTTTGTTTCATCTTATGGGGAGAAGAAAATTGAGTGTTTGCCCTATAGATGGAGGATAGGGTATGCCATTATAGGTCAGGAGAGGATGAGGCTAACTATATTTATATGCATGTAGATTTTTTTGGAGAAGTTGGATGTGAGGATGTCTTATTTGAGGAGGGGTGCTTGGAGAAGGTGAATGTGACCCGTTCTCAATTGCATTTGAACAATTGGGTCTTCATCCAAGTATTCGAGAACCTGTTTGAAGTGCTCCCATGAGCCTAATATTGGAGTGTTTTTTATTTCTTTCAAGTGAAAGAGGTTGACAAAGGGAGTTGGGTATGCTTTAATGGCGTTCCTAGAAATATACTGTTGTCCTTATGACCTCATATTTTAAGAGGTTCAAGAACAAATTTTTAAGTTGAGGTTGGCGGACTATGAGTTCCCTTTCTTTCTATATGAGTGAGGGTTGAAGAGGTTTTCCCCTATTAGCAGGATAACCCATGCTAGATTTTGAGGGTAAAGTATGACTCATTTCCATTGGAGGACCAGATGGTGATCCACTATATGGAGGAGAACGTGAATTCCAGTTCGCCCTTGTTTTGTGGCATTCTATTTGAGTAGGTTACAAAAACCAGAATATTGTTGACCACATAGGTAGCTTATGGGCTATTTGGATTTTTTTCTGAGTTATTGAATTTTTGTTTCATTGTTGCCGTTGTCACACTCATATTGTCTTGATTGATTTTGCCGCTGAAATGACACCTAAGCTCTCTCAAAAGGAGTTGGTCATTTTCATGGCCAAAAAGAAGGGTGCTATTGGTGCTAGCCAAGTGCCACCGATGTCTTTTGGTGTAGGGTCAACCTATGAACACGATTGCCTTAACCCTACACCTTGGAAGAGGGCTAGGGTGGAGCTTGGGCCAAAGACTGCTTCTTTCTCCATTAGGCACTAGCGGATCTCGAGAGATCAAAGACTTCCTCGACACCTTAAATTCTACCAAGTCTCTGAGTTTGGAATTTTCCTTTCCCTAAGTTCATCGACTAGATATTCTATAATACCCAGTGTATACGTGTCAGGAGACAAGTTTTGTATGGCTTCAGGGTCCTTAGGACCCACCTATATTATTGGGTCCTAAATTTCACCAAGTTTGGATCCTACATTTATATAAATAAGTGAGTATTGAGACAACCAAATGCCAGGAGCACCCAGAGATGCTGAACCAGTTTTCCGTCACGCCATAGCAGTCAGAACGCTATAGCGGTCAAGTGTGGTACATGGCAGTTTTGGGGACTGAGGACCGCTATAGCGATCATAAGTATTTTTGAGGGGGCACGGGCGTGACAATGCGGTTTGGGTTGAGGACTGCTATAGCGGTCATAAGTGTTTTCGAGAGGGGTGCGGGTTAGTGGATCAGAAACAGTGCAAAACGGTACCGTTTCACTTAAGTGATCCCATATCCCCTTTATATACCTCCAAACTCGGGTTTTACTCCTCATTTCCAAACCCTACCCCAAAACATCATCTCCTCTCCTTCTTCCTCCCCTCCACTCTCATCCTCCATCCAATCTTCTTCGTCCAAGCTTTAAGGTGAGTTCATTGTTAGTTTATGCTTCCTTTTTCTCCTTCCTTCCATATTCTAGAGTATGTGCTTTATTGTTTCTCTTATTATTGTCAAGTAGGGGTGCTCTCCAATGTTGTTAAAGTTGTTTAGGAGTTATCTAGATATGATTAGAATTTGATCATGAGTCTACGTTACTCTATGACAGTTGTTGGTGTCATTCCAAGCTCTCTAGGTCAAGTTGGTAGTGCTTACATACTCCCAACTTCAAACGGTGAGTGAGTTTGATCTCATGACCTTATGTTGGTCATTCTATAATTAATTTCTAGCATTATAAAATATTTAGAGATAATTTATACTTGAGTTTTGTCATGGATCAAGATTGTATGCGTTTTTACAAGTATTATAGAATATGTCTTGAAGCTTAGCATGAAAATTTATGTTTATAAAAATGCATGGGACTATATTTGATAATTAGTTACTATCGTTTGATTTATACTTTGATTTAAACTTGATTCATGATGAGGAAACGATATGTTTTATTTATGAAAACCAAGATGCCAATTCGAAAAATACGTTCTTATGGATTTATGACACAATTATGTTTTCAAGATTTAGATTTCAAGCTATGTTTTTTTTTTATATTCAGTTAAGATATTTATATATGTTAGAGAAATATGAAACAAGAGATGAAGTTTACGAATAAAGATGTTATGTGATTTCCAGGCTTTATGATTGTGAACCCTAATATTTTGAGCTATGAATTTAGAGTTATCAAAATATATGAAAAATAAGTTAGTTTAAGATATGGATTTAAAACTTTAGTTTTATGGTACTAAGAGGTACGAAATTCAGGATGATTCATAGCAACTTAGATACATATTCTGGGCTGAAATATAGGTGCCAAGCAGTGATCCCTTGGGCACAATTTCCACAGCCACAATTATGCTAAAGTCAGATTGTTAGAGTTGTTTGAATCCAGAACTCTTAGTGTACTAAGAATTTAGGGCTCTGCTTCGGGAAATACCTATCTTTCAGCTATGGTTTTTGTCAAACTAGCTTAGCTGATAGAGATAAGGAAATAGACAATTAATTAACGACTTGAAGAGATTGTTAACATTGGTACCAAGTTATCCGTTAGAGGACAGTTTCGTCAGGAGTTACAAAAACGAGACCTAGTTACATGCCCAAGTTTGTCCAACATGGACTTGATTTACAACTTTTATTATTATATATGTATTTATTTGTTCAACATCCTGTTTCCGATGTTGCTTTCACCCTCAGTTAAAATGATTTCATGTTTGATTATGAGTTTTTAAATGCTTGATTATGAAACTATGGAATGAAAAGTGTTTGATTACGTAGCTATATCAAATGATTATGATTGTTGCATGCATGGTATTATATGTATATTCCTTGGTTGTCCCATGTAGGTGATGGGTGAGAATCCACTCACTTAGTCCGTTGACTCACCCATCTCCCTTCCTCTCATAGTTACAAGTACAGAAGTCATTTGGTCACAAGTCTAGTAGCCAAGTTATCCTTTGGTGAGCTTTGCATTGATATAAAGCTTAGTTTAGGTTTATGTTAGTTTTAGAGAACTCCAGTAGTTTGAGGCAGGATTTTAGCACGCATGTATTTTGAGAAACTGTAGTTTTTTTTAAAGTTTATAAAATTCCCTTTATGTATTTCAAGATTTAAGTTTGGATTTCAAATTTCTATTTTTGATTAGATTATGTATTTGATAAGCTAAGTAGTATAAATTAGTTTGCAAGGGTTAACAGGTTTTCAAAATTAAGATTAATATTATATGGTAAACCAGATTATAATTTCATGATTAGTAGATTTGGTTAAGAAGGATTTTCAAAGTTTGAATATTAGATACTTCAGTTTCATGATTTAAATATTATGTTTTGAATAGTGAAATGAAAATTGATTTTAGAAGAAAATCATGTTTCAAGTATTATATTATGATAAATTACGCATATAGAAAGAATCGCGATTACCCAGAAGGCTTACGTGGGATGAGATTCCTCATGTACCAGTCACATTTCCTAGTCGGTTGTGACATATTCAGCCATGCCTGTCCATGATAAAAAAGGTGGGGGTCCTTGGCTTCTTCCCCAAGGACCAAGGAGAGACTGTTGATCTTAACCCTTGAGTTTCTATAATTTTTCTTTCTTTTGTAATATGTAAGCAATATTTTGTATTATTTGATCAATATTTTTGGTTGTAACTAGAGAACTTTGTAGTGTTGTATTTTTCTACTAGCTTTTTGTTTCTTCAAGTTGTGCTCAACTAGTGGCTTGTTATAATCATCTAGTGATGATGCGTACTTTTCTTGTTTTCTTTTAAGAGTTATTCTTGTCTAGATATAGTGCTTGTTTTTGGGGAAAGTGCAACTTACGCCTTTGCAATGCTGAAGGTAGCTCGAGGAAAGAATTCAAAGGCAGCTGGTCTTGATTGTGCTCCTAGGATAGCCCAGATATGGGTCCGAGGACAGCCTGATTTGCACATCTTAGTCTCGAGGGTAGGGCAGGAAATGGGCACGAGGATCATCAGCATTGTTTGTGATTTGGGAACAACCCGAATGTGGGTCTCAGGACGGCCCGATGTACACATCTGTAGCTCGGGAAATGAAAGCGAGGACCACTCAGTCTTGTTTGTGCTCCAAAGACAGCTGGATATGGGTCCGAGGACGGCCCAGCTTTGCACGTCTTACTTGTGTGCCTAAGAGGGCCTCTCATGACAAGCATGGAAAAGCAAAGTTGTGACTTAAGATGCCACCGAGATATTCAACTCACACCAATCATGCCTTGTTAAAACCTTTGTTGGTAAAACCCAACTAAAGGAAAAAGATTGCACCAATAGTGTGTGATTTAAGGGGTTATCTTCTAACTATAGCATCTTCTAAGGGACATGGCATTCCACATCCTCACTAGTTCTTGGTCAGATAATTTGGTAATCTTCTAGGATCCTCAATCGATGTCTTCAGGAACTTGGAATGGCCCCTTCCCGTTTACTACTAGATTATCTTATCTCAGAGCTTTTCTCTAGGTTCCACTTTCCTTAGGACTAGATCATTAGCTCAGAATATTCTAGGCTCAAGCTTTTTGTTGTATGCTCGTGTGACTCGTTGTTTGGTTGCTTGTTCCCTGATATGAGCAAGTTCCCTATCTTTTATTACGAGGTCTAACTAGGCTCTCCAATTTTCTAGGCCTATTTGTTTAGTGAAGGTCATCATCGGAAGCTAGGCTAAGCTATTTCAACTAGAAGCATTGCCTTGCCGCTGAAGAAGAGCCTATAAGGTGTCTCTTGTGTCCATGATTGAGCGATGGTTAGATACCTCCATATGATTTTTGGGAGTTTTTCAGCCCAAACCCTTAGCTTTGTCAAACTCTTTTTTCAAACCTATACGAATTAACTTGTTGGTGGCTTTAGCTAAGCCGTTGATTTGAAAGTGCTTGACCAAGGCAAAGATGTGCTTGATGCGGAAGTTGCCACATATTTCCTTCAGTCTCCTGTGACTGAGTGCCATTGTCGTTCTCACTTAGGGGAAGCCCGAATTTGCATATTATCCTTTTCCAAATGAATTTTCTAATTTTATTTTAGCTGTAATTGTGGCTAGGGGCTCGGTTTCAGTCCACTTTTTAAAGTAATAGACATTCAGGACAAGTATTTAGGTTGTCCTGGTGTTTAAGGAAAAAGGCCGAGGTAGTCGATTCCTTACCCATGGAAGGGCCAGCTGGCTTTAGAAAAGTGTAATGGTTCTAGTGCTTCTAGAAACTTCGAAAAACCTTTGCATATGAAGTTTGTTTAGTCTGTCTTCATGGTCGGCCTGAAATGGCCAGCAGAAGTATCTTGGCCACAAGCGCTTGGCCTTCGATACGGTTCTGCACACTCCTTCATAGACCTTGACCATGATGCTGTCAACTTCATAAGGACAGAGTCATTTCAAGAGTGATAAGAACGACCTTGTGTGAAAAGTTATTCCCTGAAAATAGTGTAATAGCTAACCAATCTTGAACTTTTGTGCAACAGTTGTCCCTGGGGAGTTCTCTTGTGGCAAGATATTTGAGGAGGGTGGTTCACCAATCTTTAGTTTAGGGGTTTGTGGTGTGCACTTCGAATTGAAGGCAACCCAGTTGTCTAATTTCACCTGGATGACTGATTTTCATTCTCAGGTTGCTAGTGCTAGCAAGCTTAGAGAGGATATCTACCCGGTGTTGTGCTTTCGAGGAATGTGTGCTACCTTGCAAGTCTCGAATATCTTTATCAATGTCTTGACCAGTGCCATGTACTTCTCAAGAAGGGGTCTTGGAAACAAAAACTGCATTGACTTGTCAGACGATGAAGAAGTCAACTTTTACTTGGAGTTGGCGAGTACTAACTTCTTGGGTGAGCTTGAGTTTGGCGATGAGGGCCTCATATTAGGCCTGGTTATTACCTGCTTAAACTGAAATTTGAAAGATTGTTCAATGGTTGTTTCTTCACCGTTCTCTAAAGTGATACCAACTCTGCTTCCTTTACCATTAGATGCTCCATCCACATGAAGCGTGCAAGAGCCAATTTCCTGTGGTGACTCTGGGTAAGTTCGATGATGAAGTCGGCCAAAGTCTGGGCTTTGATTGGGCCCTGTGGTTGATATTTGAGGTTAAATTTAGAGAGCTTGACAAACCATGCAATCATCCATCCCGTGAGCTCAAGGTTGCCTAGTATATGTCAACTGTCATATGGGCTATTCTATTTTGATGATGATGTGGTGGCTCTAAACATAGGACCTAAGTTTCTTTGCTAAGATTACTACGACATAGGCGAGCTTTTCAATTTTCTGTATCTCTATTTGAGCCTCTAGAGTGTCTTACTGATGAAATAGATCGATTATTACTCTGTCTCTTCCGTGACCAAGACTGAGTTTATAGCTTGTTCGATCACAGAAAGGTAAAGAAAAAATGTTTCTTCAAGTTGCGATTTGGTGAAGATTGGTAGGGTAGTGAAGAATGTCTTGAGTTCTGTGAATACAGCTTCACAATTTTGGGTCCACATAAAACTTGCTTGCTTTTATAGTGTCTTGAAGAACGGGACAAAACCCTTAGCGAGCCTCGAGAGGAAGCGGGATAGGGCAGGTCATCATGTGAGTTGCTATACTTCTTATCTTGAGCTTGGGGTTCTCATCTCCAGGTATAGCTCGATACTTGTTTGGGTTGGCTTCAACTCCTCAATGCGACAACATGAATCTGAGGAACTTTTCTCCATGGACCCCAAAGGCACATTTCTCTAGATTTGACCTCATATTGTACTTCTGAGTTGGCTGAAGATTTCTTGGAGGTCTTGGATGCAGTTCCCATTTGGCAAGGTCTTTGCCACCATGTCGTCTGCATAGACTTCTAGATTTTTGCCAATATGATCCTCAAAGACTTTATTCATAAGTCTCTAGTATGTGGCCCTACGTTCTTGAGGCCAAAAGGCACAACCTTGTAACATAAATTCACATACTCGGAAGGAAGCTGTTTTGTCCTCGTCTTCAGGGTGCATTTTGATCTGGTTGTACTGAGTAAGTGTCCATGAAGCTTAGTTACTAATATCTTGAGGCATTGTCGATGAGTTTGTCAATGTTAAGCAATCTTTAGGAGTATTTGCGGAGGCTTTGTTTAGATCTATGAAGTCTACACACATACACCACTTACTCGAGCTTTTTCACCATGGTGACATTTGCCAACCAAGTGGTGTTCCTGATTTCCTTGATGAAACCAGTTTTAGGAGTTTTTTTTTTATCTCCTTTAAGGCATCCTTCTACCTCTTAGCTCCAAGGTTTTTTTTCTCTGGAACGGGTTAAGCTTTGGGATCGACCGGAGTCTGTGACTTATGACTTCAAGGTTGATGCCCGGCATGTCAAGTAGGGTCCAGGTAAAGAGGTTAGAATTGTTAAGGAGGAGATAAGTGAGCTGGATACGAGGTCTCCTGGGAGGTTAGCTCCAATGAATGTGACCTTTTCTGGCTAGTCTTCATCCATTAGCTATAAAGCATCGACCGGATGAGGTCGATTTTGGATTTCGCCTTTGGCCGAGTTCTAATATAAAGGGGACTTGGTTTGTATGGAATATTGAGTGGACCCACTAAAGCTATTAAGGTCTCCTTTGTGGATATAGTTGGCCATGCATTGGTTTCGTTCTTGCAGTCTGCATATGGTGGTGAGGAGTTCCTCCATTGTGGGAGGAAGTTGACTATGAGCGTCATTGTTTTGATTGGTGGCATCAGCCATGGTGTTTTGGATGTTAGAGTTGTGGGGAGGCTTGTTCCTGACCCCATGGGCGTCGATGTTCTTACCTAGAAATGGAGATAAAGTAGAGGTAGAGTGGTGAAGTATGTATGAGTGATAAAATTGTGATCTCCTACCTAGGGGTCGTCAAGCCATTTTTATAGTAAAAGGTGACCCCATGCCGAATAGGAGATAATCTTCCTTGAATAATGGAGATTTTCCAAGAATTTAGTTAATATTATATATATTCTATATTTAGGGGTAAATATGATGTAATATAGAAGATATGAGGAGATAATGAGAGATCTCATAAACGATTTAGGAGATATCCTCTATAAATCGAGGAATCTCTAAGGGATAATAATGACACGTGACCGATTTGTGAAGCCTAAGTCTGAGTTCTCCAAAGTTAGGCCGAGGTCTTGGGTCAATAATTTCTAATCCAATACATAGTAAAATTATAATATTGCAAAAAAGAATCCTAATGTAGTCGTCGCTGGGGGTTTTCAGTGTATTATAAATTAGTTATGATTGTTAAGTTAGTTACGACTTTTGTTTGAGTTGGTATATCTTAGTCCATGTATATAAACCCTTGATTCATCAATAAAGATCATATCACTCATTCACTCTCTCAAAACTTGATATGCATGGTATCAACAAGTGAGTTGATTCTCTACTTTCACTTTCATTTTTCCCATGCTTTCCTGATTTTCCCGCATTCATTTATCTTCCTGAAAAAAAAGGAATTGTAATTTTGCAACACATACTTACTATCTCTTTATTTTATTTTCATCAAATTCATTAAAACTTTTGAAGTGGCAAATTATTATTTTTCTTCATTTTCCCCATTTTTTTTTCATCCAAACATCAGAAGATAGCACAATTTACTTATTTTCTTTTTCTTCTTGTTGCCTATCCAAATCAAGGGTAAGAGCCATCGATTATTTCAAATAATGTAACGTTGCTTTCACAGTCGTTGCTATATTCTTTCCCGAAGGTCATTTATTTTAATTGGCAAATTATAAAAATAGTGATATGCACTCATAATATAATAACCTTTACACAAAGCTTGATAAAAAATAAATAAGAAAAAACACTTTACACAAAGTATTGGGTTTTTCCACCCAAAAAAGAAAGTATTGGGTTTTATTAGCCTTTTAGGAGCCAGCTTTATGCTAGCAATAAATTAAACTTACCAAAATGAACGACTCAATAATCTTATTAGTGTCAAATAAACTACATTATTTCAGTAAATTCGTTTGAAAATTCGCCATTCGAAGGTCTTTTTCTTCGTTCATAGAAATATAATCATGCTAATTTGTCATGAAGTTTTCATTTGACAAAAGGTGAAAAGGATGGAAACATATATTACACCATATCAGAAACGTAGAGAGAGATAGCACAGTAGTACTGTATTAGGAAATAAAGCTATGTTTATATGTTGGCCCTTTAAAATTTCTAATGTATGCTGAAAACTACACAAGCAAAATAAAACCAGACATGGAGGAATGTGATGCTAATTGTGATGAGAAAACATTAAAAAATAGCATATCAAGCTATACCCTACATATTAGTTCTTATTCAATTTTGAAGTCTAAATGCAATAAGCTTAAAAGGGCCCATTATTAATAATTTTGACTTTGGCTTGGAGATGATCTTTCAAAATATAAATTACGAAAGTTATTTCTTTATTTGAAACTCACATCCTTATTTAAACAGTTAAATTCTTTTTGTCAGCTTAACTAATTTAAGTTTGTTTTCACCATGAAATTGCTAATTGAAAACAATGTATTATCTTTTGAATTGCATTTGGTGTCCACAGGAGCTGCACCTAAGATATGCGCATATGCTTTCCCCTTTTTTTTTTTCACATCTTTTTCTAATCAAGAGCCAAATACAATCAGTCTCAGGAGAGAAACCATGTCCAAATCAAGGACTGGACATGTCATTTGGGGGTCAACATTATCATTCAAGATTAAAATTAAAATGGAAGGATTTGGACAACACATGAATAAGGAATGTTTTCAAAGATCTTGCTACTGGCCTGCGTTAGTATATAAAGAAAAACCTTGAAAATTGTATGCTATTGAATTATACAGCAAACTAGAAGATCCCCATATATATTTTATACCCCCCTTTTTTTTGGTGCTTCGTCTTATCATATCCCCGTTTGCTAATTGATTGCATCAATCAAACAATCGAAATTTCAGTGATGAAATATAATTGAAAGGTGGTGGAAATCTAAAAAATTATTACAATACATTATTATTTTCATTTTTCATTAATTATTATAAAATTTAAAAAAATTCTCGTTATTGGCTGCGGTGAATTCTACCACTAATATGAGTTGAAAAAAATGAATCATTTTGTTTACAGACAAAAAAATCCGTTGATAATTAATTATAAATTTAATTGAAAAAATTAATTCCATGTAGCCGCTCCAATGTTACAGAAAATAAATAAACAATACAAATTTTAAATTAATTTTTATAGTTTGCGACGGAAATGTCCGCCGCTAATCATTATAAAAATTGTGAAGAATTTCTCATTACTTGCCAGAAAAATCTGTTGCTAATCTGACAGGAAATTTAAAAATAAATGAGTTTTCAGGTTTATAATAGAAAAGTCTACCGCCAATTGTCAAAATTGAAAACAAAGAAGAATAATTAAAATAATAGTTTGCAGCAAATTCAGTCGCCGCAAATTGAAAAATAATAAGATCTCAAATAAAATTATAAAAAAAAATCAAGTTTTCAGTAAAAAATTAAAGAAAAATAATTTCAAAGAATGAAAAATACTATAAATTTGTGGCAAATTCGACAATCGTTAGTGTCTGAAATTAAAAAAATATGTTAATCTGAAATTAAAAAAGTATGTTAATATTAAGTTTAGAACAATCTACTGTAATGTGAGTTATTTTTCTTATTTAAAATATACATAAAATACTCTTCTTCATTTTCTTCCTCTCCCTTCCCCTTCCTTCGTTCTCACTCACCATCCTGGCCACCGCACTCAAAAACATATGGAAAAGATGCTTTTTATTTATTTTTTTTTCTCACCACAATTTGGTATTACAGCCGTTGCTCATAAACCATTCTAAAACCAAGAGAAAACACAAATAAGGATAATAAAACTAGTTTCTTTTCTTAGTTTATACGACAATCTTAAACTGGATTTTGCATTTGTCATTTCAGGTCACTGATTTTGCTTTTGGTATATCGATGGTTTCATGCTGGACCCTGGCTATAATATGCCTTTAATTCAATAACGGGGGCCAACCCAAAACTAGAAATCTTGAAAAAAAGAAAGTGTTACATGTGACATACAGAAAGCCCATTCTCACTTAGAGCCGTATTTTCACAGCAGAAAGCCCAGAGCCCATACCTATCGGCCACAGAGTCAAGGAATCACAACAGGCCCAGCTTTTCTTTTTAGGCCAAACAGGCCCAGCTTCAAATGAGAATAAGTGGGTGACCAAATAGGTTTAATTAATCTGAGTCCAATAGTTTCATTCAATTTTTAATTAAGTTCATATGGTTCAAAAATTTATAGTCAAGTCCCTATATTAAATAAATTTTTGTAATTAGATCCCAATTTTTATAAGGCGTTATAAAAATATTAAATTAAACAGAATATTCATAAAATATTCTTTAGCTAAAGTTTTAGATTTAAAAATGAAATCTTAACCATTCATTATTGGAACACCAGTACAACTAATAATAAATTATGCACTTTGAAAACATCACCATATTTTAGTTAAAAAATACAAAAAAACAACAGAGTAAATAAAATAAAATAAGAACAGTACTTTACGCACCACCTCCAACCCTTCCACAAATGCCGTAGTAGTATCCCCTCCTTTTCCTCCAGCCACCACCGCAAGAGGAGCTCCCCATCAACGGCGTCGTTTCATGTCCCGTCGTCGGTCGCCGTGGTGGTGGATCTTGGGTACTCTTCCTCTACTGTCGTGACGCAGAACCTGCATTTGGTGCTCTTCAGCGGGAAGGAGGATTTGGATGCTCTGGCTATGTTGGGGAGAGTGTGAAGAAGCTCAAGAGTCCTGAAACTTCTCCTGATCAACTCTCAGCAAGGCCCAAATCGACACCGTGCTTGAATATCTCTACGAGGGTTCACGAATAGTGCTGCTTTGTTAGTTTCTTGAGCTTGGAGTACTCGAAGTTAAGGGCTTTCCCCAACCAGGTTGGTTTGCCACCTGTTTCTCCCGGGAGTTCACTGGCGCCAAGTTGGATGAGAAGTTTGAAGAGGCAAAAGTCAAGTTAGAGGCAAGGATTAGAGACGCCATGTTCTTTCAGATTGCTTCGGATGGGTGGAAACAACAAAGACAACAGGAGATAAGTGATGATCGGAGTTTGATGAATTTGACCGTGAACCTGCACGACCCAATTTGGGAATGTGACCTCATCCCCATGTAAGCCTTCTGAGTAATGTGTCTCTAAATACATAATCCATCATAGTTTCACGCTTGAAACATTAATTTTTTTTAAACAATATTAATTGCTCTATTTAAACACCATAGTCAAAGTTATAAGAACTGAAGTATTTAACGTACATATATAAATCTAGGCAACACTTGAAAACCAAATCATAATTCATATTTGACTCGTTACATAAATTCCAATCATAGTCTACAAGTTTAAACCCATACTTGAAATCCATAAGCATACATGGATGTTCATAACTCTAAAATTAGATACATAATCTCAAAATAATGCATGGCTCGAATCCTATCTTACATACCGCAACACTCTACTCTAACAAAATCCTAATCTAAGCTTTACTACAAAGTAAAGCTCACCATTGGGACAATTGCAAGTTACTGGAACTGAACTATATCTATACCTGAATTGTGAGGAGGTAGAGAGGTGAATCAACAGACTCTTGAGTAGATTGTCACCCATCACCTACATGGGACAACCAAGGAATGTATATAATACAATATACATACAACAAACATAAATCATTTGACATTTACATACATAGTTATATAGAAAAAATACTCTTCATTCCAAGTCATCATAAAAAGAAAACATTTCTAAATCAAAATTTATCATGAAATCATTTTTAACTTATTGTGAACACCGATTTGTGCCCATAAAATAAAAATCTAAGAAATTGGCATATTTTCAAAGTTTAACCCATTTATTGACCCATGTTGATAAGTTTATTGTGTTTAATCTAAATTTAGTTTAGACCATGATTTTTAGGTTCATTTTTCTATTATCTTATATTTTAGTCTATGTGCATAAAAAATAAAAAAAATGATAGAGAAGCAATGATTGTCACGGCTCCTATCTATTCTTGTCAAACTATGCAAACACGAGGGATGATGGGGAAGCATAATGAAAAGTAACAAAAGTGGTGGCACCATGATGGTGCTTGACTCCACTAATTGCATAATGACAATTTTCTTTCAGTGGAAGCGGAGGGAGCCAATTACAAGAGGAAAAGGAGCGTGAGAGGGGGACAGGAGTCACGACTCTGAATTCTTTCGTTCCCTGCCAAAATGAAATATGGATTCGTGAGGCTGTTCATCAGGATTTTTTTGTTTTGCAAAAATGATAAGCTTTCCTTCGGTGATAAAGGGTCATGGGAGGTCTGAGGGGGGCTGAACACCATCTTCAAATTCCTGGCAAAAGAGAGAAATTGGGGCACACAGGAGAAGAAAAATTAACATAGCCCATTCAACTCAGTAACACCCAATCTCACCCGTTCCTAGATCACAATTCCCAGTAACCCAGCCAAAATCAAATTCAATATTCTCAGCCAAACACAGAATCCATTCAGCAGAACCAATAAAAAGAGTCCATACACAACAACAGTCCATCAAAAATTCACAAAATTCCCAATTGCAGTGTAGAATCAAATCTAGACCCCTATTTCAAAAATTTAAAAAAAGGTAGAAACTCTAAAAAGGGAGAGGCATAAATAGTAAAGGAGCGGCGCCACCGCCATCGCCCCGGGCGTCCTCGATTCTCCTTCACTCCAATCCCTTCATCCTCCTTGTTCCACGGCAGTCTCCTCCTTGCCATCATCATCACCACTTTCCATAGTCACCACCCTCAACACCATCACCACTGCAAGCCCCCTCACATCTTCCTTCACATATCATCATCATCCTCCTCATATTATCATCATCTTCCTCAGCACCTCTACCCACAACCGCTCCACCATCCCTTGCCATCACATTATCTTCCCTTCTCAGCAACAAAACAAGCCATGAACCTCACTGCCATTATCATCATCACCACTTAAACCCATAGACACCCACAAAACCAGGAACTACTCACCACCACCATCATCCTTGCCAAAACCGCAACTCTTCCACCACGCGCCGCCCATCTCTTCCTTGCAAGCAGCAAGCCACCGCCGCAGCCTTCCCTTCACCGCGCGCTGTGCCCATCGCGGGATCTTCGCGGATCCTCGAATCGGACACCTCCGCTAGTTCGCGATCGCCGCACACCACTCAGCCGCACCAGTCTTCCATCTCGTGCAACCACTGCCACCACC
Organism: Dalbergia oliveri; assembly: GCA_030441495.1. Classification (NCBI taxonomy): domain Eukaryota; kingdom Viridiplantae; phylum Streptophyta; class Magnoliopsida; order Fabales; family Fabaceae; genus Dalbergia; species Dalbergia oliveri. The sequence goes on along the minus strand of JAMLFY010000009.1, from coordinate 20,967,874 downwards.
GTGAACGCAACCACCGCTCTCCATCGCGATCTGGCTCCTTCGCTGCTCCTCGCGCCGCTCGCGGACCGCTCCCGCGAAGCTCCGGGTCTTGCCGCACCACATGCACGCGGATCTCCTCCTGGACCTCGTCGCGCTCTCTCTGGCGCGAAGACCGCCGCCGCTCTCGCGCAGACCTGGCCACGCCCGGCCATCCTCCGCCGCGCCACGTGACCTCCCCTTCTCTGGCACGGCTCATGCCCGCGGTGGACTCCCCCGCCACGGGTCGCTTCTCTCTCCTCTCTGATCTCGATCTCTCCTTCTCCCCTTGGATTCTCACTCTCTCTCTCTAACTCACTTTCTCTATCTCTTTCTTACTTTTCTTTGTTTAAATTTTGTGTTCTGAGTATGTTTGCATGTGAGAGAGAATTGTATTTTGTGTGTGTGTCACGTGGGGGTAGGTGGGTTTGTAAGAGTGAGATGATATAATTGTGTGTGTGTGGACTGTGTGAGTGAGTTAGTTTTAGTGTGTAGGTGCGTGTGTTAATGTTAATGATAGTGAGAGTTTTTGTTGTTGTTTTATTATTATCATTATCATCATTATGTATATTCTTAGTTAGTATTGTTTTATTTTTGTTGGATCATATTTGGGGCTGTGTTTTATTTTTATATGCTTAAGTTTAGTCAGAGTTTTTGTTGCAGTATTCTTTAATAGTTGTTTGGATTTTTATTTTAGTTAATTTAAATTGGTGCTGAATTTTGATTGGAGATTTTAAGTTAAGTTTTTATTTACTTATCTTTCAGATTTTTACTTTATGATTAGATATTTTTCAGTACTCTTTCATCCTAATTAGTGTTTATAATTTCTTTTTGATGGTTTGAATGTTATTTTTAAAAATAAAATAAAAAGTTATAAATCCTTGCGTTAACCTTATTGCTCTTTTTTTAAAAAAGGGCAACAAAAGTGAAGATCTATGAAATAAGGATTTGAGTTAATTTGGGTTTTAAAAATAAATTTTATTTTTTTGGAATTTTAATTTTGATAAAAAAAATAATAAAAAAGGACAAAAATAATTAGAGTACCTTTTAAAAATAGGAATTAATTGAGCCGTGACGGCTTGTTAATCCTATGCTTCAGAATATTTTAGTTGTAACAACTTGATATTCTTGAAATCCCTTTTAAAAATAAAATTAATCAACTCACAAAATATTTTACAGAACTACGTGACTTTGAGTTCCCCATTGCACCAGGGATACGTAATGCGATTCAAATCCCTGTCAAGTCAAAATTAAATTTTCATAATTTTTGTCTTATTTGTAAATTTTTTTTTATGAGATATTTTATTTAATTTAAATAATCATTTCTTTAGGAAATATTTTATTTCAAATAAAAAAGTTAATTTACGACTTGTTAACTCAATATTCTGGACATTTGAGTTGTGACAGCTTGATGTTCCAAATTTTCTTTAAAAATATGTTTTCTTTTATATTTTATTTTACTTTCGTAAAAAATATCAAAATAAATTTTTATCTTATTTGTAAATATTTATAATTCATAAAAGATTTTCATTTTCATATATTTAGTTTAAATTCGTTACTTATTTGTGAAATATTGTATTTTGAATAAAAATGTTAATTTAACCTTACCTTGTTAACACAATATTTTAAACACCTGTTGTGGCTTGCGCCTTCAATTTTTTTAAAATTTTGTTGTAAATAAAAATATAAAAATAAATATTTTGAAAGGTTATTAATAATTTGCACAAATCAATTAAGGTACCGTCTAAGGACGAGTGTATTAGGGGTGCGTAGGACTAAAATCTTACCTTTCCCTATGCATAACCGACTCCAAGCTAAAGTCTGGTTTCAAAGACCAATTTTTTAATAAAACGGGTTTTTCCATGTTTCCTCAATTTAAATAAACTTGGTGGCGACTCCAATTTTAACAACTCTTTCGCGTCCCGGCGATCGCGACACTTATGGTGTAGTAAATCCTCAAAAACGTTAACTCTAGATAGCTATATATATATAGTGAAATAGCAAAATCCTCTTAATTTCTCTTGTTATACATATTAAATATGACATAACAATACATTTCTTGGTTTCTTTGGGCACCTCACTAGGTATCGATAGATTCTCTAATCTCTAGAAGCTCTGGATTCATATACTCTAATAATCTAACTTTAGCATAACTATGCAATGAAATCATGCCCAAAGGATCACTAGCTTGTAGGCACTATGATTTCAAGAGCTCACAGGATATATATCTGTAGTTGTTATGAATCATACTAAATTCTAGACTTCTTAGTTTCATGAAAACTCTTAAAAACTCATAGTACTTTAAGAGCTCTGAATCCATATAACTCTAACAATCTGACCTTAGCATAATTGTGGCTATGAAATAATGTTGAAGGGATTATCCATTTATAGACATTGTGATTTTAAAAGCCCCCAAAGTATGTAGCCACCAACTGCCATGAATCATATGAGGATTGGTACTCTAATTTTTATATACGTATGAAATTCCAAGTTTTTATCTCAAGCTAACAAATTTTCATAATCTAGATAACTCTCGTAACATACTTCAAAACAATAAGGTTCAAAATCATGAAAACCCTAAAGGTATATCATACTATGTTCAATATTTTACTAATATATCTTAATTGATACTCTAAAAACATAGTCTGAAATCTCCATTCTTAAAACATAGCGATGTCATAAACTCATAAAAACATGTTTAATAAAATAGACATCTTGTTACCATACATATTTTCTTAATAAATCGTTTCTTGAACATGTAAGACATTTTGAGAGCATACAACATAACAATCACGGTCCCATGATTTTCTAAAAACTTATTTTAATGCTAAAATGAGAGATTCATAACTCTTTCAAACTGGACATATATGCAAAATCACATTCATATTATATTTCCATTATACTTATAATGACTAAAATAAGGTTATGAGTTTGAATCCACTCACCATTTAGGGTTAGGAGTATGTGGACCTTGAAAGCTTGGAATAGCACCAATAACTGTCATTGAGGAACATAGACACATGAATAATCTCTATTAATCTCTAAACAACTCTAAAACAACTCTATGAACATTGGGGGAGCACCTTGACAACAATTAAGAATATAAACAAATACCTAAGAACATAGAAGGAAGGAGAGAAAGATGACATAAACCAACAAGGATCCTTTATCTTTGAGCTTGAAGGATGAAGATTGGTGTTAGATTGAGAGAGAAATAAAGGAAAAGTGTTTAGGGTGAGGGTTTCTGGTTTTAGGAGAGGGTAGCCTGAAATGGGGGTTTATGAGGGGGTTAGGGTTTTATTTATCAAAATTGTGTTGTTTTACCTTTGAACTTGGTTCTCGTTGCGGGAATGCTCGCTGCAACCTAGCTGACACCAACTAGGCTCACTTGCTCGCCTCCTAGCAAAGATTTCTCCTGTACCAAACTTGTTCTGCATAATTTCAGACTTCTCCATTAACATAATTCACAGGGTACTGAGGGTTTATAGGCATAAAAAAGGTTGTGTTAGGTCTAGCCTTGACATGTGGACCTAAGGCATTACAAAACCTTCCATATGGGACTAGCTTATACAGGACGACATGTTTGTTACAGGTTATGGTGCTCCTTCCAAGTAAAGGAGGCTTTTTTTAGAGTGCATCCTTTGTTATTAGTTGTATTGGTGCTCCAACTGAAATGAATGACTAAGATTTTTTTTAATTTAAAATTATAGCTCAAGAATATTTTGTGAATATTTTATTTAATTTAATATTTTTGTAATGCTTTATAGAGACAAGGACCTAATTAAAAAAACTTATGTAATACAAGATCTAACTACAAAATTTTAAATTATAGGGACTTAATTAAAAATTGAAAGAAACTATAAAATCTAAGATTAATTAAATTGACCGATTAAAAGAAAGTTCAGACCAACAAAAATGAAAAGAAAGTTGGTTTTGACCCAAAATTAAAAAGAAATTAGGGATGCTGACCAAAAATATAAAAAAATTCAAATCATGACCAAAAAATTTAAAAATAGGGATGAAAAATTCAAAAATAATTTGTATACAAAAAATACTTTATATCCAGAAATTTTGCCAAAAAATAAATGCCACAATGGCATGCCATAATTAATAACATTTAGATGAATAGGAGGTCCTGTCACTATATTTAATCCAATCACCATCATGTATTATGTCCAAAATTTGGATTCTATTATTTCAACAATGTAGCATTACTCTTTGTATACATAGCGAATGAAATTGTATGAAAAACAAGTTGTCCACTAATTTCTCATTTCCATTTTCCATCTCTATAGAAATAGGGCAATACCACACAACAAATAAGAAAATTATCCAACTTACCCATTTTTATGAAAAATAAGAATAGTTAAATGAAATGAAGTGAGATATATATATATATGATGAAGCTTATCCAATTTTGGTCTAATTATATTATTCTTTTGGTCTAACTTTCTCGTTGAATATTAAATAGTTCAAACAACTGACTTTCTAAGATTTTTCATAAAAATATGAGACATTTAATTTAATGAAAAAATAGTTACGATCAAAGTGTTTTATGTTGTCCGCAACGACCAACATCCGTCCTTTTCTCCGCGATTATAGCACAGATAACAAGTAACCATGCCATTCATTAAACGATGTCCCCGGTTCTGGTTTATACAAATCCAATAAATTATTTTTTAATTTTCTGATTCTTTTTCCTCCCCCAAATTCCAATAGTTCATCATCGTCAATCTTGTTCATGCAAATTTCAAATCTGACTGCTAGCTTTAGCTACAATCTCGGATATGAATAAAAGACACGCTGAGATAAAGGTAAAAGTGCTTCTTGTTACATCCTATCAATATTATTTAATTTTAAGAGTTACTTGAGCTCAAGATCCTTGATTCAATGTCCAAAGACAACAAACCCGGGTGTGGTTGAGTGGTGGGACTTATTCACCCTTAATCAAATATTAGGAGTTCAATTCTTGGCTTTAAGTATGGAGTAGCTTAAATCTCTGGTCCTCTCTTTGAGGTGGGCACAGGAAAGGGATTAGTCGCCATGCTTGACGGTGGATTCCTTGGTCTCAAAGCCTAGACCTAAAAAAAAAAAACACAACACCTTTATTATCGTGCAAGTTACACCCATTTTAACATATGGAGTATATAATATTCACTTTGTCTTTAAACAATTATTCAGTTGGAAATGTTTATTGAAAATGTCCAAACACAACAAACCCTGTGGTTGAGTGGTAGGAACTTATTCATCCTTAACCAAATATTAGGAGTTCAATTCTTGGCTTTGGGTATGGAGTAACCTTAAATCTTGGGTCCCTCACCTCTTGAGGTGCCTACAGCAAAGGAATTAGTCGCTGTCTTACTGGATTCCCTGGTCTCAAAGCCTAGACCTAAAAAAAAAAAAAAACCACAACACCTTTATTATCTTGCAAGTTACACCCATTTTAACATATGGAGTATATAATATTCACTTTGTCCTTAAATAATTATTCAGTTTGAAATATTTATTGAAATTAAGAAAGTAATTAGGAGAATATTTATGTTAGAGAAAGTTAATAGTAATTGACTATAGTATCTTTTTTTTTTTCAATACTCTAACTTTCTCTCTTTTCCTCCAATAATATTTAATAGAGATATTATTAGAAAGAAATAATTTATACTACTTGAATTTTACAAATAGATAATTATGTTTTAGATAAATTTTTTAAAAAAAATGGACAGTTATTCTAGGACAAAGAGAGTATTGTATTAACAAATTTGACTTGAATTCAATGTTGGACCTTTGAAGGGAAAAATTACATGAGGCGTTTGTTTCAAAGTATATTTAGTTATTCCCATGAATAACTATTTGGGAATGACGTGTTCTATATTTGTTACAAGTTTTGCAAAATCATTCCCCAATATCAATTATTCTTTGGAAAAATGTTTTTCCACGATTTAATGAGATCTCATTTCCACGATAAAGAGTAGGAATAAAAAATTTTCATAACTTGAGAATGATAATTATTAAGTATGAATAAAAAAAATACTCTCAATTATTTGACTTCCCCAAAATTTTCATCTAGCCGTATTCATATGCACTTCATATATCCATCACGCTCTCAATTTAAATTTTTTTTTTATAATTGTTATATTGATTGAGATGAACAAGTTATAAAAAATTAATTATTAATTTTATATTCTTCTAAAAGTGTAATTTTCATTTTGGATGATAATAATAATAAATGTGTTAAGTGTATTTTAAAAATTATGATATATATTCACGAGTATATATTATAAAATAAACAAGTTTTAAGTTGATTAAAATCCCAATTTGATCCTTCAGATTTATAGTGAGAGATAAATTAGTTTCCCATATTTGAAAAATCACACACTAGTCCCTCAAATTTTACAAATGGGAACAAATTAGTCCCCCTGTCAAATTGTCATTCTAGCTTTGTTTTGTTAACTTATGTATATTGTTAACTTGTACGTATACTATTAATTTTCATGGTGAATCATAACTTCCTTCACCCTTCTAAATGAAGTTGTTTACACCTTCTTCTTCATATTCTCTCACCATAGCCTCTACTCAGAAGAAAGATTTTGACTTTAAGCGTCATTTGTTCTGATAAAACAGAGGAGTAAGGCAAGTTAGGGCATACTATGAAAATTAAAGTATACATAAATAAGTTAACAAAATACGTGGATATTTCTGTTAACTTTTTCAGACAATAATTTGATAAAAAGACTAATTTGTCCCCATTTATGAAAATTGAAGGAATAGTATAAAAATTTTTAAATATGAGAGATTAAATTAATATTTTAATCTTTAAATTTATTTCTAGAGTCTCAACAAGTAATCTCGAGAGTGTTGAACATTAAGCAAACAATTTCTTTAAAATATACACGAATAATGTTCCTACGAATATCATTTCCGATAATACGATTCTTGAAAATGTAATTTCAAACATTAAAACAAACACCCCATAGGCTCAAGTTTAAATAACTCCGACATGTGACACAATATCAACTAGTATTTTTACAATATATATATATATATATATATATATATATATTTTAAATTATGTTTTAAATGATTAATATATTAGCATGTGAAGGATTCACCGTGAATCCGAGCCTATATAGTATCACTTTTCAAAATTAAGATGTCCGCATCAAGATCAGAGGTTTATTAGGCATATGTGTAAACATCTACTGTTGTCATTATTTATTTGGAATTGGTTTCGTATCACGCCATCACTCATTCACCCATTAGTTTGTGTTAAAAAAAAAATTGAAAAAAAAGGTACTGACTATATATTTGACGTTGTTCGCAGCCTCTCACTAACATTCATTAGTTTGCGTAAAATTAAACCCATAATGTTTGAATCACTTTAGCAGAGTTTTTTCACGTGATTCTTTTTTATTCTTAGATACCTTGACAAAGATACCAACGGAGAAAGGATGTAATGAGAGAAAAAAAAAAAAAAGTAAATTACACTCAGTCCTATCTTGAGATTTAAGTTAATTATATTTATTACGTTTTTATTTATAAAATTGTCATTATAAGCCTATGAGATTTGCTAAAACTTACATGAGCCTATCCTGTAGTTACTGATTAGTTAATTTTTTAAGTGATAAAAGATATAACATGTGACATGCATATGATTATTAATAAAATATATATATTTTGTCAAAATTTAGCAGATAAGTTAACTAAAATATCATTTATGACATTTATTTTGAAAAAAAAATTCAATAGATTACTCTCTCAAAATACAAGATAATGTTTTTAATGTACATCACTACTTATATAAAAATTAATTTAATACTTTTTTATGCAACACTTATTTTACTTTTAAATAAATTAACTTGATGGCAATTTTTTTAAAAAAAGAATGATGTAATCTTAGACCTAAAAGGGTTGATTGAAGTGGTAAACAACTTTGAGTACCTAAGAAGAAGGAAGAAGATGAGCGTTCGAATTTTAAGGAAGAAATTCTTGTAAGAAGACTATACAACCCTTGTACTTCCATATTCAAATGAAGACCAGTCCTATGAACTGTTTAAATGGGCCGAACTTGCAAGAATCTTATGAGTATAAATGTAAATATTTTTATTTATATGAATAATGTAGCTTTTAACTTCTTAACATTACTCATTTTAAAATAAATGTTTTTATGTCCTTATTTTATTTGAGAATAAGATAAAAATAGATATAAAAAATTTGATATATACAATGCTAGTTTAATATGTAGGTTTCTCTCAAAAAATCACTAAACATAATGGGCTAGTGGTAAGAGGTTTGGGTAGTTTACACAAGGTCATAGCTTCAAATCTCATCGCTACTGACTTATAAAAAATATGTAGGTTTCTCTTTGTCCTTTGAAAAGCTTTAATACATGGCAATATAATGTGTTACCTTTTTTTTTTTATAATGCAATGTGTTATTTATTATAATTTAAATTTGATATACTCTTAATATTTTTACACTTTGACGATCCAAATATGGATTGATGCTTCACGACATCACCAAAATTTAATAATTTTACTCATATAATTAATAATTATCTTAAAATTTGCACATATAATAAAATATGATTAGTTGATTAGTAAAAAATTTTATATTAAGTGTAATATTAAAACTTACATTATTCCCCCCAACACACACACACATATATATATATATATATATATATATATATATGAAATAAAGTAATGCTAGCTAGACACACTAAATATTACATGATAAAAAAAAATAATCCTTTCACAATATCATTAAATTATTTCACATAAAGTTAAACTCTATTTTTCCATAGTAAAAGCTGTTTTTCCCCCTAAATGGCCCTACTAATTGTGCGACTAGCAATTCTCTTCTCTCTCTCTATATATATATATGTGAGGTATATTATAGTCTCTCCCATATTCCCTCTCTCACTTAGAAAAGCAGCAATGAAAATAATTTTTTTTCCCGTTGGGGCATTATTGAGATGTCATTCCCTTACTTTTCAAAGGTCTTGAGTGGAATAGTATTGAGCAAAAGTAAAACCTAATGCAGGAGCCATGTTCGTATGTAACCTAAAGGTGGAAAAAGGTTTGACCAAGATGGGGCCAATGCTGGTAGTACCTAATACAGAGTGACCTCAAAAGAATGAGAATAATGTTATTTGAATATTTAAAAGTGGTGTTTGAATGACACACCAATCTTATTATCCTTTAATAAAGTAAGTATGAGATGAGTGGGATTATTATCATAAAGTCTTAAGGTGGGAACATCCACTCTTAAATACTCAAATAATTTAGTGAAAGGGATATGTGAAGTATGGCAAATTATAATATGGATATTAAATTTTTGACTTTATTATGAATCTTTTATTATTAATCATTGAATAATTATTATTTTTATTGAATGGTTTAATTCAACTGTTAATAATAAAAAGTTTATGATGAATCTAAATAAAAGATGTGAGGTAAAACCTACCTTCGAAGTATATTATGACCATATAACTTAATTCAAGCTCAGCCTTTTTGTCACTCCCTCATTGCCACAAACTACAAAAGTGAAAAAAGGGTCCCTTCGGTGGGGTTGTGGGGTTAATATATACTAACCCACACACAAGGGAGATACAGACCAGAAAAAAAAAAAGGAAAAGAATAATACACAAGGGAAAGGCATTTAACTTTTCAATGTCCATTCGTAGACATCATCATTTTGTGCAAGAAGTCACCTACCTCTGACCCCATTTTGGGCACTTTAAAAATGTAAACCAGCTCTCTAGCTTGTACCTTTAGTAACCCTTATTTACCTTCATCATATAATTACCTTCGACAGTTCCATATAACTGCATAGTCACACTATTGTTTCATCTATGTGCCACATATTACACATTTAATTAATTGAAGACTTCGCATTCATTTGCTGGACGATGAGAATTTCTTATCTCTCTGCATATTTATGAAAAAATAAAATAAAGAAAGGCACCCTTGATGACACAACTTGATCAAAGAACGGAGAAGTATCGATATAATTTAAAAGTTTGTTTGTTTTATATTTACCTCAACATTAATTAACATTTATGGTGTGTTTTGGAGGGTAAAAATTTAATAGATGAAACTTTTTTATGGAATTTTTATTTTCATTTTTATTTTCCAATCAAATATATCATTAACAAAAAGAGGCAAGGGGAAACTTTTACTAAATATAAAAGTGCTTGAGAATTCGTGTTTTCGAATTTGCGCTGCTAATCAAGCACGTAATAAGCGTTGTACGTAGCAATTAGATTCAACTTAATGAAATCCACCAAAAAAAAAAATTCAATTTAATGGAGTATATATTACATTGAAATTAAGATATAGTTAATAGATGTTTTCTATCAGCATACTATTTATCCACGTTACTTCTAAGGTCTAAACCTACAAGCCTGTACAGTGCACCCAACAAAATCTGACTTATATTAAACTCATTTAAATTGCAATTGGACCCACTTAAGCCTTTTGTATGCAATTTTAATTAAATTTCTACGCAACAAAAGCTTTGTCTAGTTGCTACATACCAAAAATAAAGTATTTTTAAACTTGCTAAACCAAAATGAGAATTCATACACTAAATCATATGCATTCACTTAGGAATATCATACAGTACAGCATATAATACAAAGAAAGATCATTGTCTACCTTGTCATCTTAATAGGTAGGGCTACCAAGATATGTAGATGATTGATGACAACAATATGTTAGGCAGCCCTGAAATTGATATATGGTTAACACATCCATTTTTCTCTTCCTTTTTTTATAATTTTATAATTTATTTTTTAACTTTTGATGCCGACATATTTCCTATCTATAATGGAGAATCTGATCCATAACTAATAAAATTTTGAAATGAAATTGAAAAGTAATAATTTCATGTCTATTATTCTTCACTATACGAGGAGGGTATAGGTCACTGTCGATGCCTCATACAAACATTGAAGGTGTAATATTCCCTATGGGCTCAGGTTGTATTCTATCCCAAATTGCTGGTCCTTGCCCTGCTACATGAAAGGAATGGCTGAAGCACCCTTCCAAATCAAGGGAGGGATATAGGGAAACAGCATTAAAATTGCAGCCACTTCCCTTGGTTGTAATGTAAAGTCATCACTCATCACACATGGTGAATTTAATATTTATACACTAGATAAAATGTAACATTTTTCAATTGAGCTTAGCGTAAGAAAAAAACACCATAGTAATAACTGAATGGTCATTTTGCAAAGAGTTAAATGCATTTTATCCCACTAATAAAATTTAGTTCATATACAAGTTATATCATGATTTTCAAAACGTGTATTAATAATTCAATTTACCAAGTGCAAAACACCCTTTTTCTTAAGTTGACATCCATTTTAATTGTCTATTTTATGCAACCCAAGATCTTATTGTCTTAAAGGAAATGGAAGTCAACTTCATATAAGCAGTATTTTGCATTGTTTAATAAGTTTAAGATGTCATGTTACGTGCTTTGAAAAGTTTGTAAACTATATATAATCTAACATTTAAGGGAATAAAATGCATTTAACCCTTTTGCAAATATTATTGAAACAAAAAGTTACTTTAATCACTATTGGATATGATGATAGTTCCACTCATCCTATTGATTGATCATATTCAAATGTAATAAGACTCATTTTAAGTGTTGAAATAATATATAGGAGCTTAGGACACATACATGTAGTGCCAAATTGAGCTTGCTCATGACATTTATCTCACTTGTCTTGTATAAAAGAAGAAAACAAATCAGCAAGAAAGGGAAAGATCAGGGAATTAACTCTCTCACTCTCTCTCCACTTCATTCTGGGTTTTTGTTTGTTTCTTTGAAGTTTGTAACATTTACTAATTGAATTCTCTCTTTTTGGGTGAAACTCTATATGATTATGTTGTGGAATTTTTTAAAAAAGAAAAAAACTCTAAAAACATCAATCACCCTTATTTTTCAGAATATGAGCAGTGGATATTATAATTTTCACCTTTTTTATTTTTTCTTTTTGAAAGATAAAAGAAAAAGAAATTTCCACAGAGAGAGAGAGAGAGAGAGAGATAACTCCAATAATACAGTGGATATTTTGTACATTGGAGCAGTCACGAGGGGGACTCTAGCTTAGATCTAAAGAATATATATGCTGTTACACACTTTCTCAGCCAAACAACATATAAAACAACGAAACTGATGCCTGCAACAGCATAAATATTCTGCACACAATGATACAAGCGAAATTGATTGCCTTAACAGAATATGATACAGATGAGATGGCTTTTGAATTCATCTGAGTACAAACCAGCACTAATTTATTAGCCATTCTGCCCACTTCTACAACCTACTATATCTTAAGGACCACGATCAACTGCATCCTGCACAAACTAAATTTCTCACATGAAAATCATAAAAACAATAATAATACTAATAATTAAAATTAAAAATAAAAAAGAACCCAATTGTTGTGCTTTGAAGTCATGGTATCCAAATTGGCTAACACATTTCATGAACCACCACTTCAGAGAGGTTCTAAAACTTATAAGGTCCTTTGTTGCAAGCCATGTATACACCACAATATTGTTACATGCTTGGCCAAAATTGAAACAGCTCAGGAGGGATAGACAAGGAAGGAGAGTATGAGTTGGGCGGCAACGGGGAGAGGTGGGGATTGAACTCTATATCAGTGGATTCTGATATAGGATCTATCACGGGAACAGAAAGAAAGAAAACAGACACGGCGTGAGGTCTTACAAGGTCAAGAAAAGGTCTTACAAGGTCAAGAAGACTCAGAGGAGAAAGGAAGAAAAAGGAGGCAAAGGAGTGCGGTAGAAATTAGATGAAGAAGAGGAAAACAAGTAATGTGTAAAAAGCTCAGGTAAGATAGCACCCGATTAGGATGAGGCTGCCGAAGCTGCTGCCAGCATCCCAAAGGAACTGTCAGCTCCAATTTCAGAGCCACTAATGGCTTCCTTTTGGTCACAGCTCCCAATTCTCAAAGGGTTGACCATGGAGGCCTTGCTGCTGGTCACATGCATGAGAAAGCCCTTATGGGGACCTGCATCATGGATCGTGCTCTTGGTTAGTTCAGAGAATGAAGAAGAAATGGCAGGAACAGAAGCCAGCTTTAGTTGGAAGATAAAAAAGCAAAAAGAAAAGGGAAGAACAAACCATCAAATTAAAGAACACGAGAGAATATCTTCTATCATACCATAAAGTAAAATGGTTCGGTCACAGTATAATGATCATATAGAAAAAAGCTTCTACAAAGGTATACCTTTTAAGCTATAACATGAATCACACATATATTAAAAAGGTTCAAGATAAACTGTGTGAACGACCATATATATCATAAGATATTTGTATTGAATTCTTCAACACTAGCTAGTACCTTTAACAAACCCGTCTTTTGGTTTCATCTTTCAGACCCTTTTTTTTCTTCTCCCTTCTCTATATCAAGAGAGTGACAGAAGCTAGAGAGAGGATGAAAGAGATGGAGCTTTTTAATTTTGTTATGGTAATTAGATCGGAGGGAAGATAGGAAATGCAGAGGTTTATATGGAGATGAAAAGGAAAGAAGGGTGCATGAGGCCACCAGTGGGCATCCCTAATGGACCTGACTGGTCCAAGGCCCAGAAAGATCTAAATGGACCTGATGTCTTCATCAGGGCCCAGGTAGGAGACATATGAAAGTGTAGGACAGTAAGTAAATTAATGGTAATTATTATAATTAGATCAGCCACTTTGTATATAATATATATAGTTTGAATCTAGAGGAATGCTCACTCCAATTTAGGGTCATTGGGCATGTCTTTGAGTTCATCTGCATTCATAAAAATGTTTACAGATCGCCCATCAATGGAAAAACTTGATGAAAGCAATTAAGTGAACCAGCTTGCATTAGAGACACATTGTTTCAACCTATATTTTGATGCATTAAGGGATACTACTCGATAGTGTAAGATTTAATTGCATAGGACTTAATGTAATGATATTAGTCTAAAAAGCTTTAGTTCCCCTTTTATGTTAAACATATATTTCCCTTGCAATAAAGCAATTTAAATATCAGCACAAAAGTTTTACTTTCATAATAATAATTATAAAATAATTTTATTGAATGGTTCCAGTTATGGCCATGTCCGTACTAATGGAGGACGAAAGGGTGTTTCTTCTGTGCCTTTGTGTACGCCATGTGGCTGGCCATGGTGTGTGTGTCTCAGTAACTCAGTAATGCTGCTCGTGTACATTCCCAAAACACCCAATTTTCTGAGTCCAAGTTGAGACTCAGCACAGCAGATTACTACTTCTAAAACCCCTTTGAAATGAAAGCACTTTGCCATTTGGACTAACTTCAATATACTGGAATAATATAATAATCACAATATACACATTTAAAAAAAAAAACCAGCCCCAAGAAGTGTCATCTACGAAATACTGCAGTCAACAGTGCACGCTTACACATTGTTGAGTTTAGCACAGGAACAACGATTTAATAAATATATGTATTAATGGTTTCAATTGCAATTGCAACTGGGGTTGCACTGCTTAATGGAGAATTGCGGGAAATCATTGGCATAATGGCTACAATTACTATTGTAATACGATTGAGGCCACCACAACAGTAATATTGTGGCCGCAATTTAAAACTATGGATCCATTAATTCAAAAACCACAGTCTTGTATCCAAAAATTGCATTATTATTATTTACACTAGTCTTCCAGCTAAGCTCAAAGATCAAGTTTTGCAATGATAATAATAATAGCCAAAGAACAAAGTGGTTGGTTTTGAATATGACCCATGTGGATGGCATTTGTACGTTTGGTCGAATGATAAGGTGGGTCAAATGTATTATTCCGTCAGATAAAGACATGAGAATTGAGAATTCGATTAATGATTCTTCACAATATATTGCTTTAAAGATCTCATGCTTGTTTTGTAGTTTTCCTTCGATTGCACTGCTTGGTAGGTAGCATCAGCATATATATACGTAAACATGGTTATTTGGGAACTACTACTCATCGCTTACAACTTAAGCTACGCCCAATGAGTTAAGTTACCCCATAAAGAGGGAACATTAAAACGTGTATTTGAGCAAAATGATGGGTGAAGGGAACAAAGAATCTTAGGCAACCGAAAGGAAATATTCTAAACTATAGGCGAGACTTCTAATTTCTAAATATACTCGAGGAAAAGTAGGGTTATAACGATGATGGCAATTGAGAAAATGTTACTAGCATCACAGTCTCCAAAGTTAACATGGTCAAACAAGTTACAATGTCACACCCTCCCCAATTCCTTGGCCTTCCAACTTCATAATTAAATAACATTTTTTTTTTTTGCATTTTTTTTAATTTAATTTGAATTATAATTTTTCTTATCATCACTCTCATACAAAAACAAATCTGGCCACAGTACTTCTTGGAGTGAGCTATATATCTCTCTTGTTGCTATGGCAGTGAATTTTAATCAGTATGCATAGGATTTTATAGGTACTTATGGGATTGACCAAAAGTCCTTGTACCCCATGTTCAGGTCAAGTGTCCCCACAGCTGCTACTCTTCCCTTTTGCTCGCTGCTAAGGTCCACTACTTCCGCCTCTTGCACTGCACACATCTGAGAGCGCCCTGTGAATAATATGGCAGCAAGCAGGGTCCAGTGCCTTTTTCTCCTGTTCTACCTTATGCACCATGTAATTGTAAACCACAATAATCATCATACCCTTCTGATATGCTAGGCCTTTTTATTCCATTCCGCGACCATACCAATAGTTTTGCCTATCCCACTATAGATTTCATTTGATAAATTAATTAATATATATATATATGTATGTATATATGTATGTCATATAATGTGACATAGTACCCTCAAACTTTCTTGTCAGTGAATGTATCCTGTAAGTTGGGATTAAAGGTCAAAGAGACCATAATAATCCTGCAGCTACAGGACACCATGACAGCATTGGAAATGTCAGTCACGCACACACATGAATATGTAAGTGTGTGGCAAATATATAGAGCATTAAGTAAGAAAAATAAAATCATAGCATAAACTTGAAAACAAAAGTTTTGGTACTTTTACCTGCTTGTCCATATATATATATATGCAGTGAAGAACTTTTTTGCTTTTTGAACTTTGAAGGTTGGTCCCCTATAGAGAAAATCAATGCAATGGCCCTTAAAATTTAATCATTAATTAATTTCTATATGTTTTTGACCCCTCCTAATTAAGTTGAAATCATGGACCCTTTCATGCCTCCCAAGGTAACATGGCCTAATTCCAGCTACTGCTCGAATATAAACCAACTCAATCAATGTTATGCACTGTGCAATTGTACATATATAGTGGCAAAATGTTGCCAATAAGGTTTTACTCAATTTTTGGACTTAGGACCACAACTTGTCCTTTTTATTCTTCTCACCTTGGACATCCCAGAAACTTCAGCCAGATAAAGATTGCAAAAGCCAAAATTCAGTGCCCCTACACATGCTATGTGTTTCGTTGTTGATGTAAATCTTGTTCTCGATCCATCCTTTTCTCACCTTCATAGTCCTGTCCACACATTAAGTTGACAGTTTCACTTGCAGTCAAATGCATCACATCAAAGGAAACCTTCCCACATAGACCCCATTTTGAGAGCACTTATTAATTTCCTCATGAAATAACTAAGAAGGGTCCATTTGGGTAGCTTTCATTCTTTTATAATGAATAAGCATATCTAAAGTTTAATAAATTCAAAGTGTCTAGACGTGGTAATGGATTGACATGCCATATTCACCTTTGCACATTCAAAAGCAATGCATGTCATATAAATTATCTCTTTCAACAATTCAAATTGTTAGATAAAGACACAAATAGTTATATATTTTTAGTCATAAAGTGTGAACAATTTTGAAAAAATAGAAATAATAAAAATGAAATTCAAGACCATTTGGTCATGGAATTATCTCTCTTAACAACATAAGTAGTTGTTTGGGAGATCTGCATGTAACTTTTCGATATGGGACTTTGAAAGAGTGGCACTCACTCGCAGTAGATTAGAGTTGGGGGTGGATGTTAGCATTGATGTGACACATGAGTAAACATGCAGAATGATGAAGGTCACATTAGGACAAGGAATCGCTTGAAAACTATGGAGACACACACACACACACACGCAATAGTGTGTGTGTGTGTAGGATCATATGAAATGGAAGGTGGGCAAATATACACATAAACATGTTACGTAGCTGGGGGGTGAAATAAATTGAGGGGCAGGGCACCCTTTCGAATTGTTCCAAGAAGGTGACTCTGGATGATAAACTGTGCACAACCAAATCAGGAAACCAATAATGCACAAACATAAGGATAAAGGGGGTAGGCATGAAAGGTGTATACCAACCCGTACATTGTCCTTCATCAATTCGCATGTGGCCAAAGTGGTGCTGTTCCGGCATTAATTCGGTACCCCCAAAGAGACTCCCTTTTGGGAGGAGAATTAATGGTACAAAATAAAAACAACCCCTGCAAAGATTCTCAGGGAAATGAAAGAGAGTGTGGGAATTTTTAATTTTTTTTATTTTTTATTTTTATAAATTTGAATTTGGCTTTAAGTAATTTCCATATTTTGTGGTCATCTGGTCACCACCAATTTCCGGGTAAAAGAGTGACACCCATTTGAACAACAACAATATACATACGTCCTATGAAAACCTGAACTATATGTTGTTCTTTGCAGTTATGCAGTCTTCAAAAACAGCTAGCATTGCAAGTCCTGTTTGTGATCCATGTACGTGCAATTGTGCACTGAGTGCCATGTGCTTTGGTATACATGTTCTTATGGTTCAATTTTTTATTGTGTACCATCATTGTGCAGTTAAAACTACGGTTGATGGTGGATACCATGTGAAACCGAAAAACTTGATCAGCAAAATGTGAGCTTTGACATGTAAACCTGTTGTGAATTGTTTTTACTATACAGTTGTTTACAATTACAAACATGGGGCGTTTAATACCACATGTGGTGCTAAAATCTTCTGGACTTTGCTTCAGTAAAATAACATATTATTACACATTTTGAGTATATATATATATATATATATATATATATATGTGTGTGTGTGTGTTATCTCTTGAGGGTGTATTTGGTTGGAAAGTAAAAATAAAATAAAAAATTTTATGGATGATATTAAAAAGTTAATTATATACATAAATCTTATCCATAAAATTTTTAACCCTTTCTTTTAGCAACCAAAAATACTCTTGGTATGTAAAAGTTAGTTTTTGAAATATTAAGTAGCATTTAACATGAGAAACACGTCTTTTCTTGTGTTGTTACCATCGAGTTGTGTATCGCAAGGAATATATAAAGCTCTCCAATGCTTTGTAACATAGACACGGTTATATTTTCAAATATTAATTAGCATATCTGTCCGCGCGGACTGTTTTGATCAAATATTTGTTATATCTTAGTCCAGATACCATAATATTTGGTTTATTTTGCAATATATATATATATATAACCGAAATCATATATTATTTTTTTCTGTGGAAAATCATATAATAAATTTAATCACTATTTATGTAAAATATCATTACTAAATTTATTATATATGAAGTTAGAGTTTAAAGCTAAATCTAAGTTCTGAACTCATTTTTTCTAAGTTATATAAACATATTGAAATCCCTACATATTTAGTTTGCGTACGTAGGGCTAACTTGATAATACTATATATATATGATTTACAGTCAAGTGAAAATTGTTTCACATAATTTTTTAATAGCTTACAATTAAAATTTTTACTTACATATCTATTTAATAGTAAATGTCATTGGAATTTTAAAAGTGGACTAATAAGATAAATGTTTAATTTTAATATACTAATAATGCAAAAAAAATTTATAAGGCTATCTAATTATGTAATGACATGTTAATAATTAATGGCTAACTTTCTTCTTATTACATGAAAAGTCACACAAAATAAAATATTTAATTAAATAATAGTATAAAACTCCTTTGCACTTTTAGCATATCAAAATTATACTCATAAGATAAACTCCTTAATATATATGTACATAAAAAAAAAAACTTTTATGGTTTATATCTACTAGTCTTAATTGCTAATACAAGGAACATGAGATGATTAAAAGCATATATACTAATCTAATTTTTTTTTTTTTGGTGAAACAATTTAATTTTTTATTTTATGAATTATTTACGTTTGACCTCCGCAGCATTTATCTTCTGGACCCGTTGCTGCCGCAAGGAATACGACTTTCCATGTGTTGCCAACATAGCCACATAGGTTATGTGATGCGATACAATAATGATTAAGAGTGCAAATTTCCAATGTTATGTACTGTAACATGTGTTAGCAGTTTTCCTAATATTAAGCAACGTAAAAGAACACAACTCTTCCTTATCTTGTTAAGCCAAGTCAAGCTGTACACGCAAAGACTACGACTTCTACAGTGTACTAAAACAAAAATTAATCATGTTTGTTTTTGTTAGTCAACCTATAAAACCAATGAAAGGCAAAAAAATCTACATTGTTTATTTGTTTAATTTTTTTTACTCAATTAACGGTTCATATTTTCATATTTGTTTCTTTTTATGTCTTTTTTGGGTCATCATATTTTCATATTTGTTTAACTATCGAATATCATCCGTGGACCGGTCGGTCCAATCCATGGCGTGTATCAAAATTTTGGGGAACCGTAGTAAACGTTCCCTTGTATCATAATCATACGTTAAATTAATTCAATAAAATAATAATATGGACGTTTGGATGAATTTTTTTGGGATTTTCACACTCCAAAAAGTCACCTTTTTGTATATATGGATAATATTTTACAGATAATTAGTATCTAAAAAAATAATTTTTAAATTTTTTTAGAAATTTAAAAAGTAGCTAATAAAAGAATCAATTTTCAGTCTTTTTAGTTATATGTAAAATTTAAATTTTATAATTTTTTTTTAAAAGAATTGAAATAAGTGCACCCTAAATATTAGTGTGAAAAATAGTTTTTAGATTCATATTCTCTTGAGCGACTTTTTCTGATTCCAATTCTTCAATGAACAATCTGTTGATTGAAGCATTTGAAGCACAGAATATCATAGCTACCGAAGCCACCAAGCAATGAAGCAAAAGCAGGCCGAGGAAAATAAGACCCACAGCCCTTCTTTTGGGTAGGGCACCCAATGCCAAACTATAAAAGAAATCATATATTTATAGTCTAGGCCCATGATTGAACATGGAAATGTCCATGACAAAGAATTGATCCTATAATGACCAAAACCATAAGAACTGATCCCCTTACCAAAAAAAAAAGGAACAATTGATCTCGGACCAAAAACAAAAAGAATTGATCTGTTGCCAGAGTGTCATAGAAGTTTTTCTTTGAAAAGAAAGCCCATGACCAAACACAAAAGACTAATAAAAAAAGCACTATGGTCTGTTTGGGACGATGGTGGAGGAGGGAATGGAGAGGAAAGATAGGGATAAGTCTAGCAGATTTGTGGTTGGGAGTGGATTTGGGGGAGGGTGAGGCATGGCTCAGGAGAGTTTTCCAAACCTCTTTAAGATCTCTTCTAATTCAGTAAACCCCATAAATTGGAGGGATGAACGGGAAGCAAACAATTTTTGGGTGATTTTACTGATTTGCCATTTTTTCAATCTATTGTATGAGAAAATCACACATAAAATAAAAGGATAAAAATTGACAATAAAATTTATATATCCTTCCATTCTATTCATTTATATTATAAATTTTCAATTAATAAAATGGTCTCTTACCATTCCCTTCACTCCTCATTTTTCTTTTCCACTCTATGAATGACCATTCCCTTCCACTCTATATAAAACTCCCAAACATAACTCTAGGCTTCATTTTTTTCTTTCGTTGTTTTGAGGCACTGTGTAAGAGGAGGAGTAAATGAAGGAGATGTAAGGTTAGTGTTAAGATAGGGCGGCACTTGCAATATGGAGAGAGTGAGTGCAAGAGTAAAAGAAAGGTGGCAAGGTAGTGGAGGTGAAGATGAGGGAGGGATGAAGGTGGTGGTAAAGGAGAGATCATGATGGACGGTGAAAATGTAAACGGTGTATAGAATTTTATTTTTTAAGTATAATTATTATAAATATTTCTTATTTTTATAGAGTTTAATTTTAATATATTGATAGTGTAATTTTTTTTACACTATCATCCAATCAAATTATTTCATTTGTATCACTTTTTAAATAGTTAACTACTTTTGGTTATGTGGCAAGACATGTTTAGATAATAGTGTAAATTTACAGTGTTATTGCATAGAAATTAAAATCATAATTATAATGTATATTTAATAATATTTCTTAGTTATTTATATATTTTAGTAAGTTATGATTATTTTAATAACATATAAAAAATAATGAATATATTGTACTTTATATTTTATATTATATTTTTTGATATTTTTCCTTGTTTTAGAATATGTAAAAATGTAATAGAATAGTACTTTCTATTAGTTATTTATTTTTATTATTTCATTATATATAAAAACTTAAAGAGAAAAAAAGAAGAAGAAAGAGCGAGTTTTCATGCATTAAAAATCCAATCAAACTTAGGGGACATTTGGATGAGATTTTGGTGGGGGGAGTCAAATAAAGTCACTTTTTCATTAAAAAAAAACTTTTCATAATTTTGGATGATTTTTTAAAAAATGTTCAAAATTTTTTAAAAAAAATCAATTTTTAAATTTTTTATAGAAGCTAATAAAAATAGCTTTTAGAAAAAATAAGTTTTCCTCTTTTTTAATTATGTGTAATATTTAAGTTTCATAATCACTCTTTTAAAAAATTTGAAACAAATACACCCTTAGTTTCATTTTCTATTGAAGTTTTCTATTGAATAATATATCTCATTTTTTTTTTATAAAAGTATATGAATAGTTTTGGATGATCTGTTAGAAAAAAGGATATTTGTTAATTGATCTTTAAATAAAGTGTTTTAAAGAAGTAAAAGTTATTTTATGTTTGGATATAACGTCAATTTCTTTTTGGATATAATATTAAAAAATATTTTTTTTTATCAAATATCTTTTTTATATTATAAAAACATATTTTTCAAGAAGATAGAAATTATATCTTTTGAAAAAATATCTTTTTATACTTTTTCTAGTAATTCTGCTTTTCCTAAAATGTTTTACACAAACATATCAAAAAACATAAAAGACCTTTTTTAATAAAAATATTTTTTTAAGTAAAACTAATGACACACAAATGACTACTATATCTAATTTTTAAATGATGAGAAACTGAAAAACAAAAATACTCTTAAATCTTAAGGAATTATAATCCCAAGGATTGAGCACAATAGCGGAGCTTGGTGGGGCAGGAGGGGGCCATTGCCACCCAAATTTTTTGACATTTTATATATAAATTTTATTTAATAAATAAATTAAGTTTGAATGAATTATTTTATATAAATGATATTCCCCTATCTAAATGAGTCTTTTTCAATTTAAAAGTTCATTAACCTACTATTTTTAATTAAAATAAATTATACCGCAATTGAGTATCTTTTTACATAGTGGAAATATTTTTTGTTACAATATAGATAAACAACTATAAAAGTTGGATAACATGTCCAATTATCACACAATTAATTTGTTAATTCTAAGCTCTATTTTGAATATAAAATAATGATATTCTAATATTAAAAAATGGACATCCTATTAAGACATCAAAACCATTTGACCCATCCACCGTGTCACAACATACCAAGGGCAATGCGACAATGTTAAACGATTTAAAATAAAATACAAATGAGTCGCCACCAACTTTAATTGGTTAAAATTGGAAAATCTTTTTAATTTGTAAAATTTAAGATTTTAAGGTTAAGGAGTTCTGATTATGATTAGGGAAGGTGGAAACTTAATCACCTTTAATACATCCGTATAAATACGTTACCCTAGAGCTCATTATGCAAATTTATTATAACTTTAATAATATTTAGCTTTCCCAAAATAATTATAATTATGTACAAAAATAAAATAAAATAAAATAAAATTAAAGCAAGGAATAAAAATTAAATGAGAACACAATTTAATGAAAAATTAATTTTGACTTGATAATTGTTTGCTACGGACGTATTGGTGCAATGAGGAACTCAAAGCCACGTCGTTCTGTAGAAAATGATTGTGTGTTGATGACTTTTAATTAAAAGAGAAAGAAAATGTGTTGATTGATTTTAATTTTGAAGATGAGTTTTTGATTGATGATTTATTAAAGAGAAATCCGTTTCTTTGCACGGGATTTAAGTTAGCTATTCAATAAATCTTTACAGTTCAATAGTACATGAAGGAGGCATCCACCTTTCAATCACAACTATCAATTGTTGCGCGGATAAAAATATTTTTTTAATTTATTTTTGTCTTCTTCTTTTGTTTTCTTTTTATTACTTTTTTATTTTTCCAATTAAATTCTAAGACTCTATAAAAAAGATCAACCCAAATAAAGTAAACCCAACCCCAAAAAATAAAAAGCCCCAAACCTTAAAACTAAAAACTAAAGCCTAAGATTATTTCTTTTTGAAAGACTCTAGCCCAAACCAACAATCCCAAAAACCGAAAAAAAAACGAAGTCTGATCCAACAAAATAAAAATAAAAAAACACAACACTGACCAAAACTATAAAAATAAGTAGATAAATAAAACAAAATAAAATCACACAAGTTTCCTAATTCCCTATACTTGATGACAAACGCACACACAAAGGAAAATGGGGCAAAATGGGGGGCGTGGCAAGCAATGCGGCAAGGGAACTGGGGCCTGCGCCGCGACATAAGCGAGCCGAGGCGGGATGCGTGACGCTGGCTTCGCGGGTTCTGCTTCAGTCAGAGGAGCTCCACGACGGATCGGTGGTTTGCGTTCGGACTTCGCGAGATGGCTGGAGCGACAGAGGCGCTGATGCTGGTCTCGTCGGTTGGGGTCCGCGGAGGCTACCCGGTGGGCTTTGTGCGGCGGGGCGTGGCTCAGCTGGCGCGAGGAGGGGCGTGATTCGCGGATCGGGGAGAGTGTTTCCGCGCATGGGAGGGCCAGCGGCGGAGATCCTGGACGCGACCGGGCTGTGGCGAAGCTTCGAACTCAGTATCAAGATGGAAGGGGCTGGGACACCGCAGGAAGGAGGTTGCGCGGTTGGTTGTGCGCGTGTTCCCCCTTTTTTGTGTTTATTTTCCAATGTTGGGGTTTGATTTTATTGTATGGTTTTGGTGTCCTGATTGGTTTGGTTTTATTTTTGGATTGATTTTCTTTGGCTGGGTTGGGAATGGTTGTGATGATGATGGTTGCAAATGAAGGAAGAACAAAATGATGGGTGTGATAACAATAAAGGAAGGGTGTGTTGTGATGATCGTGGTGATGGGTTGTGGCTGATATTGATGATGTAGTGATGATGGTTTCTGGCTATCGTGGATTTTTTTCAGGTTCTCCCCCGCCCTTGTTGCAACTGGATTATTTGTCCTGAGATGACACCGATTAATTAAATCAATAATCCCATACCTCTGAAATACAAAAGCACCCAATGACTTGTTCCCCATGCCTCTGCAATTGTTGGATGCTCCACTACCCATCCTCATGTGTAGGGAACATGGCCCATCCTCATTTGCAGGGAGTCCAGAAAGATGGTTGTAGCCCTACTTCCTTTAATTTTTATTTCTCACTTTTTCCATTTTTCAGCAAAATCGACCCCCCACCAGTTGATATTGTCGATTTTCCCTTTTTATAATGTTATTGCCCATCATAACCATTTGTATATTATTTGTGTTACTTGGTGGGGACGGATAGGAATGTAGTGTCCCACTTATTTTCTTTTGTTTTATTATTATTTTTTAATGCCACGGTCCCCACACACACTCTCTTTATTTATTTATTTATTTTTTTTTAAAAAAACAAAACACAAACGGACAAAGATGCTCAATTGTGTCCCATTATTTTTCTTTTCTTTGTTGCTTGTGCGCGTGGGTCCATAGAGCCCATTCCTTGTCTCCACCATTTGCAAGAATGCGGAAGTGGGAGGAGACATGCAGGGGATGGGAGCCATGATAGTGTCCGCCACTCCTCATTTTTTATTATTATTTTAATTTTTTTTTGTTTTGTGCTACTGGCTAGTGGGCTTCAAAAATAAAAGCCAGAATGGGTTGGTTTCTAATTTTTCGGATGGAATGAATGAAAAGGCTATCAAATAAAATAAAAGTTTCAAAGTAAACAAAATGCCAACTTTTTTTATTTTCTTGTTTAAATGACAAAATTGGGTGTTCACACACTGTATGACCAATAGTTCACCAACCTTTTCTTTTTTTTTGTTGATAGAATAGTTCACCAACTCTTGCATGTTAAGAATTCTGACAGTTATCTTGGGGGGCATGATGCATGAACATGAGAAATAGGTGTGTACACGCCAAAGCACTGAAAGAAACACCTGGCGAAAAAGCATGAAGAGGTCAGTTAATTACCTCTTACACACTACTCTCATATGACACGCACCTCACCCGGAGGTTGCAACAAACCAACACTTCGCCCTCCACTCTATTCCACTTCGCTCCGACAAACCCTTTCGTTAGGGTTCATCACTCAATGCAGGTAGTAATGCAGACCCAAATCTCCCGCTCCCATTTCAACAAGGGTGACCCGAGAGGCCGCACACCCAACCACCTCGACAGCGGTTCTCCAACGGCGTCTCAGCGCCCTGACAAGCGCAACAACCTCGTCCTCCTGGAGTACCACACCCTCTTCTCCCCTTCTTCTGACTCTGAGCCTGACCCACACCCTCATCCCAAGCGCCTCCGTCACCACGTCCACGTGGATTCGGTGAGGCCCAAGCTTCCGACCAGCTCAACCCCTGGTTCAAGGTCGGCGACTCGTCGATGCATCCGCAAACGACGATGGCGAAGGAGGAGAGGCATGGTGCCCTGGTGTCGTCGCTGACATTCTGAGAATTCGAGGTATGTGGTGTCGTTTCATGAGGAGGGTCGTGCCTGCGTGGAACAGTGTAGGCTGCACCTTCAGTGGCTGGGTCGATGGGAATTGGGTCCCACCTCTCCCTCAAAAGGTTCGCATTTGCCATTTTCCAAACTATTTTAATTAAAATTGTTTTAATTTGTATGCAAGTAAGATTGTAAATCAGTAAAATTTTCACCAAAATTATCTGTCACGGCATTTTGGTGAAATTATATTGTTATAGAGAGGAAATGCACTACATTGCCATTACATATAATTTGTTATGTTAGGGTTTGTGTTTAGAGAGGAAAATGTGTTAAAATGACAGATTAAACTTATCTAAAGAGCGAGGGTATGTCAAAGAGTTTAAGTAAACAATCTCAACAGTTTAACATGAAAATTTAGTGACAATACGTGCATTTCCTCTCTAAGATTTTATGAAACATAAACCCTAACATAACAAATTATATGTGGTGACAATGTGCGCATTTCCTCTCTATAACAATACAATGTCACCAAAATGACATTGTGGGTGATTAGTTACTTGTTATGATAGGTCATTTTAATGAAATTTGAAAACAAAGATTGAACCTTTGACCACTTGGTCATGGAGGCTCTGATGCTATATAGAAAGTGTATATACTATTGAGTGTGAATTAGAAATTTGTTAAATGCTTGTTTAACGAGAAAGGTTGTTGTTTGTTAACATTCATAGTTGTCAAATGGCATGCCATGGTGGCGCCATGGCGTGGTGGATTTTCGCCCCTACCATGGAAACTGGAAAGGTTTGTTCCTTATGGTGGCGCCATGACAGTTTTAAAAGGGAGGATTTTTGGTCCACAACCATGAGCCGCCATCTATCATTGACAACAACGCTAACATTTAATTTATAGCACATTCTTTGTGTGCCATTTTTTATCTTCTTCTTCAAGTATTTTTTTATGCAATAATTGAGGTGTTAAATATTAGAAAATATATAACAATGACCTTTTATGGGAGCTCTAAGAACTCTGCATGTGTGAATAGTGATTTGTTGTTATCTTTTTTGATGTGGAGTTGTTATCTTTCAGTATACTAACACAGGGAGTGGATCCCCTCATGCCATTTTTTGGCATGTGTGATAATGTTAAATCTTCATCACTAATTAAGTCTCTTTCTCGTATTGTCAACTTTCTTTTCAACTTATTCAAGGGCAAAAATCAAAACACGATCCTCTCATGTTAGAAATTAACTTGAGAGATCCACTTCCACTAATGGTGAGTTATTGTTAATTTGTTATTTTTTTATGTTACTTGAGAGTTTTTGCTATTTTGTTAATTGTTTACGGTTTATTTTGGTAAAACAAATAAATGATCATTGATTGGCATTCCAATTTCAGCATAGTAACTTGGCAAGCTTCGTTGCATGAATACATGCTACTCCTACGGACTTGTGTAGGTACAAAATTTCTCTAAAAAAGAAATCATAAATTCATGAAACTTTTGTTAGGTGGCTTGCAGTCAAAAGGAGTGGCCATCGAAGCTGAAAATTCATGTGAAGTTACTCTTACATGCATAGTAACTTCACATGTGACACATAGCTGTGTCAGGAAATAATGAGAAGTTCCTGTGCATGTCAGAGTAACTCTCATAAATCTCTATAAAAAGAGGCTGAAGGTGGAGTAATAGTGTAATACCATCCCAAGCTGAAAACATTTCTCACTATTAAAGAAGAAGGTTTAGGCTTCTTGTAGTGAGAGAAAGATAGAGAGTGTGTGTAAGAAAATTCCAAGAGTATAGTGTGAGTATACACTAGTAGTTTTGGGTATATTCTCTAGATATTTATAATACTACAAACTAGTAGAAGAGAGTTTCTGAAGATGCACTATATTGTAATTACTCTTTAAATATAATGAAATATTTTTTGGAGTTTAGCATGTGGTTTTTCCCTCAAAAAGGAGGGTTTTCACGTTAAAATTTTGTGTGCAAGTTCTCTTAATCTATTTTGTTAGAATAAATAGTAATGAGACTATTCATACATCTGGTTTTTCTTTGATTTTTTCATTAAAAAATTGTTTGTTCACTGAAAATCAATGGTGCCTGTATGTCATTTTTTTTAACCATTTAATGGAAATAGTTTTTGACACAAAAGCACCCTTGTTCTAATCATCATTGCATCGATAGGAGGACATATTTATATAGAAATAAAATCAAGTAATTAAAGTGGAAGATAAT
Organism: Dalbergia oliveri; assembly: GCA_030441495.1. Taxonomy (NCBI): domain Eukaryota; kingdom Viridiplantae; phylum Streptophyta; class Magnoliopsida; order Fabales; family Fabaceae; genus Dalbergia; species Dalbergia oliveri. The sequence continues at coordinate 20,939,706 of JAMLFY010000009.1, read as the reverse complement.
TTGATTTTTGTAGCAGTGTAAGTTTCTAAATTCCAAGTATTTTTAGCTTAATTTCACAATGTGCATCACGCAAGCTAAAGATACTAACATAACCTATAACTATAAGGTAAGCTTTCAACATCTAAAGGTTGAAGTTGAAGTGTTTATACATACTCAATCCAGTTATAACAACAACAGCAATATACTTGCACTACCCATGTGTCCTAGTGGCCAATTTACCAAGGTTCATTGAAATTGATAATTGGATTAATTGCAATTTTTCCTGCTTGAGAATGAATCCTACTTAATGTTGGCTCTGTGTTTTTTGACTTGTATCACTCTCCTTTTATGCTACACCCTATGCTCTATTTATTGAACCCTTATGCTTTGCATTTAGGATTGTTGTTTTCTAACAAAATGGGATAATTTATTATGGTGATCCTGTTCAAACTCACTAGAAATAAAGTCAAATAGTTTCTAATGTGAGGGAAGTGACACAAAAACAAACACTAAGATGTGTTTGAGTACCATCAATCTTCACTCCAGATGATTAGAAGTTTTACCCATGGCATCTTCAACAATCTTGCTTATAGATGTTGTTTAGTTTATTACAGTGGACTTAATAAAAGCAATATCAATAGAAGATGATCTATATAAGCTGATTAGTTGTCACAGGGAAATATATTCATTTTGGCTGTAGCTATGGATATTGTTGTTTTAAGAATCTTTCATAAAATCAAAATTATTACTTGGATAAGTTTATATCTGTTTCCAAAATTCCAAGTAAAGCCAACCAGACATTATTGAAGTTCAAATAAATGATGGAACAACATCTTCTATATATTTTATGTGAACCTTTATTGGAAGGGAAAGTAGGCCAATGTTGTTGGAAAAATAAGCCACTTTCCCTCCTTGAGAACCACCTTAAATATAGAAATAAAATAAGAACACAACCACAACACAAGGATTTAACGTGGAAACCTCAAAAATTGGAGAAAAACCACGGCTGCTATTAAACGACAACTAAATAATAATACTATGTGAAAATTATTACAACACATAGACTTCACTCAAACACCCATCGGCCCCCAGGTACACCCAAACTCTTCAAAACAAATATTTAAACTACATCTCACAACACTCTAAAACAAGAGTCCAGAGAAAGAAAAGTCAAATATAAGCTTAAAGTATTTCGACTCAGTGTAAATTGAAATGGAGAACTTGGGCTCATATATATAGCCTTGACAATCCCCTTCCATCCGATTCTTAGCAATGTGGGACTTTTTTCCCAACTAAATTTCAATCAAAAACTAACAAATGCTTATGTGGATGTGTATCTATGCATGTGATCTAGTATTCTTCATTAACATGGGTTTTCCTAGTAGAGTGATTGTCCTTGTAAATATTAATAACTCTCTACAAGTCAATCATCATAAATATCTTCAGGCAACAAAGTTTATGAGAATTTTATTCAATTGCATTCTTTAAATCGATCCATGGCATTATTTAATGTGGATGGTGTTCATGTTTTGGGGATAGGTGAAATTTTTTTCCTTGGCTATTACAAGTTTGAGTTGACATACATAGTTGTATTGCATGTTTGCTAATTTATGAAAACTTGACTTGCAGGAGCAGCAACTTGAGACTGTGACGAAGCCTGGAAATTTCAGGTTTAAGATCAAATACAACAGGAAACCACTACAGGGGTCGATGTTTAAAAAAGGGATAATAGTAGAAGTCAGCAACAATGATGAAGGTTATAAAGGTGCTTGGTTTATTGCTACTATTGTTGACTTAACAAGAAAAGACAGGTATTTAGTGGAGTATAGGGACCTGATAACAGATGATGAAACTTAGCTCTTGAAAGAAGAAGTTGATGCAAGGCTTATTAGGCCCTGCCCTCCAGAAGTTACATTTGTTGGTTCTTTCAAATAGTTCCAAGAGGTTGATGTATGGTATAATGATGGGTGGTGGGAAGGCGTGGTTCTTGAAGTAGTAAATAGCAGAGAGTGTTTTGTTTCTTTTATTAACAATGAGGTATTGAAATTTGAAAATTCTAAACTAAGGCCTCATCGGGACTGGTTTGACGGAAAATGGGTCATGTCTTCCAAGGTAAGACACTTATGATAAACACTTAGATGCTCCTGCTTTTTTATTTGATATTTCCACAATTGATTTAGGGGATAATAAAACAAACACCATCATAAATTAATTTTTCAATGTATTAGATTTAATTAGGTTATCCTGTATTTGTTACTTTAGATGATAATTCATTGTCTCTGGAAGAGTTTTACCATTTCCTGAAACTTAAGATATCAATTGAATGATTCCAAGATAAAGATTTCTAAAATTTCTAGCAAATGAACTTAAAAAGACAAAGCATTTGCATCATACTTATCTTGCATAGTTGTGTTAATGATAGGATCATAGTATCAAATAAAGAGAATGGAAACATATTGTGTAACATGTATTTGAGATTGTATTTGTATCAATCACAAAATGAAAGAAATAAAGGGTTGTTAGGTATTAGAGAAACTCAGTTGCTTTCCTAAATCCCAATTCCAATTTTGATGTGCCCTCAGGATCCTCCTCTTACCTATATAGACTCTCCCCTAACTAATTAGAATATTCTGCCTATGTGGAGAGTTAGTTACAAAACTCATTACTCATTTCCCATATACATCAACAGCCCCCTTACTCAACATGTGTATCCCATAGAAAATATAGCCTTAACATCAAATATTAAGAGATCTAACAGTTAATTAATTGTTCATAGTTGGCACTTAATGTAAAGTTGTCTGTGTAGTAATGTTGAAATGCAAATCAAGTTCAATTCTACAGTAATGTTTCCAGAATATATTAACAATTTAGTATGATTTATGTGCAAAAGCATAATGTGCTTCATTATTTCTCTTATATTTTTAAATTCTTTTTGTGGGGCATACGTTTAAATGTACCTGACAATATGTGATTTTAAAATACCAGAAGCCAAGTGAGCTGGAAAAGAAGTTTGGAGATGTGATGTCAAAAGCCAAGAATCTCACTGGAAACAAATTAATCTTGAAACATCTGAAGTCTAGGAGATCGCACAGAAGCCTGGAGATGTAACAACAAGGACCAAGGAAACCAGAAGCAAACCTGTGCCACATTTTGGTAAAAGGGCAAAGGTATAAGTCAGAAGTGATGAAGAAAGCTACCAAGGAGCCTGGTATACTGCCGTTGTTGTTGAATCTCTGCAGAATGGCAAGTGCTTGGTGGAGTATTTGACCCTGAAAACAGATGACTTATCCGAACAACTGAAAGAAGAAGCAGATGCTTCAGATATCAGGCCATTTCCATCAGATATTGATAATTGTGACGCCTTTGCATTGCGTCAATGGGTTGATGCTTGGTATAATGATGGATGGTGGGTAGGTCAGGTATCCAGTGTACTTTGTGGCTTCAAGTATAGGGTTTACTTTTGGCCTACAAAGGAGGAGCTGGAATTTGAACATTGTCATCTGAGGCCTCATCAAGAATGGATTGATGGAAGATGGGTACATGCTTCTTTGGTATAATTTCTTGTCTGTGCTCTGCGCCGTCTTTTTAATTGCTTCCGTCCTTTTGCATGCTCTTTTGGTAACTGTGGATCTCTTATTAGGCTGTGATATAGTGGTTCCATTTTCATCTCTAAAACAATGTCTTCATTTAGAGGTAGCGACCAATTTCTCTCTGTGTGGTTCTTTTACTCATTATGGTTTCTTTTAGGGCTAGAGACCTGATCAGTTGTGAATTACTTGAGATTCTTCCCAACACCTTGCTTTCTTTACTCAAAGTTGTTCTACTACCATCACTGGCTCATTCTATAGCATAGGACGTTAGCTTGTTGCACTTTTGCTGAATGTGTTTCCATTTGCAACTTTCTGAAGTTGAAAGGTAACCTGTAAATATGTGGAATATGTTGGTAGTGCCTTATGAGGGTGAGCCTTAATGCAATGGTTTAGTTGTTATCTTGTGGCCTGGAGGTTATGAATTTAAATTAAAAACAGTCTCCGCAATGCAATGGTTGTGATGCTTATTAGGTGAAGACCTCCCCAAACCTAGTAGGTGGGGACCTTGTGCAATATTACCTTATACCACTCTGATGCTAATTGCAATGGCAACTTCTTAATTTTGAGTGTGAGATCCTTCGACATTACTTCTGTATGTAAATATAGATCATGTTAGTATATGTAAGACCCAAAATCAAGAAAGAAATTCATGTACAAGGAAACATAATGAAGTGAGCATGTGTTTTCTTTTTTAGCATGATTTGAGTTTTTTTTTTTGGTCAACAATTGAGTATATGTTTTGACTACGAATTAGTAGCGGTGACATTATTATTCAGTCAATTATTGCTTACATGCTCCAAAAAAATCTCATATTTGACAACATATATTTTAAAATTGATTAATAATGTTTGGCATGAGTGTATATTTGGTAACGTAATATTTACATATATTTACATTTTTATATTTTTTATACCAAAAGATATTAAGGTTAAAAGCATAGACATTTTTGGCATAATTATTATGCAAGTCATTAGATCAGACTTCAGGTTTCATTATAATTATTGGAGGGTTCTCTCTTTAGGTACTGTGTACTTTGGATCTTCAACATGAAGGAAAAATAATATAATTATAAATTGATAATGAAGAAAAGAGGGGATTAACTTGAGCAACATTCAGTGTTTCTAATTTGCACCTGAAATAGATAAAAGCGAAAACACATGTGAAGGAAATGAGGAGCAATGATCCCTTTGCTAGAAGTGCCCCTTGACAATCTGTTTGGCTGAATGAAACAGAAGCAAATAATGCTTCTGGCAAAGAACTACTTTTCACTCCTGACATTGACCCTTAATTGCTCATTTAAAGTCTCATTTATGCCAAGCAAGACTTACGGCACACATTTCTTTAGAAGGGTTACGTTACGTGAGGCATTTGTAAAGCGACAAATAAGCACCTGTAAGCATATTCTGAATGAAATAACCATTGCTTAGCATATTCTTTCATTACCTTATCTTTTAAAGAGGTTACTAATTTTTGAGTAACTGCTAGCAATACATCATTAAAATATGCAATTACATCAACAGAATCTGATGCCCCCATCTATCAGTTTAAAATAAGAATTCCACTTTATTCTTTTTTTTTCTTTTTTGCTCTAATTACAGTTTGATCATGCTCCACCACTTCTCTTCCTTTTCTTCCGGGGCTTCCTTCCCTGCCATGAACAATGACAAAGGAAAAGACACAGACAAGCCAACAAGAGACCTGAAGGTGATGACAGGTCCCTCTGGAGAGCCTTTGACATGAATCTCAGTCAATGTGAACCAAAGCAAGAAGTCCTTGGCCTTCACCCCAGTGAGGTTCTTGATCTTGTTTGGCTCAACATATGCAGTGACCACTGTGTCATAGCACACAATTATGTTGTCAAACCTGTGCTCCCTCTTCTTCTCCAGCTTGAGCCAAACAAAGCCTTCCTCCTTCACGTATCCATATTCCTCTATGTCCTGTACGGTTAAGAATCCATCTGGTAGGCCTATTTCTGCCAGCAACAAAGAGAACTTCTCCCTGCAAACTTGGTCCCCATAATACATCTCTGCCTTGGCCTTCAGCTCCTCGGTTACTAGAGACATTGTTGGTGCTTTGTGTAGTAGGCACAATGGCAAAAGGTGCTAGTGGTGCTGCCTATAAATGATTGTTATCTGGCAAGGACTTAGCAGGGTATATACCCGTAGGAGCAGGGAATTTGTAGTTGTAAAATTTTGCGGGCGTCTGCGAGATGGCCCAATTGGGCTTTTCTTTTTACAGCCCAATTTTGGTTTTAAAAAACAATTAGGATATGGTTTTCCATTTGAAAAAACGCAAGCTTTATCAAACTTTTAAAAAAAACTTTTGACCAAAAAAAGACACTCAACCTATTATTTCTTTATGATTGTCTTAGTCTAAGGTCATGATATATGTCCAGATTCATAGAGTATTTACAGAGGCACTTACACATCACTCACTGATAAGAAAAACTTGATAATCGAATGCAACTCACGACGATGCATGAATGAAAAATTACTAGGTGAGCCAATCTTCTGTTGGAAAAAACAATCGAGCTATGATTTGGCTAATTTTTTTTTCTCTCATGACATTTGCCTTTAGGTTAACTTACTTAGTCAGCTTTTGGGTCAATACCTTTTTGTTGTGAACTTGTGGTCCTCATCATAGAACCATGACTAATCCCTAAAGGTGTAGTGACTAATCTCTTATACATATTGCCAGGAGTTGAACTCTAACTAGCTTAGAAGCAATTAACTCAACTATATTAAGCTTGTTTTGTGGTCGTAGTCATTTTTATTTATGTTTTGGGTCAAATAGCCGGTTTTATTTTGTCAACACTTGTTGACTCTCATTAAGGGCCAAGTTTCAGCATGGTCCTCAGATCCAATGGAAAATGTAAGCCCAATTCAGTCACAATATGCAAAAGAAAGACCAAAAGTTTTTCAGACCTAAAAAAAAGGACCAAAAGTTTAACAAAGACACAGAAGTCACTGATGATCACCCCCCACCCCTATTTGTCGTGTACGTGTCGCATATTCCATCTACGGGTCTCTTTTCTTCCTTCGATTTCCTTCTCTCTCTCTCTCTCTTCACTCTGTTACGTTTGCCTCTTTCCCTTTCACTAAATTATTCATTCGTTCATTCATTCATTCCTCTTCTGATCTGAACCCTCTGACTCTATCAACCCACGCCCAATTTTCCTCTTTTTCGTGAAGGATTTTGGGGAAACGCTATTATAATACCTCTAATATTCATGTTATTCATGTTCTCTCTTGCGAGTGTATGTATGATGTGAAAAATGACAACTCAAATTCCATCACCCCTTTTATTGTTTTCTTCTAATCTAAACGCCAGTTGAAAACCCCATTTTTTTTACCTATTCCTCATTCTTCAACTACTAGAAACCCACCACTACCCAAAAGCTTAATCCTTGCATATTCATATTGGATATCCTATTTTTTATTTTTCAGTTTTTTTTTTTTTGTGCGCTCCGGTAAGCAAAATTCGAAACTTTTATCTAAATTTTTAGGATACCCAGATTTTTTTTTCAATTTTTTCAAGCCTGTTATTAGAAATCTGTTTGCATAATTTTTTGAGGTTTTATTTTGCTGTTATGGATGCACTAGGGATGGGATTTTCCCAGATGAAGTTATTATTCAGATTCTTGCTAGGTTACCTGTGAAGCCCCTTTTTAGGTGCAAAACAGTGTGTAAGCTTTGGTACAAGTTGTCCTTGGATAAGTATTTTATTCAGGTTTACAATGAGGTGTCTAGGAAGAACCCCATGATCCTTGTGGAGATTTCAGACTCATCAGAGTCCAAGTCTAGTTTGATCTGTGTTGATAATTTGAGGGGTGTATCTGAATTTTCACTGGACTTCTTGAATGATAGGGTTAAGGTTAGGGCATCTTGCAATGGTTTGTTGTGTTGCTCTAGTATCCCTGATAAGGGTGTTTTCTATGTTTGCAATCCTGTGACTAGGGAGTTTAGGTTGCTTCCCAAGAGTAGGGAAAGGCCTGTGACCAGGTTTTATCCGGACGGCGAAGCCACCTTGGTCGGCTTGGCCTGTGATCCAACGTATCAGAAGTATAATGTTGTCTTGGCTGGTTGCCATCGCACTTTCGGCCATAGGCCTGATGGGAGTTTCGTATGTTTGGTGTTTGATTCGGAGTTGAACAAGTGGAGGAAGTTCATTTCATTCCAAGATGACCATTTTACTCATATGAATAAGAACCAAGTTGTTTATGTCAATAATGCTCTTCATTGGTTGACGGTTAGCGCGACTTATATACTTGTGCTTGATTTGAGTTGTGACATTTGGAGGAAGATGCAATTGCCTTATGACTTGATTTATGGGATGGGGAATAGGATTTATCTCTTAGATTTTGATGGCTGCCTGTCTGTTATTCAAATTTCAGAAGCATGGATGAACATATGGGTGCTAAAAGATTACTGGAAAGATGAATGGTGCCTTGTGGATAGGGTGAGCCTGAGGTGCATCAGAGGGATGGTGCCAGGCATTTTCCCAATAAGTCAGACAGGTGAATATGTTTTTCTTGCAACTCACAAGCAGGTTTTGGTTTATCATCGCAAGACTCAAGTTTGGAAAGAAATGTACTCTGTGAAGTATAGCTCAACACTCCCATTATGGTTTTCCGCTCATGCTTATCGCAGCACGATGTTCTCTTGTAACTGAGGCATGGTGATTACATTAGATTGCTTTTGTACATATATTTCTAGTTGCATGTTGTTTATACTTATTTTAGCCAATTTTATTTGCTGAAGAAATCTTATGTTTCTCTGGTATAGTCTATTTTAAAACAGTGATTTTGGCTTTGCCATGGATGTCTGGTAATGTCACAGCACAATGTTCTTGTGTAGCTTAGTTGTGGCTGGCTTCATTGAGTAACTTTTGTACATATAATTCTAGTTGCAAGTAAGTATATGATACTCATTTGCCATTGTTATTCGCTGGAGATATTGTTTGTTTCTTTCAAAATTATATTTATTCAAAAACTATTATATTGGCTTTGCCATGGATGACCAAGTAAGCAGTAGCTCTACTATTATCTCAACAGCATCTAATTGATTTGTTTATTCTTTCTCACTTAGGGTGTGTATGGTTGCGGGTAAAAATAAATACGTGGTGCAATTACCTAAACTTTACTTTTCTCTTGGTATAAGACTTGGCCAATCACCTAAACTTTACTTTTCTCTTGGTGCAAAAGTACATGAATACTGCCTCCCGCATGATTTAGCATTCTTGCCATACAGTAGTTTTTGTGCTTGTGAATATAACATTCACAATGATGATTAGTTTACTCAGCATTCAGCACTAGTTTATCATTGCTGTTTCAGCATGCCTCCTTTGCTACTTAGCGCATGTAGATAACCACCTTCAGGTTGTTGCATGAAAGAGAAAAATAACATTATTCATGTCAACCTTCTAGAGTCCATACTTCTAGAGGAGATTCGATTACTCAGTTCTTTATTCTTCTTCTTTTTTAACAGTAAAGAGAGATGGGATTAATTTTGATGCAGTATAAGTATAAATTAGTTTTATATTGTGATTCAATCACAAATTTGTTTGTAAGAGTTTTAAGGCAACGAGTGATTGAATTAAATATTTTTGTTTTTGTGATAATATATAATAAAATGTATGTGTAAAATTTTTTCACACTTATATTATACCAAAATTAAATTCAAAAGAGATTTCCCAATTCTTGATTTGATAATCTCATGTAAGGCCTAGCAAATTTGGTCCAAATTGGTCCGAAGCTACTCTTCCCCAATAAAATAGACGTGAGTGTGTGTATATATGGGTGGGGATTTATTTATATCAGGTGTAAGTCTTAGTACTTACATCCTTTGATAACTTATTACTAGTCTAAAATTTTATTGATTTAATCATTGAATTTAAAGTTCTTACTTAATAAATTAAATATATCAAATTTCATACGATTTGAAAATGATTTGATATTCATCATGTGATTTTATTTTGACAGATAATATGTTTTTAAAAATATTAGTAAATATCAATTATTATGATACATGCTTATTGTTATTCGATTTTTTTAAAATTTAGCATATTTAATTATAAATATAATATCATATAATTTAAAGTTCAATCAACCAAATTTAATTTCTAGGAAGAATTATTGAAGTGTATAAATGTATAAGATTTATATTTGATATAAGCGGATATATATATATATATATAATCATTTAAGAAAGTACGCTGCACACCTGCTAACCAAAAAAAGTATATATTCCTAGGCACAAGTCAGGAGTAGAAATTGTTTTTAATACAATCTTACTATAAAACATAGAGGTGACAAAAAAAAAAAAAAAGGATATGTGCGAGGATTATCCACAACAAAGAGCAAGATGAGGACAAATTTAGTCCTTGTATGATTACATGAATGTAAGTGAAGTTTCCATTTATTAAACAGGGGGAGAACCTCATGAGATAGGAATGAGGGATGAGATCCCCACCCAAGGACATCCGCTATAACTCCCTATTTATGTGAATCCATTTAAATCATTATATATATGTATGTATACTAGAAGGAAGCTCGAAAGTGTTACTATGAATCTCTAAAAAAGAGGCAGGAAGAGGAGAGATAGGAAGAAGAGGTGAGCCGAGTGCACATGATTGAACAGACGCCAAACATGAGAATGCAAGAACTCGACTTGAGAGAAGAAAGCAAAACTAGGCTAGAGCCTTATGACGAGCTAGAGAAGGTCCACATCGAACAGAATGTAAAGTACACATTAATATTCATTGGTTGGCAACTCCCATATGACCAAAAGCAACATTTAGTCGAACTCTTAAAGGAGAATGCCAACGTATTTGCATGACACTTGAGGATATGTTCGGAATCAATCCCCAAATGCCTAGCTATTGACTTAAAGATGAAGCCCGTCTCATAGAAAAGAAGGAAACTCGGCGTTGAAAAACAAACAACAGCAATACAAGAAACTGAAAAGCTTCTTCGAGCTGGATTCATTAAAGAGGTACACTTCACAACAACATGTCTCGCGAATGTGGTGATGGTCCCTAAGGCCTCATGAAAATGGAGGATGTGCATAGATTTCACTGAAGATTTTACCCTTTGCTGAGCATAGACAATCTAGTAGAAGCCAAACTTCTCAGCTTCATGGACAGCTACTCTGGCTATAACCAAATGAGGATGCAAACACCAATGAAGGAAAAAAAAACATCTTTGTTATAGAAAATGCAAATTGTTGTTATTAAGTCATGTCATTTGGTTAAAAAAAAAAATACATGGGCAACATACCAGAGACTAATGAACAAGGTATTTGCCAGAATCATGGAGGTTTATGTTGACAATATGGTAGCAAAAACAACAAAAGAAGAAGATCATTGTCAAGACCTAAAGGATATACTCAACAAGATTAGAAAATTCAACATGCACTTCAACATGGAAAACTAAAATGAATGTGCGCTTTAGTCTTTTATTACATTTCGTCCATTAATACGGGGAAAATAAATGCATTATACCTCCTAATTTTTTGAGTCATATATACGTTAGTAACTTAAAACAATATGCAATCAAATTCCTAATATTTGTTGAATATGTGCAAATTTTGTTAACAACAGAAAATAGAATGATCAATTTACACGGTTAAAAAAATATTAGAGGTTAATTTGTACATTTTCAAAATTATTAATTAAAATAAAGTGGACATCAACTATATAATTCAGGGGTAAAATATTTTATAAAAAAATAAAATGTGTAATTTAAGCTTGAAAGGATGATCTCCCAAGATGGTTACATGTTTGGATTTGCCACTGCAATCGAATCTAAGAGCTGGAATCGATCCTATGTTGATTTTAGTATGTTTGGTTTCCATTTAAACTAAAATTAAGAATCGATTGTTACTCTTAAAATCGATTCTACCGGGAGTAAAAAAGTATCACTTTTGGGTTGTTTAGCATTTGAGTGGTGAAAGTTGTCAAAAAATTTACCAAATATGAATCACTTTATCTTAAAATTAATTCTAACAAAATCAATGTTAACATAATCAATTACATCCAAAATCAATTCTATAAAAACAAAATCAAACGCAGTATACATGTTGCTGACTCCAATTGGTCATTGCGGAAGCAAGAGTAATTGGGGCAATTCTGTAATGCACTAATTTAATTATGGTATGTGGGCACCGCATAAAAAAGTTAGGATTTATGTATTGATCTAAGTCATTAATTTTTATTAATGATTAAGATACTATAGAACACCGATGCAATTATTTGAAAAGTGATAACATTTTTTATCTATATAATATCCCAAAAATTTAAATTAATTCTAGAACCATACATATAAATTTAGTCGCTGTTAAAACGCATTGAACCATATTTCAGAGTTTTTGAAGTGACTATTTTATCCATATGATCATTCGAAAAATTCCAATCAATTTTATAATTATGCGGATAAATGTCTTAAATTACTTGTGTGATCCTATAATTAATTGTAATTTTTTTTCGTATCATATAGATAAAATTTAATCAATGCTAAAATGGTTATATCCATACTCCTTGTATCTCACTCATTGATAAAATAGCAATGAATCAATGTTGATTCCATGATTGATCCTAATATTTTTCTACACGAAGAACCACACACCATAATTAAATAGTTTAATTGGTCCAGAACTTATTATAATTTTACTTAATTTTTAATTAAGCACTTCTATTTTAAAATTTATAATTAAGTTATTATATTTTATTAAAATTTTCAATTAAATCCCTATAATTAAACATTTTATCATCAAGGCCCTATACTATACAAAAATTATGAATTAAGTCCTTATAACTTAAAAATTTTGTGATAAAGTCCCTATAATTTTGTACAATATAAGGACTTGATTGAAAATGGTTGTGTAATATAGGGACTTATTTGAAAATTTTAATACAGTATAAGGATTTCATTACAAATTTTAAACTATAGAAACCTGATTAAAAGTTTTTATATAGTATAGAACCTTGATTACAAACTTTAAAACTATATAAGACTAATTAAAAAGATAAATGTTATTTATCCAATGTGTAGATATTGAAAACAATAATATAATTATATGAGACATGAATCTATATAGTTTGAGTCTCATATTTATTCAAGGATAATTTGAAGTGTGTTGATATAACATCCTATATATTGTGAATATAAATAATACCTAGGTTAAAATTGATCTCTAGAAAAATTAAACCTAATTAAATTGATGCGCCATAGAATTGGCCTTGGAAAACAGGCGAACGGGGCTGTATGGCATTAAACATGTTACTAATCTGAGTGGATGAGAGAAACTCCTCGGTCAATGGTCAGTAAATAAACCAAACGCTCTCTCTTACAAGTTTTCCACACAACACTACACATTACACAACACACAACTTCGTATTTTACTGTCTCTCTGCTGCACCTATATTCTCTCTCTCTCTCTCTCTCTCTCTCTCTCTCTCAGACACACAACAAAAACACACACTCTTCCTCTCTCACAAAAAACGCACAGGTTTTTTGCCCCATATTTTCTTCATTGCCACTTCCACAATCCAATTCCAACAATTTAGGGTTTTTTTTAATGCTTCAAAGTCCTCCCTTTCTCTCTCTAATCCCCCCCCCCTTTTCTTTCCTTCTTTCCCTCTCTCTCTCATCGTCTCGCGGCGTAGCTCAAGGTTTGTTCTTTTCGATGATCTGGAGCTTTTTCCTATTTCTATTTGTGCTATTTGATTTACCTCGGAATTTTCTCGCTTCTTTTTTTATCACTTTATTTTAATTTTTTATTTATTTTTATTGAATTTATCGTGTGGGTGCTGTGAATCGATGAAACTAGGAACTGGGTTTTGCTGAATTTTGGATTTTAGGGTTTAATGCTCAAATGGGTTGGTAGTTGAATTTTCAATTTTCTTGCTGTACAATTTTATTTTTTTTTCGTTAATTACAGGCTTAATTTTTATTTTATTTTGCTCCACTAATCAGGTGTTGTAGGACTGAATGGAGTTAGAAATGGCTTAACTTGAACTATACCCTTTCTGAGCATTCCCTCGAGGTTTGGTGTTATTATAAGCTTGATGGCTCGGAAGGGTAATCAGCAGAAGAATGGACTGGATCGTCATGGATTGAGCCACAAAAAGGGGGTTTCTGGGGGTGTTCTTCCAGGTATGAAAGGTCATGCCAAAGGAGGGACTGCGGTGAAGGTTTATCCGGGGAAGAGATAGTGAATGGAGACCAGCAGGGCTGCGTTTCACCAAATGCTAGTGAAGTTGCTTCTGCTGGTGATGACAATGGCAGCGTGCAAAAATCCGAGAAGCTTTCAAGGAAAGAGAAGCAAGGGGTAGTTACAAATCATGGCATGGAGGAACCAGTGTCTTCTGGAAGTAATCCGGGTGATGGCAGTCTGAATTCTGAGGTTCCAATACAGGAAGAAAATGGAACCTTGCCTAGAAGTAATCATGGCCAACAGAGTATAAAGAGTAGATTGAGCTGTATACTGGATGGTATGAAAGTAAGAAGTTTGGGGGAAAATGCAGAGCTTGCTGATAATGTGATCATTAGGAGAATAAGGTTGTCAGTATTTTCCATCTTTACAGCAGTTGCCGAGTGGCTAACCCGGCAGAAGCCATTGTTTGCATCCATTACAGCTGTCGTTTTTAATGCTTGTGATTATCTCAGAATGAAAATTAAGAAGGTGTATCCCGTTGTACTAAAATGGCTCATGCAATTTGGGAACATAATGCTTCTTTTAACAGTGCTTTGGCTGGATTGTGCCATTCGAGGTGTTGATTCATTTGTACGTATGGGGACAACATCCTTCTTCTCCGTTATTTGGTGCAGCATATTCTCAGTCATTAGTATGATAGGGATGCTCAAGTTTCTCCTTGTTTTGGTAAGCCCTGGTCACAATTATTATTGCTTCTTATTTTATTAGAGTTGATCTGATGAGAAAATCTTTGTTATTCAAATTTTTATTATTATTCTGATTAATTCAAATTTATCTTGTTAGTTGTTTTAAAACACTCATACATTTATATTTTCCCCTTATATATATGCAACATTTGCATTCTAGTATTTAATGGTGATTAATCACCATTATTTGCATTTGATCACCCAAAAAGGGTTCACTGAACTGTATGTTTTGAAATCTATCCTTACTGACCCTTTATATAGCTCCACAATAGTATTTCTGTTGATTTTTATTTTATTATGACAACACTGTGCATGTTGGATGCAGTTTCCAACTTTTCAGTAGGCACTTCTCGTTGTTGCAATTTTTTTGGCTAGGATATGTAAGTGATATTCCACCAAGGAAAAAGAAAAAAGCTACCCGGTGACATTCTGTCCAATGAATGAACATCCATGTGAGCTGGGAATGTACATAACTAATTACAAAACCCTTTCCACAAAATGGTTCCGATTGTACATAAGTTGAATAAGCTTGAGGTGCTTGTCTTGGAACTATTTGACTTTTGATCCCCGCTTGTGACATAGATAAATTTAGCAAGCATTATAGTCCTTGTTCTAGATATACCTCCTCATGAACTCCTCTCTTAATTTTTGATGCTGTGTGTATTAGGTCTTGGATTTGTTTCTTTTTTAGCTGACTAGTGTTTGTAATTGATCAGGGTCTCACTGCTTTGATTGGATTTTTCGTTGGGCTCACCCTTGCAGTTTTGGTAGTTGCAATCCTTGGAGTTGTTTTCTTGTGGTTTTATGGTAGCTTTTGGACAACAGCATTTTTCATCCTACTTGGAGGTGACTTGCTCTTTCTGTGTTACAAAAGCATATATATATATATGGTCAAAATATTGATACACGTCACTTGATGTATTTCCTTGCGAAACTTGCTAATCCTTTGATTTTATTTGAAATTCAGGATTGGCGTTTATGTTGAGTCATGAGCGTGTGGCACTATTTATCACCACTGTGTATTCTGTCTATTGTGCTTGGTTGTACACTGGATGGCTTGGTTTGGTATTGGCTTTTAATTTAGCTTTTATCTCAAGTGATGTGCTGATTTACTTCCTCAAGAAAAACATCGATCAACAGAGTAGATCCAATCCTTTTGAGCAAAGAGCCGGAATGCATGGTCAACCAGGTTTCTTTAATGACGAGCCAATGCAGGCTTCTTCCCTGAAAATGGACCAGGACCATCTGCTGATCGTAATGCTGGAGTCCCTTCGACTAGTGGGGCCGATTCTGATATAACATCTGAAGATGAAGTTGTTCGATTGTTGAACTGTTCTGATCATTATTCAGCACTGGGCTTGACACGGTATCAAAATATTGATGTTTCAGTACTGAAGCGGGAATATAGGAAGAAGGTTATTGTCATTATCTGATGTCAATTCTTGCACAACCATCTTTTATTTTATTTTTTCCTTTTTGGTCTTTCTAAGATTTTGCATTCTTGTTGAGTTAGTTGCTGGATATTTAGTTGCATATAGACTGAAGTTAAATTTCCTTGACAACTTTGCTATAAACGTATTGTAGCTTTTTATAGTTCCTTGATAATTCTCCTCATTTCTAATAACCTGTTTTCAATGATTATCAGGCAATGTTGGTTCATCCTGACAAAAATATGGGTAATGAAAAGGCTGCAGAAGCCTTTAAGAAACTTCAAAATGCATATGAGGTAAGGATTATATGTTTTTGCTCACCCTGAAAATCATCAGAGAAAATCCTTCCCTAAGATACCATATGATTATGATGATTTCCCAGATACTGATGGATTCCTTGAAGCGAAAAGCGTATGATGATGAATTAAGGAGAAGAGCTTTTGGGTGTATTCCGCAAATTCCATAATGCATCCCATAAGGTATGACTTATTCTTCCTGCTGTTTTAGTATTGATGGAACTACACAGAGAGATTCTACTTTAGTGCTTACACATTGTGGTCAGGCGTAAAGTTAATGAGTATTAATAACAACCATGAAAAGGAAGAAGACCCAGAAAAGAATAGTGATGAATCATAATAGATTGGGGAAATATCTCTATTCTGGTCATGAATAGAACATTTATTTGTCTCATTCATAGAAATTAAAGATAGCAAATGGTGATACTGATGAAGTTAGCAACAAGAAACAACAAATTTGTAATAGTGTTTTAGTGGCAGTTTTGATATATTTCTTTACTACCTAGTAAAGGAGATTGCTCCAATAATTACCCAATATGTAATTGTAAACTACAAAAACTGCTCAACATATGTAACTACTCTTTATTTAATTGATAGTTCCATTTTTTTAATAAGATTAAAATATTATACATATATGTGTTTGTGTGTATGTGTATGAGAAATATAAGATACAGAATGGCATGCCAGTTAACCTGCTAGTACATAATGGTTTTAGAATTTATAAATCTGATGTGTGTGTGTGTGTGTATATATATAAGGGGCTGCTAGCTGGCTCTTTTTTCCCCCTTTCATGAGACACTCGACTGCTCTATGAACTTTCCATAGCATTTAGAGAACCTAATAGTCAATTTTATAATCATTATTATTTATGTATTATTTATTCTCTTGTCTAACTTTAGCTGTGGTTGCAACTGATTTTCCAGAATGGTAGGCATGGATTCTTTGCTTCAGGATTTACTAGATCAGATGCAAATGGTGAGGACCCATTTGGGGATTCAAGGCGAATAGCCTGCAAAAAGTGTGGTGGCTTTCATGTCTGGATACACACTAAGAAACAAAAGTCTCGGGCTAGATGGTGCCAGGTTTCTCCTCCATCTTTATTTTGCTCCTCTCAATACAGCCTAGATTGCATGCATAATTGGCAGTTGGCTAAGCATATTACATCTTTGCAAGATATTGCTAGCATTCTGTCAGCATGCTTTCTCAATGGAGAAAGCATTTTGTACCTGGCATGGCACTAATGTTTTCCAGTGGGATTTTTTCTTTCTAAAGGATTGCCAAGATTTTCATCAAGCTAAGGATGGTGATGGATGGGTTGAACAATCTTCCCAACCATTTCTTTGGCTTATTGCAGAAGGTATGGGTAGATGTACCATGTTTGAAAGTCTTCATTGGAGAACATCTTTAACCTGTGCTTCAACTTCACATTTTTTGAGCCAATTCCTGGTTGCTTAAGATATGAAGCATATGATTTTGCTTAGTAATTCGAATTGTTTTATCTGTAGGTAGATGCTCCTTCTGCATTTGTGTGTGCTGATAGCAGGATATATAATGCCACTGAATGGTATATCTGTCAGGTAATTTAGTTCTTTATTTATATTTATATATGTGTGTGTGTGTGTGTGTGATTGGCCTGTAGTTTCTTATTTATTAGACCACCAACTTTGCTTTGTTGCATGTGAATGAATAATTGAGGACTCTGGCAATGCCATGTGAAATAGTGATAATTCATTTCTGTAATGCCCTTATGTTAGAGAATACATTATTTTCATTGTAGAATGCTGGTTGGTCACACTGCATAGCGTGCACCTTGAGTATTGTATGGAGATGAAAGATCCATATGGCCTTAACGATGAACATGTATATTGCAGGGTATGAGATGTCCAGCGAATACTCACAAGCCAAGTTTTCATGTGAACACTAGTTTAATGTCCAAGCATAATTCCGGCAAAGGAACAAGTCCCGGCCAAAGAGGTGGAGGGCGGATGCCACCTAATATGGAAGAAGCCATGACGGAGGAAGAATTCTTTGAGTGGTTGCAGAATGCAGTACAGTCTGGTGCTTTCGACAATTTTGCTGGCGGCGCTGCACCAGATAGCCCATCTACCAAACCTGGAAACGGGACGAAAAATCCTGGTAGTGCTAGTGGCAGCGGCAGCAAGAGAAAGAAAAAGGGTAAGAAGTGGTGATAACGAGATCATCATGTTTTATCATTATGGCTGTATTGCAGTGAGCACATGTGAAGCCTTTAAAAAGATCGTGTAAGTTTCAGAGTAGCTATATCTGTTAATGAAGCCCCCACATAAAGTTGGAGCCCGTTGTACAGCGTTATCTCTCACAAGCGTTTTATTTTGGCTAAATAATTTTTTGGTTTCCATTTAACCTCAAGGTTTAGTGTTAAGAGTGGATATCCTTCTGCTCTTGATTTTCCTACTCAAGATGCAGTCTTGAGGAATAAGGGTCAAGCCATTAACAATGTAAGCAATTAGACGAAAATGTCTTGCGTGATCTCGGCCAAAAGAATGATTTAAGTGTTAAATGAAGGGAGCAAATTATATGGAATTGCAACTTTCGGTAGGCATGTTCGGTGGTACTTTGGCACCGATGGCACCTATGGCTAACCGTATTTTAACTCGTAATCTTGTAGTACCATGTTGGCTTAAAAGTATCTAGTCTATTCGCATGTTAAGAAGTTTCATATCCTTTTTATCGAATGTTAATGACAGTACTTACGGGTTCAGGAAATTTAGGTGGTAGGGACAAAAATAATATATAGATATAAAAGAGTAAACACTTAAATTGGTCAACAATCTAAAAATGGGACATTAGGTTCATTAAAAGCTGATATTACAATCCTTTAAACCACCAGCT
This sequence comes from Dalbergia oliveri, assembly GCA_030441495.1. Classification (NCBI taxonomy): domain Eukaryota; kingdom Viridiplantae; phylum Streptophyta; class Magnoliopsida; order Fabales; family Fabaceae; genus Dalbergia; species Dalbergia oliveri. The sequence continues at coordinate 20,920,640 of JAMLFY010000009.1, read as the reverse complement.
GTCAGCTGAGTCTGCTAGTCTTCAGCTTGTCTTTCTTTATTCTCAAAGTTATATTTCTCTGCTCACTTCTCAAAGCTCTTTGATCATCTTTCCTAGTCAGCATTGAAGGGTCAAGAATCTATAATGTCTTATTTTAACAATTGTGAGGGCCAATTTGGGTGTTTATAATTGTTGGGATCAAATTGTCTATCAAAGAAATTGTAAGGGATTAATTTGGGTGTTTACTCGATATAAAAAGAAATTTTACATAATTTTTAGAGTCAAATTTAATGAAATAATATGGGTAAAAAGTGTACTCATACTAATGTACATGTTAATTTTAGAAAGAATAAAAGATTTCAGTGGGTCATGTGCTCCCGTTCTTTTACAGGTAGATCCATCTTTTGAAAATACCACCAAAGATTGGGTGTAATAGGACAATTATATTCTTAGAAAACGAATCAACAAAACAAGGTTCATATATCTTGGAAGAGGTAAGGTTTATGGGTCCAGTTAAACCTAGGGGTAGCAAAATGGGTGTCGTCCACCAACCTGTCATATTTTGACTGATTGGGTTAGTATTTTTAACCCAATAATTATGATGAGTAATCACCTCTACCTTTTATAGGAATAACGGATGAGGTGAGATGGGTTGGCAAAATTGTTAAAAATATAATAAAAAATGAGCTAAGCTATTGCCGCTAAGTTATTTTTTCCAGAGGTTGGCACTTTCAACTTAAATGATCAAAGGTCTACAAGGAATTGCCACCCCAGTTAAACTTAGGAGAAAAATATTTCTTTAGAGGCAAATACTTTAATATAGTGAATGATTAAATCAATTATTTTTAATATAACAGAACATGATTAAATGTTTATATAAAATTTGTTTATATCAACTATATATATATAAATTAAATTATATTTTTTAATGTAAGAAATTATGATGAGGGTTTTTATTTTTTATTTTTAGAGAATATGAATTTAGGAGTTTACTTACATCATTGTTACAAACCTTTACAAGAAAAAAAAAAGAAAAAGGGCCAAAAAAACAGAGAAGTTGGATATCCAAAATATCTTTTATATCGAGCTTTAGAAATTAAACCGATAAAATAATCATCCAGATTATGCTACCAAAATCCCACTGGGTTGAATAACAGTAGGAAGTTGCATCATCACACGCTCTCACTGTGTCTGTCTCGATGGAGGCACTGCTTCAGTGTTCAAGCGCAGCTTCTTCTTCTTCCTCTTCTTCTTATCTGCTTCTAAAACCCACCTTCATGATTCGCAACGCCCGTACACTCAATTGCAACAACCCATGCTTCATCTTCGCAAATGGGTGCCCTTCCTCTTCTTCTTCGCTGCCATTTTCTCTTCAAACGAAGCCCGAAAATCAGCATCGGTGGTAGTGAGTGCCCGCAAGAAAGACAAGAAAGAAGACAGACATAGCTTTGTTCCCAGGCCCGACGAGGTTACAGGCTTCTTCCCGAAGCTGTGCTCCTTAAAAAGGTCACTTTTTTTTTCAATGCATACCCTTTATTTGTTTTGCTTGTTTTGAACTTCGTTTCCGAATCGCTTTTCTTTATTGTTGGAGATTCTCGTAGGTTTTGGTTCAAAAACAAGAGACCTTTTAGCTTTGACTTATACTAGTAGGAAATGCTTTGGTTCTTGTACTATGCTACTTTAGCGTTTTGAACCTGTTTTCTTTCTATATTATTGTAGCAATGTTAAATTCTGCCCACAAGCTTAAATTTTTGGCAGAGATGGTTTCATGACATGGTATGGAGCCACAATGACTAGGAGTTAGATCCTTGTTATCCCCATTATGATAAAATGTTCATACTTCAAGCCTAAAAGAGGCATTCACGTGAAGGGGCATGTTGGATATCAAACTGTTCATGTGCATCTATCCATTAGCTTAAGCTTTTGGGAGAGATGGCTTCGTAACAAGCAAAATCTTATCTGCTTTGTTTTTTTGTTGAAAAGGAAAATTGCTCACAAAAAAAGGGTGTGGAAATGGAGAATTTAGGCCATTTTCATTGTGCATTGCTTGGTGTTAGGACACAATAGAAGGAAGTATATATGACACTAGTTATTGCGTCCTTGGTGCCTTGCCTTGTCTCTAGGTTTGGTTTTTTGAGTTTGACTCTTGTTTTGGTTTTGTGAGATAGATCTTCTCATTGTTATTGAAGTGGGGTTTTTGACTTGGATTTTCAGAAGTCAGTTGAGGAAGATGGTAAGGTTCTCCCAGAGTTTGCAGATGCTGAAGAAAGTGAGTGGTCATGTGTTTTAGTTATTCAATCTGTTCCTAGTTTGCTTGCATTTTGTCTTGGAGGGAAATATTGTTATGGATTAATGTACTGAGACTATTCCTTTTTTTCTGAATTTCCATTTTGATTTACAGGAGAACTCTTTGAAGCACTTGTGCTTGAGCTGGAAAGCGATATGAACGTTGATCAAAGTATGTATATTTGTTCTCCTTTCTATTGGATGGCAGAATTAGCAGTCTTTTTATCGTTGAAAGTTGAAATGGATAAGAAAAATAAATGTTCCTTTGTGATATTCAATTTCCTTACTTTCTGATAAATGAAGTCACGTGTATTTATATCTATCCTAAACATTTGAAGATGAAATACGACTTCTTGTTGTTTCATGTCTTCTTTAGGAAGTGGGAAAATAAAAGTGCTTTTAGCCAATTTTTGTCTAATTCTCATGGAGCAAGTAAAGTACTTCTATCTTACAATACTTTGCTTCTTTGCCTGTGTAGTGCGCCACTATGAGGTTGTTTACTTAATTCATGAGAAGCATGAGGAAAAGGTTGCAGCTGTCAATGAGAAAGTTCAAGGTAATCCTTTGCTCCACCTGTATATATTTTTCTTGACTATTCATGTTCCCTGATTCCATAGAATTACTTCAACAGTTTCCAATTGTGGGGATCCTACTCTGGCCACTTCAAGAATAGCTGATCTGTGATCACATAGAAGCATGTGGTCTGTGACTGCCACATAATATGTCTAATTGGCTAGGTTTTATTATGTTACAGCCCCAATCTGTCTGATTAACTCTACAGAATCAGATATTGTTTCTTAATCCGCCTTTGCCAGATGTTTCTTAACCTACATAATATCCACTACTGCCATATCTAGATTTCTCGCTAGGGGTTTTGATTCTTTTGTCGGTATTCATTCAGTAGAAAGATCTGGCTATGCAAAATTTGGGGCAATATTGGGTATTCTCTGTGCTCCTAAAAACTGATGGTAGTAAAATGTAAGTTGTGGAAGTATAATCACAGATGGGCTTAGTCTTCCTGTATTGAGCTTCAAACGAGAGACTGCTATTTAAATTCTTTTATAATTACCCGCAATAGTTGTTTCTGGAAGAGTTCTAGAATAGTTGCTGCAATATACATATTAATAAAAAAAATCTTATTTTTTTTAATGATAATTAAGGCCTATATGGTTTCAATTTTTATTTTCTGTTTTCATTTCCTATATTTTCTGTTTTCAAAATCTTGTGAAGGAAATGAAAATTGAAAACATGATTTTATTATTTTTATTATTTTTTTCACAAAATTCTAAAAACAAAAAACACAGAAAATGAAAACAGGAAATAGAAACGGCAACCAAAAATGCTCTTAGCTTCTGACTATTCTGGTTGTTTTTTCTGACATTTTTGCAAACATTTGCAGACTTTTTGAGGGAGAAGAAAGGCAGGGTGTGGAGACTGAATGATTGGGGTATGAGAAGGCTGGCTTACAAAATAAAGAAAGCTAAAAATGCACACTATATTTTGATGAACTTTGAGTTGGATGCCAAATATATCAATGACTTCAAGACTCTATTGGACCAAGATGAAAGAGTTATTCGGCATCTTGTCATAAAGAGGGATGAGGCAATCACTGAAGACTGCCCTCCTCCTCCCGAGTTCCATTCGCTGCGTGCAAATGCAGATGATGATGAAGAAGAATATGATGAAGATTATGATGATGATGAAGAAGAAGATTGGGATGATGACGAAGGAGATTGGGATGGTGGAGATGAGGATGGTGATGGGATCGAAATTCTTGTCATAGATGGCGATGACGATGATGATGTTAAAAGAGATTATAGAAATGATGGATCAGCAAATGCTAGAAAGCCAGATACAAGAAAATTGAAGGCTGGGAACGTAGCGAGGTAGATGTTACCTTTATCCCTGATTCTTTTGTTCCTTTGTTCGATAGGAAATGGAGGGCAGTTCTAAACATTATAGCTCTAAATATATACATATCTAAGTAACTAGGACGTCTCATTTGCACAAATCTGTTATATCTATCTATTAGTGTATCTAAGATTACCTGTGATTGCCGTGTGTTAATTTCTAATTCTAATCAATCAAAAATCTTTTCCGCTAAATTCTTCCAGGGGGCATTTGTGTCGAGTTATAACATTTCCAGGAAAGTGATTCCTGGGTACGTGATTTGAGACCTTGAAATAAATGCCCTATAAACATCTTCACTCCCCTCCTCACTCTTTTGTGCTACACTTGCTCTCAACAAAAGAAAGCATTGCCTCTGGTTTTCTGGATTCTTTCTCTTACATCAATCTACCATATGTTCTCAAATCAAATTAAAAATCAAATATACGAATTCCACCGCTTTGAAACCCTTCTTTTTATCTCACCATTTTAAATCATAATCCTCCAACTTCGCACTTGATTATTTCGAAGCATTCATCAAACCAAACAATTTTTTCTTAATTGTTGTTTTGATTTTTCTCTTATTTCAACCTGCAAATTTGACTGTTGACCTATTTGAATGAGAAAACAGAGAAAATAAGAAGTAAATACTGATTTTTGTTCTCTTATATATTGCTCTTCCCTCAGCCGCCATGTAAGGTTGCTTGCTTGGTAGTCTTTTGGTTACTAAAATTTAAAGCATGTTTTGTTTGAGTTTTCAATTTTTAGTTTTCATTTTTAGTTTTCAATTTTCTAGAATTTGTGAAGGAAAAACTGAAAAATTCTGAAAACCACAAATTCCAGTTTTCAGAATTTTCAGTTTTTCCTTCATAAATTCTAAAACTGAACTGAAAATGAAAATGAAAACTGAAAACTTAAACCAAACACCTTTAGCTTTTTTCTTGCTTGGTAATCTTTTGGTTTCTACAAATTTAGTTTTTCTTGAATGAAAAACATACAATCAGAAAAATAATAAAAATGTCACATAAAAAGAAAATAAGATGAAAACAAACATGTGAAACCACAAGCTGTATGTATGATGAACTAGCATTAGAGCTCGTGGGGCACATAAGTCTATTACTGTATCCAGTTATTAGTAATATATGAGCTTAAAAAATCACAGTTTCACATATAATGATATAAATAATACAGATGGCATCAATCCAAGTCAAATGTATCATCAATACTTTTCAAAATATTACGTAAATACACATGCAAACAGCAAACACTCAATTATGATTTTTTTTTTACGTGACTTAATTACGACAATTATTTGTTTGTCCTCCACAGGAAAACAGGGGCAGCACAAAAAAAAAATCATTTCATTATTGTACAATATCAAAGACTTGACAAACTTAAGTTTTCATCTTCTACAAAATGACAATGCTATTGTGCAAAATAAACAATTAGGATATCTATCAAACAACATTTTCTCGTGCTCATGATTGTCCTTCCTGTAGACGTAGCATTTCAATTTTCAACAACGTAGAAATAATATTAACCTAATTGTGATTTATAGTAAATCAAACTGAAAATCTACTAAGGAAAGAATAACAGGAGTAAAAAATCTTCACATTGCGCTCAACTATAGTGAAAAAAATATCAAAACCAATGACAAGTAAAAGGAAAAAATAAATAAACTTTTATCCCAATATATTCAATTTAACAATAATATATATATATATATATACACATACATAACATTCAACATTATTGTTACAATTATGAAAAACTAATATTATTATTCGTTCAAAATGAGTGATCAAATAATAATATTATTTTTTATAACAAAAGACTATTTAAACTCTAGTAACTAATATATATTAAAAGTTAAATGTAACAGCTTATTACCACCCGAAAATTTATAGATTGAATAATGCTGGACCGAAGATATAATAAACACTATTGGTATAGCACAATTACACTCATCCGAAATAGTGTATGACATTTTAAAAATATTTTAATGAGTAAAATCTGGAAACTCACCGCGTGCATGTGAACAGTAATGCTACACTGGAAAAGGAAACTCTTAAATTGTAAGCATCTAGATTTAGATTTAGATTGCAAATTAAGTAATATTATATGTACATATTTGTAAGATACTCAAATGACACTTGAATATTGGGTGAGATATGAAGATCCTTAGTTCTTTATTTAATAATAGATGAAAGTATATAAGCGTTTCCCATAAATTATATCGAGTAACGTTTCTCTTGCAAATTAGCTGTGTCCTTAACAACCGAGATATTGGCCTGAGGTGCTCAATAATGGACTGAAAACTAAGTATACTTAATCACTGACGAATGGATGAGCCTACTCATACATGGAAGCGAATTTTCATTTGATGACATTAAACAATGACATTATGCCCAGAGTCAGAGTCAGTGGGCATCTTTTGTCTTTATCTTGTGTATTCAGAATTTTATAAAGAAAATAGTGAAAATAAGATTTTATTATTTGTACTGTTTCGATATTTCCTTGATTTAGTCGACTAAATCCCCTTGTAATATTCGACCTTGATGGGGAAATTACGTATTCAATTGTTTATTTTTTTGGGGAAGATTTCTTGCTGCAACCAACACTTTGGAGAGGGGCTCACATATTTATCTAGATCTACCAGTTACACATAGGAAGACCCGCCATCTAATCTAATTGATCCTTCAAAAGTCCAAAATCATGTGTAACGTTAAGAAACAAAAGGCCAATCGTAGTGAGTTGCTTTTTCTTTTGGATCGATCACGACATATTTATTCACTTTTCAAAAAAATTGATTTTTCTCTCATTATGCACTAGTGAAGTCCAACTTTCTCTCCCAATCCATAATGGTAAAAAAATGACGTCTTTCAATTTGCAGCAAGATGACTTCAATTTGCCGTGTCAAACGAACTTTTAGGCCTCTCCACATATTTGATGGAAATTGCGTGCACAAACTGCACATGGAATTGGAACCTAACAGGTTTTCGGTTGTTAATGGCCCAAGTGGGTCATTGTTCCTTGTGGCTCCCATGTAAGTTCTAAATAAAGGGCATAAGGCTAAGTAATGACATCTTCTAGCGCAGGCAGAACAAGAAATGTTTTTATGAATTTTTATTTTTGTACGTAAACAAAAGTTTAACTTGAGTGAAAAACTTGTCTTAATAAAGAGTCACGACATATCTTTGAAATTATAAAGCGTTTATAAAAGTACTTATAGATCAGCTATCAAGAAAAAAAAAAATCTGAAGAATTAAATCATAGTCAAAAGTGATGCATGAATAAAAGATCAACAAGTAGATGTTTAGCTATTGGCAGCTTTTATGAATTATATTTTATCATAATCTCCTGAATAAATTGGCTGTTTCCCAACTCCCTGATAAGGTTATACAACAACTATTTTCATCGTCACCTAATTCTAGACACTCATAAGTACTGCATAGTACAAGAAGATTCGTGTTACTTCCATGAGAGTAGTTGCAACCATACATATATATAATCACCAGTTTAGTTTGGCTCATAACTGAATCACTCCCAACTCTGAACCCAAAGTGAAACCAATATATCTCTACCATGCACCAACGCTAAACCAAACACAATCCAAGTGAAGAGGAAAATTCAGCTTGACTCTTCCAAAGTGCCCCCACCTGAAAAAAAGAAAGAAAAGAAAATTAAGACTATATTTATTTAATCACGCAAACTCAATTATCGGCTAGGATCTTCCCTACGTAGCAAATGTCGGAATAAGCTACACCCTTTTGCCACGTAGCAGTTTCTTGTAACACTGCATGAACCAAAAACATTGTTTATATATATACACTTGCATATGTGAACCAAAGATCAATGACTTATATACATCATCATCCAGAAAGAAAGAGCCTAAAACATGGCACTTCACATTTCCACCTCCACCGCTTCCTCCTTTGTTGTTTTGCTAGTAGTCCTACCCTTGATCCTCCAAGGATCTTATTATGATTCTCCTGTGATCATTGCAAGAGCCGCCCCAGAATCAGCTTCTTCATCAGATGTTGATCTTCTGGAATTTCCACTGAATTTGGAGTACCTGGAGGCTGAGTTCTTCTTGTTTGGGGCATTGGGTTATGGATTGGATGTGGTTAATCCAGACTTAACTGGTGGAGGACCCCCTCCCATTGGTGCCAAATTGGCCAATCTGAGTCCCCTTGTCAGGGATGTTATCTTGCAGTTTGGTTTGCAGGAAGTTGGACATTTGAGGTTCACTCACTAGTCTCTCTCCCACTACAAATTCTCTTATGCAAAACCTTATGACAAAATAGACGAAAATGTACTGAAATCATGTCTCATTTTTTGTCCTAATTATTTCTTACCAAGTAGAAGATGAGCAATTTATATAAAATGTTATTAAATGTTTATCTTTCACGTGTCAAAAATGATTGGTGGACAGGTAAAGTGACATGATTTGAGATAGATAATTTTAGTTTAATTTGAGAATTGCATAACAAAGATTAGGGAGCTAAACCAAAGTTTTCTACTTATGTTTATTTGATAGCTTTTGGATCAGTCTATGTGGTCCTAGAGAAGACTTCTAATTATGGTAAAGTTGAATTATTTTTTATTGCAGGGCCATAAAGAGCACAGTGAAAGGGTTCCCTAGGCCATTGCTGGATTTAAGCGTGGCATCATTTGCCAAAGTAATGGATAGTGCCTTTGGGAAACACCTCCTCCCTCCATTCGATCCCTATGCCAATGATATAAACTATCTGCTTGCATCTTATGTGATTCCTTATGTTGGGCTTACTGGTTATGTTGGAACCAATCCACAGCTGCAAAATGCCACTTCCAAAAGGGTAAAGCTCCAAACTAATTAAGCTCACCAAATCTTTTTGAAATCATGTCGGAGGAGGTGTTTGGTCTAAGAGAGAAATTCTTAGATGCCGTGCAAGAAAGAGAAGTCGTTTACCTTTTCCATTTAATGCTCTGTATTATAAAAGTTTAGGGGTTAAACATGAAAACCTGAGTTTGAAGAGTGCCTAGATCAAAGATATTGAATGTGAAAATAGTATAGCCACCAAAATAAGTAATAATTTTTCTTAAAAAAAATTGAGAGCATATAAAATTTGACTCTAAGTTTGAGGCTAAGAGGATTGTTTGGTTGAGAATAAAACAAGAGGTAAATTTTTTATAATCGTGTTTTATATATAAAATTACTTGTGAAACTTATTTATGGCAAATTTATCGCAAATTGGTTGGAAGCAAAGATAAATGTAAAAATTTTATGGACATCCTAATAGTATAAAAACTTCCAATCAAATCATCTTATTTGTACGATATTCTAAATAGTAGATATAAGAATTAACTATGTTTGTGTAGTAGTAATATATGATTAAATGACTCTATTCAAAATTTTATATATTCATTGAAAATTCTCGCAAACAAAAAGTTAAGACTTTAATTTTGATGAACTGATAGTGTAAAATAATTTTACTTATTTAATTAAATCTATTCACTTGCATAACTTTTTAAGTAGTGGAACTTGACTATATTTGCTTATGTGTGGCAATACATGATTAGCTAATTGTGTTAAACTTTTTTATATTGTCAATATATCAACATTAAATCCAAAAGTTAAATTTTTTATTACATGATCACATTATTACATGACTATATGTAAAAGAGAAATTCTCGCTTAGACAAAAGTTTAATACTTCACATTTACACGCACTCACAATAAAAATAGGTTTCACTAACTTTATTTAGGATATACTTCCTTGATTATGAGATTCACCAATTTTATTATAAGTGTGTACAAGAATAACATGTTCAATTTGTGCTCACAATTTTTGTATGCAAAATAGATTCACATAACAATGTTTTAAAATTAAGCCCATCTTTTTTATCGCATGTTACCCATTTCTTTAGTTCAATTTAATGCCAAGACAGAAAATGATATGCGCCTTTTTATATTTTTCACTCTCCTCCCTCTACCTTCTCTACTAAGTACCAACAACTCTTCATGTCACCAAATTCACATAGTAACATTGTACAATGTGTCATGGATCATCTCTCCTAAAAATTTAATATAATGGGTAGAGGCACGCGCGTACACACACATATATATATTGTCATACGCATGAATGATTTAATAATCTAACACATAATGTTGTATGCTCAACTAGTTAAGGTCTTCTAGGAGTAGAGTCGGCCAAGATGCAGTTCTCAGAGCACTGCTATGAAAGCAAGAACTGGACGTACATCCCTATGGAGTGAGTGTGGCAGAGTTCACAAACCGAATCTCAAAGCTTAGGGACAAGCTTGGAAAGGAAGGCTTGAAAGATGAGGGCCTTGTAGTCCCTAAAGAGGAAGGTGCCGAGGAGAATCTCAGGAAACATTCTTGCTGGCGACAAGGATTCACTGTCGTATGCTAGGACTCCAAGGAAATATTGAGGATAGTTTATGGGGAGGTGATGAACATGTCCCTGGTGGCTTCTATCCTTTGGGTGCAGATGGTGCTATAGCCAGATCTTACTTGGAACCCCAAAGCTAAGCATAAAAATTCCAGTATCTCTAACTGGTATGCCTTTTCAGGCTGATCAAAACTACACAATAAAGAATAAACGTTCTGCTATATAAATTATATTGTAATTTTGAAAAAAAATAAAATTGTGCTAATTTTCGAATTGAACAACCGATATATGGATAAGTGTTCATGGACATGAAAGTATGGACTATATGTGTGCTTTGCATCAGCATATAAAGGGACCAGTAATGTGGTGGGGATTACCTGATTCATGTAATTTGACTCTGATATGGTTCCAATTTCCAATCGCTACAAAATTGTTAACTCAAACAAAACAATTTTTATCCATTCTTCATCTAAAAGGTTTCCATTTCCAAACTGGAATTAACCCAAACAAAACAAGCAACTAGGAATAAATTATCTTCATGAGGGTTCTCAAAGTGTGTGTGTGTGTGTATGTGTTTTGTTTTTTAAAATAAACCTCTTTTAAGATGTTTTGAACGGAAAAAGAGCAACAACGAAAATACCTTGTAGCAGAATAAATATTGAGTCAATTAATATTGAGTAAATAGCACAAATCACCATTATCATTTGGCTAAATTGCACTCCAAGCCTTTCTTGTTTGAAAATTGTATTCCACCCTACTTATTCTATTAATAATTAATAATACTTATTAATGTTATTACTAATTATCATAAATTATTATGATAATAAGTAAAAATAACAAAATTCTACATTATAAGTTTTTTTTTCCTTTGAAAATCTAAACTCACAAATATATCCTTATATTTGATATATGTAATAGGATAATATAAATAGTATAATACCTAATAATATAAGGTTTGCTCATAGTCTTAGGCCTATTAAAATTTAAATAGTATATATTGTTTGACATGATGTCAACATTTTGTATAAGATGTTACATTATATCACATACAATTATCCTCTTATTATTACAAGTAATTCTAATCTTAAGTAAATATTTATGTAAAAAAAAGTAAAATTATAAATTTAAAATAAAATATTATTATTTGAAGATTGATTATTTGTGTCTATATTTATTATAAACCATGGTTGATTTTTTTATTCAAAATTATAATTTATATTGATGTAATTTATTGGTTACTTTAATTTTAATAATTATTTATTAATTTAATGAAACATAAAAATTAAAATTATGTAATACTTTTTTTCTAAATATTTGAATATTTTAAACTTGTATTTTTCATCATATATTGTATGAAAAAAAAGAAAATTATATTAAAATAAGGTTTTTACTCCAATACCCTCATATTTTCAATGATTATGATTGAATCTTTATTTTTTTATATTTTAATAAATTAGATTAATGAGACACATAATATAATTTTAATCATAAATAACTATAAGGTATTATCACCTTAAATTTTATCAAAATACGGGAAAGCCCACTTAGCATAATAATTTTTATTAATTATTTAAATTTTTATTGGGATGGAGTGAAAACTTTTACGAAGAATGGGAGTGATTTGGGTGCCTTTGTAGTATTTACTCATTAATATTAATAATATATTATTTATACAAATATTGACATAAACGAAGAAGAAGATCGGACAGGCGCAAAGGTTGAGACGTGCGACCTGAGTTGAGCCTCTCTCTCTCTCTCTCTCTCTCTCAGTGACGGTAGTCGCACGCAGTGCATCTAATAACAACAGCCTTCAACAAAGAAGAAGCGAGGTAAGCTCTTTGTTTCTCCAATTTTCTTCCCAATTGCGTTTCTCTCAATCTCATTATGCCTCTCTCCCTTCGCCTTCGATCTCCTTTCTTTTACAAGCCCTTTACGAGATTTCAGTTGTCTCAGTGACAGTTTTTGTGTTCAATTCAGTTGTTACTAATTAAAGGAGGTTAAGTGTTGCCTTTGGACGAAATTTCTGCTCTTGAAAAAGGGCTTCGTGAATCTCTCGTTGAAATTTGGACGGTGAATAGCGTAGTTTACATAGCATTGGTGTTGAATTCTCAATGTTTAATGTTGAGCCACAAGCGTAGCTGAAGTTGCTGCGCTATTTAGTATTTACCCCCTGAAAAACCCCTAAATCACAGTTGTGTTTGAATGGAAATTACGTTTTGATTATTTTTTGTTCTGTTCGGTTTTGTCTTTTTTATTCTGTCAAGTTTTTCTGTTGTTTAGAAATTTTAGTTGCCTACAGAATATCCAGGTGGGAATGGGTGGGATTAAGGTATGCAGAACTTGAGACTGAGCTGTTTGGGAACTTTGGAACTTATTCTAGATTATGGATCTTCAGAGGATTTCGGTGTGTGTGCGTGTTTGTGAAGTATCTTGTTAGTCACCGGACTACTTAGCTTACTTTGTTGTGCATCATGTTCATGTCTGGTCATGCCCCTTCGAGATTGCCTATTATTAACATCAGCACAATTGTTGTGGATGTTCATTTAGGTAGCGTTTGGTAGGGGACAGGGACAAGACAGGAACAATGAGACAATGGAGACGAAGATATAAATAATAAATATGTATAGGAATACTATTGAAAGAAAAAAATATTAAATTTTCCACTTTTTGAAGGTACAGAAATTTTGTGTTTTTCTTGTCCAGCTGTCCCTTGTTCCTATCTCCACCACCAAACAGATTTGTGTCTCCAGTGTTTCCATATTTTTATCCCTGTATTACTAACCAAATGCTACCTTAAGGACTCATCCACTATTTCCATCCAAAATCATTCAATTCTGTTTCTCTTTGCAGAAGTATAATCAAGTTAGATAAGGTAGAGAGATATTATGGCTGCACACTCCGAGTCAGGTTCATCGGAGAAGAAATCAAGCAATGGAGTGAATGAGTTACTGACTTTTAATGCTGAGAATATGCAAAGCAACATGAAAATTATCTATTACAGGTTTGTTTTGACTGTAGATTGATTTAACACTATCTTGAATACAAACATATAGCTAGGAGCATTATATTTGTGGTGGCTGCTTTTCTTCCTTTCTTTCTCTACCAGCTTATGCAATGGTGGTTTGGGGTGGTGGTTGTTTGACTGGTTTCAGTATCAATGGCATTGTTTGGTTCTTTCTGCTTGATACTGTCACCTGAGTGTATGACGTGTATTTTATTTATAAAGCACTATTAGAGAAAGGAGAAAAAGGGAGGGAATAAAAATGAAGCGAAATGTTAACCATTGTCAAAGTTTTGGATCAAAACTTATTTTCTGTGTCTCTTTTGCAGCCGAACATTTTTGTCTATAATTGGCGGAGTTGTTGCTGGAATTTTGGGGTTTACAGGCTTGAAAGGATTTGTCTTTTACTTACTTCTCATGGCAATTACTTCAGTTGGGCTTGTGGCCAAAGCTAAATTTTCAATCCACACTTACTTTGACTCATGGAACCGAGTGCTACTTGATGGCTTCCTGGGTGGTCTGATGGTATGTTTTCTGTATTCATCTCATCTCTTTGGGCATGATATGTGTAGAAGAAACTTATTATTTTCATGAAAGAAAAAATTAGTCTGGATAAGAAAGATAGATAGTAATGACATATACAAACAGAGGATAAGATGTTACTAATGCCAGGAAAAGCAAAAAAAGACACATCAACTATGTAGCATTTGCCAAACTCATTGCATACCCACCACTGAAGCCACATGAAGTATTTAAAAAAATCAGCTCTACAACATAAAATTACCAGTATTTAAATTATTTAAAAAATCTCAGTATTTGGAGGCAAAAGATCAGCTTTGCAACATAAACTTACCTTATATTATTGGCAGTGTTACCAGTGTTATATATATATATATGTAAAGGGAAGGCAAAAGAAGCTTTCTATCTGCCAATAAGTGGGTCCGGATAGAGAAGAGGGTTTAACCAGTGCATAATTTGCTTAGGATATCTAGTAAATTACATCAAGCTGCTCAAGGTTTGACGAAGTTGCATAGAAGATAAACCTTTTATGTTGTATTGATATTTAAAATGGATGGGTTATGTAGTTTTCTAGATGAGGTCTATGTAATTGTTATATTGGCCAGTTCAACATGCATTGTGTACGTATATATGCATGTGTGTATTATATTGATGTTGTGCACACTTTATATGTCCACATGTTCAGCATTTTAACTTTCTTTTTTAAATTTCTGCAGTCGTTCGTGCTGTTCTGGACGTATCCTTCTCTTTGTAGTAATTGGTGGGTTATAAGTTATAACTGCAAATGTAACTTGACTCAACACCATAAAATCTGTTAAAAACGGATACTTGTATGTCTAGAATCAGAGTAATGGAGTAAGTTCTTCTAAATTATACCATAACTTAAACTTATAAATACAGAAAAAAAAATGGTTGGGATGGATGTGAAATAGAGTAGATATCTAAATTCCAGTTGTAGTACTAGTAACAAGTAACAATTTCCCAATGTTCCAAATAAATTGATGGAAATTTTCAGATGCTCTTGAGCTGCGATTGCTATGGCCATTATACTTGTGCTGTGGCAGATTATGTCCTCATACTGAAACATAACCTAGCAAAATTTAACTTCTTTGGTGTGTTTGGTTGGGGAGTAAAAATGGAGATAAAAATTTCATGGATTAATTCTATGTATAAAATTATACAGGAAGCTCATCCATGAAATTTTTACTCCACTTTTTACTTTTCAACCAAACATACCCCTTGTGTATATATCTTGTGCTGAAATTGTTCTATTGTGCTGTGCTTCTTTGACAAAATAAAGATTTGCATATGACATTGTTCATATATTTTGATGGAGGGAGCATGCTAATGTTTCAAGTGAGGGCAATTTTGGCTTCTGTTGATGCTTTCCACCAGAATCCAGTTACACTCTCAAGTTACTAGATAGCTTTCATGATCCCTTTTTTAACTTTGTAAGCTTTACTTTCAATAGATTATCGGTTCATGTATTTAAAATAGAACTACATGTGGGGAGGATGCACAGTGTCATCTATTTCCTTTTGCTGTCAAAGTGGCCATTGTTCTTGAAGTTTGCTTTGTGACACCGATTGCAATTTTGTCAATTTTATTTTATCGTTCTTCTTAGCTTTACTTCTCAATGAAAAATTATTAGTTACAATAAATGTGATTGTTTGCTTAGCACTGTGGTGATTGTTTTTCTTTGGCTCTCTCCCGCTTTGTGCAAGCATGGAAAGACGCCATTAATAGTATGGGTAGCTTAAAGCTTCGACCCTAGTGTTGCCCATTTATTTCTGAAGTTTGAGTGTTGCTATTTTGGAGAACCCATGTACACACACTGCTCCAAGCATAATGTTATATTATAGTTTTAGGGGTGTTATGCCAGCAGTACCTAATTATGGTACTAGTAATTTGTGCCATGAAGTGGATTTCTAGAGTTTAATTTTAATATATTGACAATATAAAAGAGTTTTATACTATCATCTAATCATATTGGTTAGGATATATTTTGAGTTTGGATTTTGGGAAGGGGTTACAAGTCCTCCCTTTACAAGTTCTCTCCTTCTCTTTTCTCTCCAAAATTTAAACTCACAAATATATTTTTAGTTGGATAAAAGTCAATCATATTTGTATAAATGAGAGTATATGATTGGATGATTCTGGAAAAGTTTTTTACAGTACCTGGACATTAAAATTCAGTCTATTCTCTAATACCACCACGAAGGGGATTCCCTTCTCTTTTTTGTTGTTCCTGTGGAGCATCCATTATTGGTTGGGGTATCCAAGAAAACCAACCTGTCCTACCCGCTGACAGCTTAATGCGGTATATCGACGTTTCCGTTTTTTCTTTGAGATAAGTTATTTTCATTGGCCTCCTTTTGCTTGCCTTTGAATGACGGTTGTACTGGAGCATGCCAGCTCAAGACGGCCTTTTCACCAGTTTTTGGCCTCTTTGACATATCATTCCATTCCTCTGATCAAAATTTCTTGTCAATATATTTTCTTCTGGGACAATCAACTTACAAGTTACAACTACTGATCAACACACCATTTATTTTTTTGGTTGCCGCAGCCCTTCATGCTTCTTCGCAAAACAAACCTAACCAAAAGGAAGATTATTGTTCTCCCTTTTCTAAAAAGAAATTAAAACCACCCTGATTTGATTCCTCCCTCAATTTTGAAGGGCTACCATTACCATTCCATAGTCATGGAAACGGGCAAAGTCATCTACAAAGACAGTAAACAATCCTGTATCAACACGCCTATGGCATCTATCCCAGCATGTACATACGACACAAGATAGTTAGATCTGCATTGCATTTCACCCCGGAGTCCATACTATGTTAAATTTCAGGACGTTGTTCAACTACGATGTAACACCGCTATGAGTTTTAACTGTGATTTTTTCTAACATTGATTTAATGTTATCTTGTGAAACACTATTTGAACTATTTTGGTTATATCGAAACATAAATCACATGTAAAACTCAGAATACTTTTATTTAATAATTGGGATATGATGGATGCACTTACAATATCGACGTACTGCAGTCAACACACTTTTGGATGCTGTGAATAAAGGGAAATGAAATTTTTTTCAAATAAGAATAACATGTTTTGAATGGTGGATGCAAAGAGTGTTCAACTAGTGAGTTGATATTATGTGTATAAATAACAGCTCCCTTAATAATTAGGTTTACAATATTATCATGCATAAAAATAAAAATAAAATAGAACAAAAAGTAAAGATGCAACTTTTTTTCCTTTATTTATGAAATAAAATGGAATACTTTAAATTATATATTGGACTTTATCTTAGTAATTATCAGCCCAAGATTTTGACCAGGTCGCAACAAAAAATTAGTATTAAAACTAATTTAGTGTTTGAAGAAGAGTTAAATAAAATGAGGATTGAACTACCAAGATTTAGTATTTTTCTAAGATTTAATGTTTGATATACATTTAATTTTTATGTCCTAACAATATAAAATTTCTTACAGTCATTCAATCATATATTATTATGTCAAACATGATAGTTGACTTTCCTCCAACCTTGAAAGTCATACAATAAAATATTTTGATTAGATAATAGTTGCATCAAAATTAAACTAAGCTCATTTATTATTTTGTGAATTATATTGATTTTTTTTCTTTTTAAATCCTTTAGTCAATTAAATTTCTTAGACTCTTTTTATCCAAATTTATTTGCTTATTTATTTTATTTTGTATAATCTTTGTCACCTTAAATTGTAAAAATTTAAAATAAGTGGATAACAAAAAGGTTGACGAGTTCTCCAACTGTTTTTCAGGATTTTCATGGAGAGGAAGCCTACGATGTTAGGTGTGCCGTTAAATTCGCACATGATTGGTGGATCTTGAGTGAGACAAGTCTATAAAAACGATGTGAAAAATGTAAGAGTTGTGGATTTGTTTGAAAGCATAGTATAGCAGGAACAGAGTGAACAATTCTGAATTTCTGATAGATCCTTGAAGAGATAATGAGATAAATAAAGTTTCAAGTTCATCTTAATACGGTGACTATCTCAACCAGATAAGTGTGTTTAACTTTCTCCTCTAGGTTTATATTGTTTGAATAAGTTCAACTGAAAAAATGTGAGTGCTCTGAATGTTTCTTTCTTTATCTTATCTGAATGTATTTATTTCCCTTGATGATTTACTCAACCTTTTTTTCACAACAAGATTTGTTTGCTCTAAGTCTAATCTCTATTAATGGATCCACTAATCGTAATTACAATAAGGCCTTATTTGCTATGCATACAAAAAATCCGGGGAGCTAATACCACATTTATTTTAATGTTATATTAATGGTTTTAGATTTTGTTTTTGGACCCATATGTTTCTTTCTTTAAGATTACGTAAATAAATTAAAAAAATGAAAAAACTTAACATATATAATAGAATAATAAATTGTCCATTATATATACCAAAAAACAAATTGTCCGTTGTGAAAAATATAAAGCTATAAATACAAAAGTACCAAAAATTTGAAAAAAAAAAAGAATACTAAAAATGGAAACCGTCAAAATTCCTAACATATATAAATGATTTTTTTAGATTTTCCAATTGTCTCGTTTGATCTTCAATTTTATTTTTGAATTTAATATTAATGTACTGCTAATATAAAAATATTTTATATTATTATATCCAATCAAATCTTTTCTTTATATGACTTTTTAAGTAATGAAGACTAGAAATAATCATATTTACTAATATTCATTACATAATTAAATAAATATGTAAAATATTTTATACTCTCACAATGTTTTATTGACTGACAAGTGCGTAAACCATTCATATATGTGAAAACTTGAAATTGTCAACACACATGCAAAATTGTTTGTCAAGAAAGCATTTGCCTCTACTTCCCTTAAAAACGAAAACAGGTCTGCAACAACATGACTTGCGTGCTATCTAAATGTTTCATCATAAGATGATAACGGTAGCACAAAATCATTAAAAGATCAGTGAAGTGGACTGGATGCATCTTTTTGACAATATTATTTATTTTGGTGATTCTATCATTAAAAATATTGACTTTAATCTCTAGAAACAGAAAGAACGAATTTTATCACAGGAACACGAATTATATGCCATTCAGAACAAGCAATTAAAGCAAGTTGATTTTAAAGCAGTGTTAAGTTGACTTAACATCATTTTCAAGCGGTGCTTGAAAATATACCTAACAGCTAACACTATTTGAAACCAACTTGCTTTATCTTTATTCTCAAAGACATATACAACTTCACTATGAATCTAAATCATTTTTTTTCCTTGAGATCAATGTCAATTGTTTTCATCAAGATAATTGCCACAATAAAGAATATAAGTGAATATGATCTGGTACACTTCGCTGATCTTGTAATAATTTTTTTTGCTATCGTTATCAATTTATTATGAAACAGCAAAAGGATCCTCCCCTTTGTTACCAAATGTCACATAGTCAGACTTTTGTCAAAATAATAAATATCAAAATAACGTGGCATAGTTGATAATCTTTGGATGAATAATTGAATTTTACCACTAAATTTAATCAAACCGCGATTATTATGGATTCTATTCAAAATTCTGGTTATGTGATTCTGGCTGTGGCTGTAGCTGTAGCAATGTTGTTATAATAATTGATGGAGTATGACATCAAATTTTGCTTGATTCAACACCATAAAATCTGTTAAAAATAGAGCACTTGTATGTGTAGCACCAAAGAGCGATAAAGTAATTAAGTTCTTAAATTACACCACAGCTTAATTCCTAAATATGGGGAAAAGGTTTGGGATGAATATGGGCTTCAGTAGATTCAAATTCAAGTAATAGCACTAGTAGCAAGTTATTACAACTCCTCAATGGTCCGAATAATAAAGTGATGGACACTAGACTCATGCTTTGTCAGACTAGTGACCTCCTACTGAAATATAGCCTAACAATTTAACTTTCTTGTATACATATCTTGTGCTGAAATTCTTGCTATTATGCTGTGCTTCTTTGACAAAATAAAGACTTGCGTATGACACACTGTTCATATATTTTGATGGAGGGAGCGTGCTAATGTTACAAGCGAAGGCAATTTTGGCTTATGTTGCTGCTTTTGATTCTTGCCAGAATTCAGTTACCCCATCAAGTTACTATAGATAGCTTCCATGACCCCATTTTTAACTTTGTAAGCTTTATCTTCATTAGATTAATTATCCCATTATTGCCAGTGAAAAATATATGTAACAGGATACCAAAATTATCAGCAGTTAGCACTATTGCAGGACTGTAAGAGTAGTTAAATTCAAAGTGATATATCATGCTTCATGCCTAAGCCAGCGTTACCACTCACCACAAAAGGGTATTGGTTTTCTCGCATTTAGGACGATGAAATTAGAGGCATTCTTTTGAGTGAATATAATATTAAAGAGTGATAGAGCCATATATACTTGGTACCAATAAATATTAATTCTGGACGGCAACTCCATTAGCGGGACAACCAATCTCTCTACCGGTGGATGATTCAATCTATCATTGATTCATTGGCCACCAAATCACACTGTTCCCAGAAGACCCAGAAGACCTTGGAAGTTCAAGTAGACAACAATAAATTTATAAAGCCCCTAATGTAAGTGTAGCCTTTTATTTGGGGTGTCTATTGATATTAAATTCTCAAATTAACTCTTGAAACTCTTAAGAGTTTACGAACTTATCACACAAAAATTATTTTATCTAAACTTTTGAGTTTAATAACCTTATAAAATTGAATGATTATTAAACTCTCCAATTAACTCTCAAACTCTTATGAATTTATGATCTTACCACACTAAAACAAGTTTATTTAAACTCTTGAGTTTAATTTCCTTAGTGTCTATTTTCCCTATTCCACTCGTGTGTCTGTTTAGAGAGCTTGACCGCCACGAAGGTAAAAGGCTAAGCTCTCCAATTCCATAGAGTGATTGATTAAGAATTGTCTAAGACTTCAACGTTAATTGTTGACTTGAATAAAGATTGAAAAAAGAACAATGCAAATATGTAATCTTTGATCTGAGCATCTTTCATTTATATCCCTTCTGCAAAATGACAACGACACAAAATATAATCCCAACTACTGATCCTTGGCATAATATTTAAGCTCATATATAATTTCAGAACCCATCTTGTGTTCCCTAAAATATCCTTTGCAAAATGAACTCACCACGTAACTTCGTGTTATATTGTGCGACCATATCGTTGCTCCTTCACTGCTATGTAACAATGTCATCAATACTGAACATCACCACAGATCAATCGGCTCTATTTTCCCTCAAAAATCATATCTCATACGATCCAAATAACATGCTCTCAAAGAACTGGTCTAGAAACACCCCAGTTTGCAATTGGATTGGTGTCACATGTGGCCCTTCCCACCTAAGAGTCATTTCCTTGAATCTCTCATACATGGGTCTTGTTGGCACCCTCCATCCTCATCTTGCGAACTTATCATTCCTTTCTCACTTAATCCTCAGAAACAACAGCTTCCACGGTAACCTCCCATATGAACTCTCTCGCTTAAGAAGACTCAAAATCATTTCCCTCCGATTCAACAACCTAAGTGGAAAGATCCCATCGTGGTTTTCTTCCTTACCAAAACTAGAGATCTTGGTGCTTGCATGGAACAGTTTCACTGGCAAAGTCCCACATTCTTTGTTCAACTCAACCTCATTGCAGGCTCTTGACCTGAGTGGTAACAACCTTTGGGGTTCCTTGCCATCAAACATGTTCTTGGCTGCTTCTTTGGAATACTTGTCTGTTTCTGATAACAGCCGAATATGGGCGCTATCCCTTCCACTATTGTTGTGAACAATTCTTCATCATTGCGAGTTATTAGTCTGAGTGGGAACAACCTGTCTGGTGAAGTTCCAAACAGCTTGTTGGATTGCAAGGAGCTGAGATATCTAGCGCTGTCTCAGAATAGCTTAAGTGGAAGCATACCACGATGGATAGGGAACTTGACTGGGCTCAAAGAAATCTATCTTGCCTTTAACAGCTTTCGAGGTATGATTGTTACACCTACTTTCTTACTCGAGTAGTGTTATTTGGACTCCAGCACGTGGACACCATGTCAACATACACTCATCTACTATTAGATGAGATATAGGTCAAACTAAGATAAGAATGTATTGACAGTGTAGTGTATCAACATAGTATCCACGCGTGTCACAAATAACATTTCTCTTTTTCTCGGTCCATTTTAGACAACATCTCCAATTTGCTCTCTTATCTTGGGAGACAAAATAGTACACAAGGCTTTAAAGTCCGGCTCTCAGAGTTCAAAATGTGAGGGTTTGGTCTCTAAGCTTACAAAGTTGGGAGGACCAAAGTGTTTCCTAAATTTTTACACAAACATTTAATCATTATTGTCAAATCAGCATAAGTGTTTTACTTAATTATCTACCATCTGTCTCACTGTTTACAAAAAGAAACACAAAATTGGATAATCATAGAAAACTTTTTAACATTATCAGTACATTAAAATTAATCTCTTTAAAAAGTTGACTAATTTAATTGATTGCCTTGATAGAAGTGTAAAACCACAAAAGATGAAAGTCTGATCCCTTTGTTAACATAATATATTGTGGCAGGTTCAATACCATATGAGATTGGCAATCTACATAATCTAGAGGTCTTGACTCTTCATTTCAACAACCTCAGTGGCAACATTCCACCAACAATCTTTAATTTTTCTTCGATAAAGGTGATTTCTGTTACAGGAAATAGTCTTTCAGGTAGTCTCCCAACCAACATAGGTTCTATGCTTCCAAAGCTTGAGCGGTTATACATGGGAATAAATTATTTCAATGGAAGAATTCCAAGCTCTTTATGCAATTCCACTCTGCTCAGTCTGATAGATTTTCCCGCCAATTTGTTCTCTGGATACATTCCTGACACATTTGACAATTTAAGGAGCCTCAAGGTTCTCAACCTAGATCAAAATAATTTGACTAGTGATCCATCTAGCGCAGAGTTAAGCATCATAAATTCTCTGACCAATTGTAGATTTCTCATAAGGTTGTCCTTGGCCAACAATCCATTAAATTCAATCCTTCCAATTTCATTAGGAAACCTTTCCACTTCTCTCGTCTACTTGGAACTAACAGGTTGTTCCATGAGAGGCAGCATTCCAGCAAGTATTGGCAACTTGACCAGCTTAATAAGCCTTGCCCTTGATCAAAATCAATTTGTTGGAACCTTTCCTATTGGAATATGGAGATTACTAAAGTTACAAGGCCTCTCTTTGAATATGAACCAGTTGGAAGGATTTGTTCCTCATGCACTATGTCAACTTAAGAGGTTGTATTCATTAACCATAGACAGCAACATGTTCTCTGGCCCCATACCATCTTGCCTAAGTAATCTCACATCGTTGAGAAAGCTTTCAATTTCTTCAAATTCATTCACCTCAATACCTTCCACGCTGTGGGGTCTAACAGATTTGTTTTTGTTAGATTTATCTTCAAATAATCTAAGAGGGTCTCTATCAATTGATGTGGGAAATCTAAAAGCTCTGACGTGGTTTAATTTATCAGGAAATCAATTTTCTGGTAGCATCCCAAGTAGTATTGGAAATCTTGAGCTTTTGGTTCACCTCTCCTTAGCAAGAAATGAGTTTGAAGGACCCATCCCAGAATCTTTTGGTCATATTGTAAGTTTGGAACTTCTTGACTTATCAGAAAACAACTTGTCCGGTGTTATTCCTGAGTCATTGGAGTCCCTTGTGCATCTGAAATATTTCAATGTGTCATCGAATAATTTAAAAGGAGCAATTCCAAATGGGGGACCTTTTGTAAACTTCTCTGCTCAATCATTCATGGGGAATGAAGGACTATGTGGTGCTCCACATTTGCAATTCCCAGAATGCAAAAGGGGTAAATCCCAAAAGATGATTCCCTATATTGTGCTGAAGTACATTTTGCCAGCAACAGTGGCCACCATCCTTGCATTAGCATTACTATGTGTCCTAAAATGCCAAAAGCACAAAGTGCTTAAAAATTCTGGGGAGGATCAACCACTGGCAAGGTGGAGAAGAATTTCACATTATGAAATTCAGCAAGCAACAAATAGTTTCAATGATGACAACTTACTTGGTATAGGGAGCTTTGGAAAAGTATATAAAGGAGTACTCTCAGATGGGATGAATGTTGCAATAAAAGTCTTCAATTTGGGATTGGAAGAAGAGGCATTCAGGAGTTTTGATACTGAATGTGAAGTATTGTGCAATGTTCGCCACCGAAACTTGACCAAAATCATTAGCAGTTGCAGCAACATTGACTTCAAGGCATTGGTTATCAGCTACATGTCAAATGGAAGTTTGGAGAAGTGGCTACATTCGGAGAACTATAGCTTGAGTATGATCCAAAGGCTAAACATAATGATAGATGTTGCAGAAGCAATGGATTATCTGCATCATGGTGGTTCTATACCACTTGTGCATTGTGATTTAAAGCCCGGCAATGTATTACTCGATGAAGAAATGGTTGCACATGTGACTGATTTTGGCATTGCAAAACTGCTTAGTGGAGGAAATTCCATTACACAAACTCTGACTCTAGCCACAATTGGGTACATGGCTCCAGGTGATGTTTCTTATTTAGGGTATGTTTAATTTGAGGGGTAAATTTGATGGTAAATTATTCATTGATGAGAACTCGTCTTTGAAAATTTCCACCTAATTTTTACCTTTCAACCAAACACACCCTTAAGCTTAGCTACCTCTCTATTAGGACTCATGGATGGTTTTCATATCTAACATACCTTTCCGAATGCCCTTTTGAGCTTAAGCGATAACATCTCTTTCATAATGGAGGTATTCAGGATTAAACTTCTCATCATTTGATCATAAAGACTCTTATACTATATCATGAACCATATTTTGATAAGCTTAAACTGATGGATAAATTTACATGAATGGTTTTATACACTCTAATATAAGGCACTACAAAACCCATGGAACTTTTCTGGTTGATATATATTTTTTCCAACCTTTTTTTTCCTTGTTTGCAGAGTATGGACTAGAAGGATCAGTGTCTAGAGAAGGTGATGTGTATAGCTTTGGCATTTTACTTATGGAAACCTTCACAAAAAGGAAGCCCACTGATGAAATGTTTATGGGAGAGTTTAGCATCAAACATTGGGTCAAAATGTCTTACCTTGATTCATTAATTGATATCATTGATGCTAAATTGTTATCTAGAGAAGGAGAACTAGCGACTAAACAAGATTGCTTGTCGTCCATCATGAAACTAGCTTTAGAGTGCTCGGCTGAATCACCTCGAGAAAGAACAAATATGAGATATGTTCTAGTTACTCTTAAGAAGATCAAAAGATTGTTCTTATACTAAAATTCCAAGATGGGGGTATGTTTGGATGAGGAATAAAAGTGATAGGAAAAACAAAATGGGGGAATTTCATGTGCAGTATCTTGCATTGTTTATGTAACATGTGTAATAACGTAAATTCATTTTTCTTGTATTGTTTGTGTATTTTTTTTTGGTTAATATGTTTATGTATTGTTTATTGTATTACCGCTTATTGTATTGTTTTCATCGTTTCATGTGTGTTTTTATGGTTCCATGGTTTCAAGTCCCATATGGGGAAAGGTTTGATCTTCATTTATTGTTGCATCACATGATCATAGTTTTATTTTCTTTTCTTCAGTGGATATAGGAGGTGAGTTACCTTCACACTCTGATTATCCTCACAACTGAAGAGAGATAAAGATCGGATCGAATTTAGAAACAGTTAGTTTGATTATTTCGGTTAAAATTTTGATTCTAAGACCCTTCCGCTTACATATTGGGGATTAAATCGGGTTGGACCAAACCCAAATCTACCCCAAATTTTAGATTAAACCAATTTTTAAAATCCAGATCCAACAAGATAATGATTTAATTAGTGACAAATTGAACCAAATCTATTTGATTTTTAAATAATATATGAGGATTTAAATATTATATATAGTTAAATTATAAAATTTTATAAATAAAAAATAAAATTTTAAAGATATATTATAATATATGTTTCAAATAAATTATATCAATATAAAAATAATATCAAAGTATATAAAATATATTAATTAAATTATAAAGTCCTATAATTTTTCACTAATTATTATGTGAAAATATATCTCTAAAGGAATTATTGGACTTAAAAATAGTCAACAAATTCAAAGTATAACCAATAAAATATATTGGTAAAATTTTAAAGGTAAACTAACAATAAATTTAGATTGGGTAAAGCAAGTTGATGGGTCTTATGAATACCGTATCTAAAGCTATGTTGGGTTAGAGGGTCATGGAATATAAATTTTTATTGATCAACTTTAAATATAAAATTATATATAAAATTCATTTATAAAAAAATTTCACCCAAATTTCACACCCCACCAAACAGGGCAAAAATGTTCATATACGGTCTTCATGTATGTCTCATCCTCTTTGTGTCTCATGGATGACATATTTGTAATTTTCATATTACTCCAGTATTTGATTTGTTGAGGTGGTGTGTTACTTCTTTTGTTTGAGGAATGTCTCAATTTTAAACCAAAAAAAATTAGTGCTGTGAAGAAAATATAAATGAATACATTCTGAAATCTGGATCTGAAATCTGAAATCTATACAATTCAATTACGCAATTATCAAAGGAACAATTTGGTGGGTGGATTTTTGGCTGAACACGTGTACCATGCTAAATTTCTTTCGTACATATCCTATCCCTATCTGAACACGTGTATTTAAACTAGTTATATATATATATATATATATTACTTTAAATACACGCTTGTAAGCTTAGAAACAAGATTAAGCATACCTAGGAAGGGGATAAAGAAAGAGCACGTGATCCATTCATTCCACGATGTCAGGTTCCGGAAGGTGGTGGTGGTGGTACACGTCGAGCTTGCGGTGGCCGGAGCTGGATCTGTCGCCGCCGTGGACGGCGTTCCGGTGGCCGGCGCTGGACCTGTGGTCGTATTTGAACGCGGAGGGCCTGCGGTGGTTCAGTTTGTCGGTAGTGGACGAGGTGTTGTGGGCCTTTGTGACGGTTCTCGAGTCCTTAGCCTTGGTCGCCATGCTTTGCTACTTCTTCCTTTGTTGTGGTTGTACTCTCTAAACTTTTATTAATTCTTCTTATTTTATTTTTATATAACTCACGGAAAATATGTGTATTTCATGATACCTGTGTTGAGCTGTATATATATGTGTGTGTGTGTGTGGGTAAATAAATATATCATATACAGTGGGATTTTGTTTATGAGAAGAAATTGTGGCATAATTGTGTGTGTGTGTGTGTGTGTTGTGTGATGTGAGTGAATTTGTGATGATTTTGGAAGCGGGGATACACTGCCTTGGTTATGGATCCTCTGTTTTGGTTGGAGGTGACACAAAAGAGGGGATAAAAACACTTATTTTTTGGTTTTGCGGAATTTTTCAATGCATCGGAAAATGGTTTCTCTTGCAATCTCACGTCTGTTCCAAAGGAGGAGTGAAATGAAGTCTTACTCCGGTTCATTTATAATTGTATTGTTAGGAAGATAAATTTGTTCAGTGACATTTCTCATTTAAGAATTTCAATTTAGTAATATTTTTAAAATCATTTTTACTCTTGCACACATTCGTTCACACATTTCTAAAGGGCAATTTATCAGCATACTTTTTTCATTTCATATTAATAATTACTCTTAAAAAATTATATAATTTTAATATATTAAAAAATTAATATATTTAACTACAATTCATATTAATACTCATTTTTAAAAAATTATATAATTTATAATTAGATATATTAAATTTTTAATGTATTGAAATTGCATGATTTTCTAAAAATGACTATTAATATGAATTGTAGCAAGATACTTTTAATGTTATAAAATTACATGATTTTTTTGTGAGTAACTATTAATATAAATTGTAGTAAGGTATATTAATTTTTTAATATATTAAAATTATATGATTTTTTAAGAGTGGCTATTAATGTAGAATAGGTGGGGTAAAATAATTTTTTAATGTGAGTGCATTTTTAATGATTTGTTAATTTATGTGTCAAAATCTTAAACAACAGTTATAAATGATTGGAGACAGTAATATCTAATTTAGTTATTGAATTAATATTATGTGATATTGATTTTGATTCGTGACAATACAACGTGATTCAGTTATATATTATGATTATATGTGTTTGTCTAGATTTAATGTTGATATATTGATTTTATACTGTCATTTAATTATGTATTGTCATATTAATAAATATAGTTAATTTTTATCTCATTATTTAAAAATTATATAAATTGAGATATTTAATTAGATAAAAGTGTAAAACTCTTTTACTATTATTGTACTAAAATTAAACTCTTTACAATAATTATTTTAAAAGTTGTAGATTTGATGTTAAATAATAGTTTGATAATTCGAAGCACTTTACACGGTGTATCAAAATTAATTGCAATTTATATTGTAGTTAATAATAGGGTTTTGGTAAAAAACATCTACACTAAAAAGGTTTTTTTAAGTAAAATGATACGTTACCTCATTGATTTATGAGATTTCCACTCTCGTTTTATTGAGAGTATGTTTGGAAATATAGATTAGAAGGTAATATATTTTTTCTCTTTGGAATAAAAATTGTTTTGAGATAAACTAAGGTCTACGGATAAAAAGAAGGAAATGGACTATAAGAAAATATTATAACTTTAACCTGAAAAATAATTTATAATTTAAAATGACATTTTGAAAGTTTTGGTTATTAGCAAAACAGACCACTTTAACATTACTTTTATAATAATAGATGTAGACATAAATTACTTTTAAGAGAAAATTAAATGTCAGGATCAAGTATAGTTACATGAAATGTAGGAGTTGAGTAATGAATGTTTACAGGGTGTTAATAAGATGGGGTAGGATTTTATTGAATTGAATTTTAATTTTTAAATTGTTAATTTTGATAAGAAAGGTTGTCACAAAGAAATTACAATGTTAGTATACACTTATCCTCTTCTAGATTCTAAAATTATACTTAACTCTTTTAATTAATCAAAAGATATTACATAAACTTCCCTACAATTGAAGGCACATATGACATTGCATATCATGTGACCATAAATTCTACAAAAATTGAATAAAACATATGAAATGACTATTTTATTCCTAACTATTTGCTCAATTTCTAAAGAATGCCACCACACGCCACTCTTTGCTCCAAAACTTTGAAAAATCATCTTCTGCAACCAAACACTAACATCTAGGGATGGCACTGAGTAGGGTGAGGCAACGGCGGAGTGTCTCCTTACTCCTTATTCCCACTAACCATCCCTACCCTTGTTTCCGCCCCACCCCCATGTCCTACCCCAGTCGTGGGGAGACTCTTCTACCATCCTCATTTCTCGCCTCCCCATCAATCTCTACACGGATTCCCATACTCAAATAATAAAATTGAACATACAAGAAACAATTTCATGAGCTAAACAATAAATAAAATAGATCAAACAAAACAAGATTAAAAACAAAAGATGTCTTTGAGCATAAAGTAGAAAAACTTCCAGAACAAATCTTGCTGCTAAGGGTAGGCAAGTCTGTTGAGCAAAAGGGGATTGTAACTCGCGAGGCCTCTATTGTTTGTGATGCTCCAAATGTGCTTGTGACCGTCTTGTTACTCACAATTAGGCATGGGAGGCAGGCAGGGTTTGGCTCTTAAGGGCTAGGCCTCTATCATATGTATAGGCCTGAGCCTGGCCTATGGCCTGTTATAGGCTATTTTTCAAGCCCAAGCTTGGCCTATTTACAAGCTGGTCTGCCTGAACCTATTTGGAAAGCCTACTTTAAAAAAAAAAAAACTGCCTCTAAATTTTTTTCAAAAAAAAAGTATCAACCAGCAACTCAATTTAAAACAAATCTGGTTAAAATCAATATTATAAATCACAACCATAACTTAATAAATCTCAATCAAAATCCTAACAAAATCAACACCACATATTACAGTAAAAACAACAACAATTAAACTCGACAAATGCAGATATTCAATGCATGGAATATCTCTATGCATAGAGGAAGGAGAAGCCAAGCACGAAATCCAAGGGGGAGAATTTGAGGGTAGTGACAAGTGAAGCGAAAGGCGGTGACGAGGTGAGATTGGTGGAAGTGAGCCTTGTCAACCCATGGCTTCACGGTGATAGGGTGATGCGAAGCGAGTCTGGATGAGAGGTGATTGGTGACGGTGCGGAGGCGGAGGGACGGGGGCTGTGTGAGTGCCACCCACGAAGGCTAGATCTGGACGAGGGTGGTTGTGCAAATGCAATGTACAAAGAGTGGCTGTGGGGTGGCTGCGCGACGGCTGCGAGATTAGGTGGCTTCATGACGGCGAGACTTCGTGACGAATGGCCATGCAACGGGATCTTCGCGTCTGGTGGCTTCATGACGGGCTTTGTGATCGGATGGCTTTGCGACGGAGGGCTTCGTGATCAAGTAGCTTCGTGATGGCGGGGCTTTGTGATGGAATGGCTGGGCGACGCGGGGATTCGCAACGAGTGGCTGACCAAGGGTGGTGGCGGGTTGGGTGTGGCGGCTAAGGTCTTGTGAGTGTGAGCTTGTAATTGAAGGAAAAGGGTTTCTAAAATTGCAAATGCAATTGTGAATCAGATCTATAGTTAAAGGTAGCTTGTTTTGCTTTCTGACTCTAAATAGTGATTTTCAAACTATTTAATTAGTTTAGTTTTCAAAACTAATATAAATATATTAGGTAGGCTATATATTATCAAACAAACAAGTTAGTGTAGTGGTTTTACTCTTTGAAAAATGGTGAGGACGTGGGTTCAAATCCTCCATACCCATGCATATAATTTTCCATATAATTAAGCATGTATATAGGCCAGGCCTAATAGACTTCCTAACTAGCCTAGACCTGGCCTCTTTAACTAAATAACTTTTTATAAAGCCTAAACCTGGCTTAAATAATAAAATGGCCAGGCAGGCTCCCGTAGGCCGCCTGGCCTATTCCCATCCCTACTCGCAGTGGTCTAACAGTGTGGGTAAGTGGCGGCGACTTGCAAGTGAAATGTTGTTTCATAGCTCTAATTGCAAGTGCCACTTCATCTCAAAACTGATTGGTTAAAGACAAATTAAAGGTGGCAATGTTCCAGGTAGAAAAATAGAAGAAAGGTTGAGGAGGTGTATAGGTGACTTTGAATAAAATAAAAAGGAGGGTTAAGAAAAGTGACTATGACCAAAAGAAGAAAAAAAAAAAAGGAAGATAGAGGGCAACAACTACAAGCTACTTGCACAAAAGGAAGGTTTAAGAATATAGTTAGGGTTTGAGAGAGTAGTGGGTAAAAACTGAAAATGATTTTTAAAAGAAAAATAGTATAATATATAGTCTTTTTACACATACGAGGTCCTCGCAAGGCACATCCTCAAATCTTCCACAGGGATTGTTACCCCGTCCCGCAGTGAGAAAATCCCAAAACTCGAGGTCCTGATAAGGCAGTCCTTATAAGGATCTTGATCACATTGGGAATTTTGCCATCCCTACTAAGACCTTTCTTCCTCTCCATTTAAAAATCAAAATTAAAGTCAAAATATTAAATACAACATTAATCATTACTATTCTTCGTCTTTAAAAACCACAAATCACCACATGCACACTAAACTCATACCACAAATACAAAAGCATCATCCTCTTATGAATTGTCTTTAACAAAACACACAACCTCAAATCTTCTATCCTCTATAGAAATAATCAAAGCAAGAATTCCCTCTTTCATGTTCTCTATAGCCACCTCCCTAATCCTCCACCATAGCCTCCTTTGCCTATTACCGTCTTGCATCATGCCCAAGCCCCAACCACTGCAAACCACCATCACTCACCATACCAACTAGTTTGAGCATCACACCCTCTATCTTGGCCAACACCACCGCAAACGCTGCTACCAACATCCATTGCATCTCGTCACCAATGTTTTAAAGTGATTGCGGTCGTGGATGCGTCACGATTGCGATTGCGGATAATGCGGATTGCAATGTGCATTGCCATTGATGCGCGTGAAATTTTTTGCCAATTTGAAAAGTAACTTGTTGCGGCCTAATGGTCATGCTACCCATTGCGGCCTAATGTGGTCCCAATGCGACCTGATGGTTTTGATGCGTTACATTGCGATCAATTTATGTGAAAATGTATCACACTGCAATTGCGATCTGATACGATTCGCTAAACCAACCACGATATTGTGGTCACATCACGTGAAGTGGTTCACAATTTAAAACAATGCTCATCACCATTGAATCAAACCTCCATACTACATCGCACTTGCCTTATCTCGTTCACAACTCAACCACCACACCTAGAGAACCACTTGTCGTTATCGTCCTCATCAACACCTTTGTGCCCTGCCATTGCAATCCCACCATTTTGCATTGTCGTTGATGAGCCTACATCCACCGTTACACCCCTCTCTCTTAGTAGCAAAACCCTTCTCATTTTTACTTGATTTTGTTCTTTCATGTGATTTTGTTTTATCATTAGGGCATTTTAGGAATTTGCAAACTGTGTTAACTCTATTTGATTTATGAGAGGTGAGTGTAATATTAAAAGCAATTTATTTTTCAAAATACAATCTCTCTGATTTAAGGAAATTGTTATTAATATTAATTTAATGTCGTTTATGTAGAAAAGCACTGTGATGGTGTATATACATGTTAAAAATGTAGTTACTTTTCAATAAATTTCGAATATGTATATGCTACATATCTTTTTTACGAGAAAATATGCTATGTTACTTTTCAATAAATTTCGAATATGTATATACTACATATTTTCTAAGGATCAATGCAGAGGTAATGTATCATTGCTAAAGTAAAAATAGCCTTCGCTGGGGATCTTGTGCATACTAGTCATGGCAGATACATAATTTAACTTTGATTATAGTTTACCAAATCAGTAGATGAAAAATCACTAATTTAGAAATCAAATCTATTGTGATTAATTTTGGTTTGATCTTTCAGAGAAGAAGAGCTTTCTATATTTCTCCTTTAAATAAATTTTCTCCCTCAAAACCTTTATTGATTAAAGATTGATTTTTAAAAGTTAAAAATTGAAAAAACCAAATAAAGTAAGATAGAAAACACAAAACGGTTTAAAATGTTTTCTTTAACTTCTATTTTAAAATGAAGGAAAACAATTTTGTTAATTTGAGTTTGTGTTTTTGCCAAATCCTTAGGATTTTGTTGAAATGATATTATGAATTTTTTTTGGGCAATAACATTTTTTCGATTTCAAAATGCTTCTACCTTTGTGATTTCCTATTATTCCACAAATGTTAATAAAATTTATGCTTTTTATTGATTAACAATGGCTATATACACATATTTTTCACTCTAAATTTTTCATTCGTATTAATACAATTTGTGTTTTATTAGTTTTAAAAGTTATTTTTTAAAAAAATTATCCAAACAAGTTTTCTGATTTTTACTATTATAAAACTATTTAAAATTAAATTGTCAAACAATTTTCTGTTTTCTACTTTAAAAAATAAATTTAAATAAAAAAAATTTAAAAATTTAAGAATAAAAGCATTTCCAAACAGCTCATTTACTTAATAAGCAATCCTTGTTCTTGGGTTTAGCAATCAGACAGAAGAAGGAAAAAAAAAAAAAGGGTGAGATGTATTTAGCATAAGCACAATTCAATTTTCTAAACTTAAGTTTAGCAACACGTGATGTATAAATTGATTCGCTAATTTGACGTGTGTTTATAATAAAGGAAAATAGTGTGCCTCTACTTCTTTTATTTTTCACTTTTTAGTATTGTGTTAAAATATTTTTTAAAAGTTATGCAGGTAAAAAATATATAATAATTATTTTTTCAAAAGCGCATGGTGATTATACTCTCTCTCTCTCTCTTGCTAGGTGATTACATATTGTTTGATGTATATTGTAATAAATACTTTTAATGTAGTAAATTTTTATTTTAAACTTCAAAGAATAATTTTTTAAATTTAATTTCTATATATTGATATTATAAATTAAATTCTAAATTTTTTATTATAAAGTTGGAAATGACTATATCACACTCTATTTATGATTTTTCTTTAATATTCCTAAATATCTGTGAATAATAATTGTTCTGATTTTTTTGTTAATTGCCACACCATTATTTAAAATTAACCACTTTTGAAATTTCTCAAAAAAAAGCTATGGCATTATTTTCATTGATATTTTAAAGGATATTACTTTTTCAAAAAGGTCATAAACTGATGGCTGGCAAAGGAATTATTTTGGGCTTTAAATTGCTCTTATTACATAGTAATCGCAATCTTTACGACTACCTACTATATGTCACTTGGTGATGGGCGTTTATCTGCTAGCCAAGCTACAAGTCATAATTACAATCACAGCATTTTCTAGATTGTTTGATTGTTTCAACTTTTTAAGTCTATCGACTCACTCACTCCTAAATTGATGGCTCCAAGCAAATAAACTGAACTTGACGGTTAAAAAACTTGCAACCCAAATAGCAAATTACATCACAATCCACACCACTTCCTACTATCGTAAAACAAACAAAAACCATTTTATATTTAACATACTTTGACCCTTTTCTGTCTTTCTCCTCATTTTTTATTTGATATTATGAGATATTGTTATAATTTTTAATCATTGAAATTGTTCATGAGACTAATAATTTAAGGTTTTTTCTTTGGTACACATGGGTACCAATATTCTTTGCTTTTAACATTTATGATTTAATCTTTAATTTTTGATATTTTAATAAAATGAATTAGTAGGACATATGATATATTTTTAACTATAAATAACTTAAAAATATTGATACCTTCAAATTTTATAAGGGTCCTGAAAAAAACACCCATAATTTAAAACTTCAATATACATCCACATTTGAGAAAATCTCTCACCACCTTCCTTAATGAAATATTTTATAGGTCATTTTCATTTTTTTTCCTTTTATATTTGGTGATAATAAGGTTTGAACCTATGTGTCACGACAACCTGAAAAGTGACGGGCATATAGGAATCTCCATATGTCTTACTTGTGATGTCTCTAAATACATATAATATAAATAATATTATACTTAAAATATGATCTTTCTTCTAAATCATTATCATTTTTCTAATTAAAGCATAATATTTAAATTCATAAAAACTAGAAATATTTAATATTCAAACTTTGAAAACCTCTTTCTAATTCATTATGTAAACTATTAAATCATAACATAATCTATCACATAATATTAATCTTAAATCTGATAACATGCTTAACCATTGAAAATTGAATCATAACCACATGGCTAATCAAATACATAATCTAATCAAAACCAATAGTTGAAATCCATACTTAAAGTTTAGAAACATATAGGGAATTACATAAACTTTGAAATTAGCTACAATATCTCAAAATACATATGTGGCTGGATTCCTCCAAAACTATTAGAGCAATTCAACAACTAACATGATCCTAAACTAAGCTTTATAGCAATGCAAAACTCACCAAAGAATATAATGCAAAACCAAAGAATACTGACTGGACAGGTGACATAAAATACTGCACTTGTAACTATGAGAGGAAGGGAGAGGGGTGGGTCAACGACTAGTGAGTGAGCTCTCACCTATCACCCACATAGGACAACCAAGAAATATATATACATAATGCAATATACATGCAGGCATAAATCATTTAATATTTACATACATAGCTAATTAAGAAAACATGTTCATTTCAAAGATTTATAAACAAGCATTTCTAAACTCATAATCAACATGAAATCATTTTAACTAAGGGTGCGGCAGAACCTAGGAAACAATATTTCCTGAGATGAATAAATACATATATATAATAACAAAAGTTGTAAAATCAAATAGTCCCTGTCAAATAAGCTTAGTACCTAACCAGGTCCCATTTTCTGTGTATGTTGAAGGGCGATATTGTCCTCACGGAAAACTTGGTACCAAGGTTAACGATCTCATAATAATCGTTAAGTAACTACCTATTTCCTGATCTCTACCATCTAAACTAGTTTGACAAAAAGAAAACCATAGCTGAAAAGGTGGGTACTCTGACCTTGGAAGCAAAGCCCTAAATTATTAGTACACTAAAAGTTCTAGACTCATATAACTCTAACAATTTGACTTTAGCATAACTGGCATTGGAAATCGTGCCCAAGGATCACCGCTGTAGGCATTCCGATTTCAAACCCACAGAATATGTATCTACCAGTTACTACAAATCATATTGAATTTCATACCTTTTGGTACTATAAAACTGAAGTTTTAAATCCATATCTTAAACTAACATATTTTACATATATTTGATAACTCTAAAATCATAGCGCAAAACATTGGGGTTCACAATCATAAAACTTGGAAATCACATAACATTTTTATTCATAAAGCTGGGTCATACTTTTTTTCATATTTTTCTAACATATATAAATATATTAACTAAATATTCTAAAACATAGCTTGAAATCTTAAACTTAGAAACATAGAGATATTAAAGAAATCTATAGAAACATATTCTATAGCACACAACACCTCAATCATAGTCCCATTGTTTTCTAAAACACATTTCTTCATGCCATCATCATAAATCATAATTTTTTTAGCTAGACATAATCATGAAAAAACATTTTCTCTACTTTTTCTTACCTCAAACTTCATATTTAATAGCCATAATACAAGAACATATTCACTCACCGTTTGGAGTTGAGAGTATATGTGCATCACCAACTTAACCTGGAGAGCTTGGAATGACACCAACAACTGCCATAGAGCAACCATAAACTCTATATTAATCTCTAATAACCTCTAGATACTCTAATATAACTCTAACAATATTGGGGAGCACCCCCACTTGACAGCAATGAGAAACAAAGGCAACTCATAACATGGAGAAGGAAGAACATAGAGAAATCTAGCATAAACTAACCATAATCCCTTACCTTTGATCTTGGAGGAGAAGAATTTGGGGTTGGGTTGAGAGAGGAAAGAGAATGTGTTTGGGGGTGAGGGTTTTGAAAATGGGGAATGAAAATCCTGAGCTTGGGGTTTAAAAAAGGGTGGGGGTTCATTAAGTGAAACGGCATCGTTTGACACTGTTTTTGTCTCACTGACACCTATGACTACTATAACGGTTTAGACGCTTCTCGTAACCCACTGATACACTTATGACCGCTATAGCGATCCTAGACTACTATAATGGTCCTAGAACCCCAAAATAGCCCTATCTTACACACTATGACCGCTATAGCGATGACAATAAAACTGGTTCAGCACCTTAGGGTGCTCTTATCATATGAGTTGTCTCAATACTCACTTATTTACAAAGTTGATGTCCTCATATAGTTTACTCTTCATTAACTTTAAATCATAAATATAAATAAGAAAATACCTCCTATTTGAATTCAAATAAAATATCACAAAAATCAAAATCCCAACCAATCAAAAACCAAATTTTGGGTTTTAGTTCAAATCCGGAAATTTTCAAAATTTTTTAAACTTGTGGGCCAAAAACAAAATGTTTAAAGATTTCATAAAATTCATTAAAAATCATTCTTTAACTTGTTTTTTTCTTGGAAATAATTACCGGGGCTTTTGATCCCAATAATACCTCTAACATATAGTTCTTCAAGGAGGTGTAGGATCTAGACTTAGTGAACTTTAGGATCGGGCAACATGGGTGGGTCTTGAGGAATCCTAGGTTCGGAACTTGTTCATTGAAACATGTACACGGGTATTACACTATGATCTCATGCAAAATACCCAAATCCTTAACTACTAACCCACTCTTAATGGCTTTTTTTTAGGTCATTTTTCTTATTCTTTTATAATAAAGATATCACATCTCAACAAAACTCAATTTGGTCTCCAAAATGTCATAGAATATTAATTTAGTTCTTTAAAAAAATGAAAATTAACTTTTTAAAAAACTCAATTGATATATTGCACCTATTCTAAGGGTTGTGAAGTGAAAAAGTGAATGATTAATCACTCTTGGCTGAATAACTTGTATTGTGAGTGGGTCTCATTAAATAACCTAAGGGTAGTTAACCTTTCATTTTTCTCACTTTACAATTCGCCTCACTTTAGATCCATTTCAATAGATCATATGGCACATCATCACATAACATCACACATCATACACTAGTTAATACTCCATTCATTTCTTATTAATAATCAAATATATTAACTTTTAATGTACCAATTTGGTTTGGTTTCCCAAGAATGACTATTAATAAGGAATTAATAGACTATTTCTCTTTAGGGAGGATAATAGTTGAATTATTAAATTGAAGTGAAAATTAATCTTTGTGGGCTAAATCAATATTATAGTAAATGACTATTTGATCCTAACATTCTTTATTTTCCATCATTGTTCTTAACAAAACTTTCAGCATCAATTTAGGTATTAAGTTAAATCTCCACTTATCTATTAATACTTTTCAAAGGAGTGAAGATTCAATGATAATTAAATTGTTATTGAAATTAAAATGTTATGACTTAATCGGTGTCATAGTTTTGTTAATCTTAAATTGATGCAAAGTTAAAAATGACGAAAGTAAGGCTTGGTTTGGTAATGCTCTCTAAAGGTGCTCCTTCTTATGAAAAACATAAGCAAATTCTTAACTTTTATTTTGGTAAATAGAAAAGTTGAGCTGCTTTAGTTCCTAGTTTTTAAAAAGCCATATGTGCTTTGGAGATCACTTCATAGGGTACTTTTTCAAGCTGACTTATGTTCTATAAAACTTAAAAGGTTACTATAACATTACTTTA
Source organism: Dalbergia oliveri (assembly GCA_030441495.1). Classification (NCBI taxonomy): domain Eukaryota; kingdom Viridiplantae; phylum Streptophyta; class Magnoliopsida; order Fabales; family Fabaceae; genus Dalbergia; species Dalbergia oliveri. The sequence continues at coordinate 20,881,779 of JAMLFY010000009.1, read as the reverse complement.
TTTAATAATAATAAAAGTAGAAATTTTTCTAACTTAAAGAAAAAAGTAAAAATTACCCTATTTAATATCTATGTCCATTATAAGAGAAACTTTAAAATATATTTACCAAATGCTCTTGTGACTTCTCTCTTGTTCAAAATAACTTTTACATACTAAATAGTACTATTATTATGACTTTTTTAAGAGCAATTTTTGGATAGTCAAAGCAACTCTCAAAAAGCCATATCAATGCTAAACCAAGCCTAAGCTAATGTAAAGATTGTGTTAGAAGTCAAATAGATATCAAATTAAAAATACCATAATAAAAAAATTTATTGTTAAAATTCAGGACCTAGGTACTTGGACCTCGGATGGGGTTGGGATCACTTCCTCACTTGAGATCCCGAAGAGAGATCTTTCCTGGATCCCATTGAAGACCCTTGGGAAAGACTCGGACTATATGTAAGGAACTGGTAAAGGTGCATTGCCTAAATGAAAGGGTAAAAATGCTAACCCCAAGTTCGGTGAAAGGATCCATCTTGGAGAAGGCGAAAGGAAGGTCACGCAAGAACGGACATCTTTGGAGAAGGCAAGAAGAGAACTTGAGTGCGGACCAAAAAGAGGAATGATCCCAACAACCTCTATCATCACTTAAAATAGTACACTACAAAAGGACATGTTAACTGACCTTAGGGCTCCTCTAAGGAAAGTCGGAGGAATATAGATAGGAGAAGAGAAAATCCTCTCAAGTTATGCATTCTTTCCCATTTTATAGACACTTTTTAGCACTCCAAGCTTTAGTCAGGTACCCCTCTCCGTCATGAGCTTGGAGCATGGAGAAGGAAGATCACTGGTGCATTTGTGCACCTATACCAAGCATATTCAATACTATATCGCAACACTTTTTTTTTAATGAAACAAAAAACTTATCTACTCTTAAAATAACCTCGAAAAAACGTCTCTATAATATAATCAACATTAAAAAAAATTTAAAAAAAAAAAAGAAAAGAAAACTTGGAGTGCCGTGTCACTCTTGACTGGCTCTAACTGTGGGGACACTTGGCTTGACGTCATACTGCCACGTGTCCGACAGCTTTTCCCTCTCCCTCGGACACAACGAACAACGTTACGAAGTTCACAGACACGGACACGGGGAGGGAAGCAGTGCACATAAACAACAGACAAAAAACGAAGCAAGCAGCAGCTCATAAGACCAACAAACAAAGAAAGGGTAAAAGTCGAAGAAGACAGATAGATAAGAGTCGCAGAGAGAGAGAGGGAGAGAGAAAGAGGATTTTTATTTTTGATTCCCTTTTTGTTCTTGATTATTAATTTGCCATATATAGCTGCTCCCAACAGAAAATTCGCTAAGCCGGTTGAAGATAAAATCCCAACCCGTTTTTATTTTCTCTCCCTTTTGTTTGTTTTTAGAAATTCAAATAACGGACGAATCGGTGTTGAATTTTGTTTTTGTCTACTCTGTCAAGAGTGTATTATTTTTGGGTTTAGCAATTTCTGGGAAGGGGTTTTTCTTTCCCTAACCTAAACTTGCATGGAATTTGAAGCACACGCTTCTTCTTCTTCTTCTTCTTCTTACCCTTCTCGAAGTGGCGTCGTTTTGGACCCTTCTCCTCCACCACCACCACCATCACCATTTTCACTTATTGACCCTTGTTTGCAACCACCACCCTCTGGGGTGTTTCTTCTTCCCTTCCCGTTCAACCGTTCTTTGATCTTCTCAATGGACCACCGAAGATCTATGTCTCTGCTTCAGGTTACCCCATTTCTCAGATTTTATTTATTTCTTATTTTTTGGGGGGTTTTGTGGTTATTATGTATATTGTTTAAAGTTTGTGACTTTTTTTCTTATTCTGTCGCGGTTCAATCATGTGCAGTACGTGGCTGATGAAGGACTTGTTCCTTCTACAGAAGAGGAAGACAAAAGGAAGAATGCCATTCAGAAGCTCAAACAGGTTTCCTTCTACACCATTTGTACTTGTCTTCTTGTGGTTTTTAGCTGTGCCAAGTACCATTTTATTGCCTGCTATAAAGTTGTATAATTTTTGGTTAATTCATGAATTTGGGGTTTGAGTGCATTGTTTGTTTTCCTTAGTGACTGCATTTTGTTGGAGAGAGAGAGAAGGGGGGGGGGGGAGGGGTTCTTAAAGCTCCATAAAATCAGTGATGTCCCTGACATTTTCACAAGTGAAAGTTGTTTATAATATGACAACATTGTCCTTGCTTCAACAAGGTTTTGTGCTAAAGAGTGTTGCGTTTGTTTGCTATGTGTGATGCCATGTAGAATTTGATTTTTGTATGCTTGGATTATAAAGCTGCTTCAGGAAGTTTATCTTTATTGTTGTTGTAAAAAAAAGTTACTGCATTTTTAGGTAATGGACTGTTTTTCATGTGAGTTTTATCAATAAACATAGGAATTTTGTATTTGCATAATCTTATAAAAAGATGCTACGTTCATATTCATACAATAGGTATGTTTTTCAAAATTGGACAAATTATTTTGTGATAGAACCTATACAAAAGCAGCATCACATAGCTTTAACAACTTTTTAATTTCCTGGGAAGAAAAAATGTTGCGCGTGCATTATCGAATCCCTGCATTTGTAGGTTAATCTTAGTTTTGTTTACTCAACTTGTATCAGAATATTTGTTTATGCACTTTGCTGGACTGTCTTGATGGTATTGTTATACAATTAGTGACCTTGAACTTCTGCGTTATTACCTAATTTATCGTACTAATTATTTGAGTCAATGCATCACTTTACAGATAGTGTCATCATGGATCAAAAAGGTCGCATGGCAACGTCGACTACCGAAGCACCAGATTGCTGTTACTTCTGCCACAGTATTGACATATGGATCTTATGGCCTTGGAGTAAGTGCTTCCCTTTTAAACTATTCTCTTGCTACTTGGTTTCTCTTGTTGACTTGTCTAAAGCTTGTCCTTTCTTATAAACTTTTATAATGTTCAGGTTCACAGCCCAGAGTCGGACATTGATGCTTTGTGTGTAGCTCCTTTCTTTGCCTCCATTTCGGTGAGTTTATTGTATTTCTCTTCTTATTTTATCAATTACTCTGTGGCTATGTAGTATTTATTTCAATTTTTATGGAACATGGTCTATACAGGAAGACTTTTTTGATGTTTTGCACGACATGCTTACAAGGAGGCCAGAAGTATCAGAGATTTCCTGTGTCAAGAGTGCAAAAGTTCCTCTGATGCGATTTAAAATTGATGGAATTTCCATTGATCTTCCATACGCTCGCCTTCGAGTACTATATGTTCCTGAGGTCATATGAAAAGAAAACATAATGTAGCTGTTGAATATAAAATTTCATTAAAAGAAAGACTTGACTATTGCTTGTGTGGAGACTTTTGGGATTTGTGATGTCATTAGCTCTTTGAGTTGTACATTCACATTGTGTTTATGCAGTTCAACGTCTTTTAATTTTCGATATTATTCTGTAGTTGTTTTGTTGAGTAAACAATTGTTTAAATTAGCACTCTTAATTTTCCTGCAGAATGTTGACATACTAACCCCATTCTTCATGAGGAATATTGATGAGACCAGCTGGAAAAGCCTGTCTGGAGTACGAGCAAATAAACGCATTCTTCAGCTAGTACCAAATGTTGAGGTATGATGCATGTCAATCCTTTCTTTTCTCCTTCAAAGCTAAATTATTTCGTTATTGATTGAACAAATCTCTGGATGGTGCAAATGACCCAAAATACCTCAACTCCTGTTGTTCTCATTGTTGAGGATGGATTGTAGCTCCCCTGTTTTCTTTGATGCTTTCTTTTTTTGTGGGGCAGGGAGGGACCTTGCTCTTTATTTGCTTCGTTGTTCTTGTGCACTATGATTTTGTGGTCTCTTATATGCAGTAGTTATGTGTTTCAGAATTTTCAATCTATGGTACGGTGTCTTAAATTATGGGCAAAAAGACGAGGAGTTTATGGAACAGTAAGTGCAATTGTACTTTCATGTAATATTTGCTTACATAACATGCTTCATGCTTGAACTCAACCTTTATGGTTTATGTCATTTGCAGTTACTTGGTTATTTGGGAGGAATTCATTTGGCAGTTCTTGCAGCTTATGTTTGTCAAAGACAACCTGATGCCACGTTAAATGCTCTGATTATGAACTTTTTCCGAACGTTTGCATATTGGCCCTGGTCCACACCGGTGATGCTGCAGGAAGGAATGTTGCTAACACCTGTAGATGCTACGGAAATGCGATCATTCATGCCTATTTTGCTGCCATCTAGCCCTTACGAGTATTGCCATTCAAATATAACTAAAAGCACTTTCTGGCGGATCAGGTCTGAGTTTGTACGTGGACATAATATGACGAGGGTATGTCTTGTTGTTTAACTTGTGTCCCCCTTTTATTATTTACTTTTTGCCTTGTGTTTTTGCTTTGGCAACTGATATTGAAGTTGTTGCTCTTATTTCTCTTCCCAATGAATTATGTGAATGCCTAATTAGGAATGATCATCCTTTAAATATCTCTTTCGCTCATTCTCTTTATTTGTTTGCATTGAAGGATCTTTTGAAGCCCGATTTCTTTTGGGATAATGTATTTGAGCCTTTCCCATACTCAAAAAGATATTCCCAGTTTGTCAAGATTTACCTCTCTATGCCCAAACAAAGTGAGCTTGGAGACTGGGTTGGATGGGTTAAATCACGCTTCCGTAGTCTTCTTGTCATGGTAAGTCGCTCACTCGCTCAAATGGTAAATCTAGTTAGCTCATGTCTTGTATGGTTATTTTGGCAGTAGAAGATTTGTGGGGCAGTGTAGGAGAATTGACTGCAGTTCACTGCAATCAATCACACTGGTCCAACTTTTTTCCTAGTTCTTTGTAAATAATATCCCACTAGTACATAACATGATGCTTTATAATTTATGACTACGTCTAAAAGGCAACATATATGGACCTAGCATAAAAATTTATGGCACACAAATGTCCTCGTCTGCTGTTGATTTGTGTTACTTTTAGGACCATCACTCGTGAGTTTTGACAGGAACTTATTGTTAATCCTTTGACACATTTTATCATCTCCTCATGTGGTTTTGTTTCCTGCAGCTGGAGGGTGTCCAAGGTTTCTGTGACCCTAACCCTACGGAATACGTTGACACTGAGAGAAATGAGCCAAATGTGGTTTTCTACTGGGGCTTGCAGCCTGGCAAGGATAACTCTGTGGACATAGAGTTGGTAGAAGGAGAGTTCATGAAGATAATAGTTGGCAATGGCTGTGAAGGCTCTCCTGGTAGGATGGAGTTGTCCATCCTTTCAGCTTCTCAGCTCCCTAAGAATGCACAGTTTGATGATAGGAATGTGAAGGGTAGGAAAACATGCTGGAAAGCAATTGATTATGACAAGAAAAGGAGCCAAGTTTACTCGCAGCATCTTCCACATTGCCTTGTAGGTCGTATATCATCTAGTGGGGAGGGTGAGTGCCTGAGTACTGGTGGCTAGATTTGTTTTTTTATTCATCTGCCCCTTGTATTCTTTGCTTCTCTCCCCAGACATTTGTGTATTCTTTGCTTTTAGCTTCAATAGGAGGAGCATAGGTTCCGCAGTATCAGTTGAAATGAGTAGAGTCTATAGTTGTGTACAGTAGAAAGAAGAAAAGGCAAAAAGGTAGGAGGTTTAGGAGATATATTGGAAAGAGCAGAAGAATGTAAATTGAATTGAATAAACCTCATTTAGCCTTTCAAACTATAGTGAAGTGTTAGACGAAGGAATTGTTTTTTTGAATAATATCTAAAGGAAAATGGGGATATATAGCTCTCCAAAAGTTTACACACAATGTTTGCTTCTCAGTTATTGTGGATTTTTTTCCCTTCTTGTGCTTGCTATTATTCTATGTGGTGTGAAATCTCAAAAGGGAGAGAAGAAAACATATTCTTGTAATTCATGGCCCAATGTTGGAGTCCTTATCATGCAGTTAACCATCAATATGCATCATTACATATTGTATGGGGTCATACTATTCCACATGTAGTGCTTGTGACCTGTGACATCTTTGTGAATCCTTATAGGATGACACGTTTCACACAAAATTTCTCAAATTTCAACTTACAAAATGAGCTTATGAAACACACTAGTCATGATGTACACGATGAAAGAAACATGTAACGTTCCGTTTGGGGTCTGAAATATGTTTGGAATTGAAATTGGTCTTCCCAATTTTAATTTTCATGTTTAGAGTGTATTTTGTTAGGGAAAAAAGTGATATGAAATTTGTATGGATGCTCTTAATGTAATTTTACTTACAACATTCATTCCATATTTGTACCCCAAGCTAAACATATCCTTATCTCATTTGGAGTTTGGAATTAAGCATGAAATTAGATGGCTCAATTATAATTTTTATGTTTGAAATAACATATAGAATTGGAACTATAAATTCACAATTCAATTACATGGAATTAAAAAATAATTAAAGTAGACTCTTCTTAATTCCTACCCAATATCTCATGGATTGTCAATTCCAAAACATATTAATATCTCTCTCCTTAGTCATTTATTTCCTAACAATTATATTACAAGTTTATAGTAAACCCAAATACAAAATTTAAGATTCTAAGATAATTCCAATCATAAAAGAATTGAAATTGAGAAGAATTTGAATTAATTCTACATTGCAATTTCAATTCTATCATCAAAACGGGAGTAACATAGAATTGGAATTATAATTATAATCCAATTCTATGAAATTCAAAAACAACCAATTCTTGGTACATTAACGTTGTAGCTAGATACATTTACTTTTTAATGTACTAATTTATCTCGATTTCTCATGGTGACTAATATTGTTCACGGAGAAAGTAATATATACTCTATGCATTGTCAATTTCAAAATTTAGTAAATATATCTTCTCATCAATTGATCCAGTTCTCTCTCATTAATACCCATGTTACACTTATTTTATAAACTCAAATATACTCCCTTTGTTGCATGTTATTCTGTCCAAAATTTAAAAAAAATAAATCTTAAGAAAATAATAAATGAATGTTGATAATAATATAAAAATATGTTAATTGACAAGATTGCCCCTATTTAATAAGTATAATTATTCTCTTGCCAAAAACAAAAACAGATAGGTTACTCTTAATTATAACAAGGGTATAACAGGTAAAAAAAATTGAATATTGTCTTGATTTAATAAATTGACAAATTAAATGAAAAATTTTTTTAAAAAAAATGGACATATAACATGCAACGAAGGGAGTAATTGTCAAGAAAATAAAAGGAACAAAAATTAAGAAAACAATAAATATTGGTAATAGCATAAAATTATATAAATGGGCTAAATTGGCGCTATTAAAAAAATAATTAATGCTCTCTTAAAATGATAAGTAAGCACTAAGGGTAGTTAACTTGAAATATCAAAAACCCTAATAAGTAGACAATTAACTTGAAACAGAGGGAGTAAAATGTAAGATTATAAATCAATTCTAATTCTTTTAAAACTAAAGAGTAAACACTCAAATTGATCCCTAACAATTTCATTGATGGATAAATAATTAGTCCCTGATAAAAAGAATATTAGTGTTAAAGTCATTCACAATTATAAAAATAGGACACTATAAATTCCTAACAATTTCATTTATGGACAAATTGGTCCTTGTAACTCCCTTAGCACCCAACTATGCTTAAGTTCGCATTTGGATTCCATTAGATGTCACTTATGCCTTTCGTTCATTTTCTTTTGAAATTATCTCAGAAAAATAGTGGATAATTTTTTTCTTTTAAATTACTTTTCGAAAGCTTAAGCCTATAGCAAGAATTGAAATACATAAAGCTTACATAGATAGTACTCAAAATTACTTTGTGCGCTTACTTAATTCAATAAAGTAGAATAAAGGACTAAATGTAAAATTACCATTACATAAGCTAAAAGCTAACTACTGAATAAATAAGTCATACTAGGACATATACTATAGTGATAAGTTCTTAATAACAATTTAAATTCTACTACTACAGGTATATTCTTCACATCTATAACATAACTAAACTCGAAGTGCTAATTCTTGGAAGACTGAAATCTTCACGTGATTGTCTCCTTCTACAGTTTTGTTGCTTCAAGTGAATTCATCCTCTAGTAACGACAACAAAAAGAAATATAAGAGTAAGAAATATAGGATTTCTTAGTAGGAGTTTCTACTTGCACTAAAAGTGTCATCATTATCGTTCCAGTCGCTTGGGTTTATTATAAAAAGGTGGACATATAAATGGTTTAATTACTAAATTTGCGCAAACGCAATTAGGCGAAGTGAAGTTTCTTTTAAACTATTATTATAACAATAATAGCAATATCCACTCATACTTCATCAAGCATGCATTCAAGCATATCATATAAAATCACTAATGGGCAATAATAATTTAGGAGATGCACGTATTTCATGATTACTCATCATCAACATTTACTTATTAATGATCATCATCTTTCTTTCATTAACGTATTTCTCAATCACTCACGGGATAAATACATCAATGCCTTAGACCACCTTAAAGAGTAATGAGCTCATACCGTGGAGTCGCCACAAACTTTTGGTTTTCTTTCCCTTGAGCACTTGCCCAAATTCAATACAAATAGTGCTATTTTTTTCAATATTACTCTTGGGATCCCCCTATCTAATTTTTCCAGTTAATTGTTTATAATTATGTAATTAACTATATGCATGCATTATATATGTAAATAATGATTTTTTTAGTTTTATTTGTCTAAAAATTTCTAATGTAAGTTTAATGAACCTCATGAGAGGTAAATGATAATTTTACCTTTCTTATATTTCTTTTTTGTCATTGCAATCTTAATTTAAGTCTCTATAAATATTTTAATATATGTATTTAATTCTTATGAATATTAAAAATTTTGGTTTTGACCTTTATAAATAAAAATTTGATTTTGATACATTTAAAGTATAAAATTTTTTATATTATTATCTAATCAAATTATTTTATTTGCACGATCTTTCAATTAACATGAAAATCATCTATATTTGGTTATATGATGTAACATCCCCTTTTCATAAAATAATTTTTATTATATTTATGTATCCAACTTAAATATTTTATTGTGTATTCCAATTTTACATCAATATCTTTTATTGTGATATCAAGTGTTTTACAAATTTGTGATAAATTCAATATACCATATACTAAGTTATCTGATTATTAAAGATTAGACCAAAAAGCTAAAATATAGATATCAAGTGTTGTAATGAATTTTACAAGACCACAAATTCTGAAATTAAGGATAAATTACATTATATACTCATATACTATAGATTCAGATCATTGTCATTTTAATTCTTTAGATTTATTGAATTATGGACTTAAATATTGAGTAATGAGTAGTATTAGTTTATAAATAACTAGGTGCGTAATTTTATATTATATAAAAAAACCTAAACTATCCAGGTAGTGGTAAAATGTACCGCCTACTACGCCCATATCATCATCTATAAAAGAGGAGGGAGTGAAAGTGCTGTGTGTGTGATGTAGAGCATAGAAGAAAGAGAAGGAACAGAGAAAAGAACAAGAGAAGAGAAAGTGAGAGTGGAAGTACCAAGGTAACGAGAGAGAGAATGAGGGAAAGAAGAGAGAGATGAGAGGAAGTATGGTTTACAAAGAAGTTCAACATTATACACATTCAATTTCATCTATCTAAACATAGAAATTAGGAGATAGAAAATAGAGAATTTAATTATATAGCAAAATAAACATCATGGCTATTATTATTATTATTCAAACTACATAATTATATATCCTATCTCTCAGTTTTGATTAAGTATAATATAGATACTCATTGTTTATTTATCATTGTCATTTTATTTCTGTCATTCTTTAGCATTTACTTTGTATAATTATGGACTTAAATATTGAGTGAAAATAAATAAACATTAAAAGACTTAATCCTTCACCGCCTCCTTGCTCCCGCATTTTTAGTATTTGATTCGTCTTTACTTTTTATAGGTCATGTACACGAGGTTGCAATTTTATCATTTAATTATAAAGATTTTGATTTCTTCTTCTTCATGTTTATAAGATTCATTATTTAATTCAAGTTAGTCAAAAGTTCCTTTTTTAGTTATGTTGTTATATATTATACATTAATTTATCATTCTTCCATTTTAGAATTTATTATATTGATTATACAATATTATATTAATTTGAGTTTTCAATATTTATAGTAATTTCTATAAGGGACCTAAATTAGAGATAAAATATAATTAAAATCTAATAGTAAGAATAAATGAAGGTTATTGTACATGAATTTGAAATATAAACTTATTATGACCTTATGATGATAAAGACGAACTCATGGACTTTGATAAAATGACAAAATGAAATTTAATAAAAATTTTCTTAATATTGGTCCCTTTTGAAATTAATATTTAGATTGGAAACTCTATGGTTTAATCAACTTTATTGAGATATTAATTTATTTGGTCTAAGCTTATACTATTTTGGTCTAATTTATTTATGCATAAACTTATAAATTTTGTGCATTTATTTTAGTTTATGTTTCACTATTTATGCTATTGATTAATTTATGAGCTTTTATTTAAGCTTTATTTATAGATTAATTGTATGAATTTCTTATTGTGAATTTATGCACAATAACTGTTAATTATTTTAAAAAGAATATGATTGATTAAAATATACCGCTAACCATTGACAAGACAAAGGGATACATATAAGATTCTTTTATATTATCTGCCTCGATTAGAATGGTATAAAAGTCTTGCTTTATTGTCACGATGTAAAGAATAACACGAAAGAATGAGAATTCTCTAAAATAAGGCCTTCAACTATGTGAGACAAGCAAACAAACAGAAGAACAACTAAAGTAAAGAAATCATAATTTCAATAAGATATGTATGACTTGCTCTACATGGCATATTTTATTTATAATAGGATAACTAATTATGTTCATATAACGATATTGTAGCCCTATATATTTTCCGTAGACATAACTGAAACCAACCATAGTTCAAATATTTTAAAACCATTCATTTTCTACTGAGAATTTGTTTTAAATTCTCATTTTTCTTTATTTTTATTTTTTGTGGTTTCAGATTAGCCGAATAATGTCGAATGGAAGGCAACCTAAGAACTTATCAACTTATGTTTAATTAATGAGTGATTTTATATTACAAATTCTAGAAATATTAAGTTTGTAATTAATAACATTAAGTAGTCATGCTCAAACCTTTTGCTTATAATTTAATGTTAATTATTGTGCTTCATGTGTAAATTTATATTATTAGTTTCTGGATGAACGTAAAGAATTAAGTCCTAGCCTTAAGAATAATAATACATTTAGGGTTTAGGGATCACATGATAAATAAAAGATAGTTGTGGGTGAAATTATAAATTTAATATTAGATATAATAAATAGTTAAATATATATTTTACCCCATCTTCAACCTCTCTCTCATGGGTTTATGGTCCTCTGTACCTTACCCATAATTCATGAGCTTATACCATCACCACTCCAAGCGACCATGGAAACAGAGAAGCAACTTCTCTTAGCAACATCATCACCACCATAATTACAATCATGATTCCTTGACTTTTCAATCTCAACATCATCATCCTCTGCCAAATAACCACCCTTGTCCTTCTTCTCTCGTTCTTCACCAAGCCTCTGTGAACCTTCGATTTTGGGCTTCTCTCTAGAACTTCTCTTAATACCACCACCATCTTTTCCAAGCTTTGGAGCAATAGCTCTGGTGTTGTTGGTATTATGAGAAGTGAATATTTGGAGGAACCAACTATGGTAGAGGAAGTCATGGCTTGAGCCTCAAACGGGTGTCAACAATAAAGAAGGGTATTTGTGTTTGGTGATTTGGGATTGATTGGTGGAACATAGGTCAAAATACACTTTTTATTTGGCATTTTAATGGGATAACTTCTGTAATATTAAAAGAATCTAACTTACTATAATCACAACCATTAGATCCATTTTTTAATAGACTAGATTTTTGGACTACCTGGACCCAAACTTCCCTTCCCCCACCATAGAACTCACCATACATTTAATGTAGTTGTCTTGTATTCATCTCCAAAGCACTTAACTAGGGTAATATTGAAAATATTGGAAACAAGTGGCTAATAAATAAGAATAAGGACACTATATGTAAAATGAGTTTTGTTGGCTTTAAAATACTGTGTTGACGGGGTTAGGACATATGGAGCATAGGGTGGCGTTTGTTTCTTGTTTCTAAGACAGAAATATGGAGACACAGAGATACAAATTGTTTAGTGGCGGAGAGGAAATAGGAAACAAAAATATTTTATATACCTCCAAAAAAGAGGACAGTGGGGACATGATATGGAAAGAAATTTAATATTTTCTTCTTCTAATAATACTCCAATATATATTTAATATTTTTCAATGTGTCTTCAAACCCAAAGGTGGTGCCGATCAGAGTCGCCACCAGGAATCCAGGTAGGGATACCTATGTTTTTTTATTATGTATTTGTTATTTTTTTCTTGTATTTCCAAATAAAATACTGAGGCAATTATCATGTCTTATATTTTACAACCAAATATAATATAGAGACAGTATTTTTTATATTTCCATCTTCGCGTCTATTTCTCTATTGTCTAGAAAAAGAAATAATATGCTACCTAAGTGAATGATAGAAGAAAAACACAGAGATTGAAGAAAGTTGTCAAGAGAGAAGCAAAATGGTCTTTTACAATTACAAAAGGAAAAAAAATGAAAAACAAAAGCATGTTGTAGCATGTAACTTTTAGGGTGCCTACTCATGTGCCTTATCAAGTCAATGCCTATGGTGCCTATTTGTGCATCATTATCGTTCATCTCTATTATAAAACTTGAGCTTGAGCATTCTCACCATCATCGTATCCCTCACCCTTTGATTCCTCGTTCGCCACCTCAATTGCCACTGCCTCCGCCATCTCTCCGCTTCCTCCGCTCCCCTGGCACAATGCCAATCTTCGGCTCCGCCGCATCTCAGGAACTTCCTTAGAACTCTTCGTCCTCCGCTCTTATCATCGACTCTATCCCACTTTGGCTGACAAAGTGTTGTTGTTGTTGGGGTGGTCTTCGCGTTCCATGAGGATGATTGGGAGGTTAGACGAGGCTGTGGCAATTTTGAGAGTGAGGGATGGGTGGTGAATGCAATAATAGGCTGTCCAAATTCAGTTCAAGCTACAATGCTTTTTTTTTTTTAATGAATTCTGAAAGTTCAATTCAGTTCAAGCTACAGTGTTTTTTTTTTTAAATTTGTATAGTCCAAATTCATTTTTTCTTTCTATTCTTTCGTTCTTTTTTTCTTTCAATTCTTTTCTTTTCAAGAATTTAGGGGGTTGGTGGTGGTGATAATGGCATTGAAGGACACGGTGCGAGGCACACAGGGAAAGTAGATGGAGTTTGGGGAGAGGAGGACCACGATGTTGCCTTTTCGGATGCCGATTTAGGAGAGGAAGTGAGCGGCATCCATGGCGTGCCAAAGTTGTTGGAAGGAGAAGGTATCGATGAAGGCGATTTTGCTGTGGTGGGCGTGGGAGAAGATGAAGGTGGTGACATTCAAAGAGTGGTTCTATGGTGAGGATGCTCTTGTGGGGCCCTCTATACCAAATGGCATATTGCTATTGCACAATTAGACATTGACACCGTAGACAATGACCATTGGAGACATATGAGCAATGACCAACTTTTAGGGAACATTCAATGTTTCAATTTGTAAAGGAACATTGTATACGCAACCAAGTGACACTTGTGGTGACATTTCTCTGATAGGAAGCATCGGGGTTTGAGCCGCTCAAAGTTTGAGTGCAAACAAAATGATCTCCTTTTAGCATCCAAATATAGTTTTTTCTTCTGTCGGTGTACAACACGCTACATGTGGCCAATTAAATAAAACTTACTAGTTGAGAAAAGGTTGTTCTGGAGTAAGATATATAAATTTTTTCATTAATATTTTATATATATTGAGACTAACAACAGCCGGGGATCCGTGGCGCAATGGTAGCGCGTCTGACTCCAGATCAGAAGGTTGCGTGTTCGATTCACGTCGGGTTCAAATCCCTTCCTTTTTCAGTTATTTTCAAAAGACCCCTTTTAAAAGCCATTTTATGGTATGGATTAGCTTTCATATTTCATATTCATAGAATTTGATATCCGTTGGGCAGTTAACTAGCCTAACATACCATGTGATTTATCATTATATAATTCTTTTTTGGTATGAGCATTCTATAATTGTATAGTCACATTTATTTTGTTTTATGAGATATTATTTGACACGAATGAACTTTGATACATTTTTTATATATATGGAATTTTTATAGGATTTTAGGAATTAGAGTTAATACTTTTAGTGACTTTTCTAGGCGTACTTTTTTTTTCTTGGTAAATTATTTGGAGTATAGTTGATGATGAAGAAAAATGATTGATTTGTATTCTTTGCCACAAATATTTGAATCACAATATTGTGTTAACATTTTTTTAGCCATCTCTTTTCTGTACTGATAGTCTTTTTTGGAAAAGATATTTTGTTTTATTTTATTTCTTGTTTTACAAAATGAGGGATTTTTTTTTTTTTCAAATTTCTTCATGTCTCGTTGAACTTTAATTAAGTGAAACGATAGAACAATAAAGAAGAGAAAGAACCAATGGCAAAAAAGAGCAACAAAGCACAAATAAAAAGAGTGATTATGTTGAGTGATGATAATATAGTTTTTGGAACATGGCAAATTTTACACGTGAAAACATATTCACAATTCAATGCAATAATAATAATAATAATTGATATATTCCCATTTGTTGGGTTCAACATTAACATCACACTATATTATTTACAAAAATATTATTTCAAAATATAAAATAGAGTGTCTAAATGAGTCACAAACTCTATTACCATTGAATATGATAGTAGTCTCCACTATTATCATCAATCTATCACATCTAATAGTGATAGAGTTTCACTTAGACACCCAATGTTGAATGTTGGAATAACATAACTCTATTATTTAATAAGTTATTAGTGTAAGAGAGTTATTGTAATCTAATCATATTTCATTATATGTGAAATTTTTTAGATAATGAATTTGAGTATCAAATATTTATTCTAATATGATAATATATAATTAAATTTTTTTATATAAAACTACTTCTACATGAAAGTGCATTGAAGTTAAGTCCACTCTTCATAATTAAATTTAAAGCCCAAATAATCCAAATTATTAAATAAGATTATAAAATAAAAGAAATAAAATAATGAGATTTTAGAGATAAAATCATTTTTCGTTTACCAAAAAGATATAAAATCATTTTTAAATACTACAAATATAAGATTTAATTGGAAAATTAATTCGAGATGTTACCAAAAAAATGAATTCGAGTCTCCTTTTTGGACATTCTAAGAGTACAATGCATCAACGTTAAGTCCACGCTTTAAAAATATTCAAAGCCCAATTAATTCCGTTCAAACGTTACCAATTTTCATAATATTATAAAAAAAAAAGGAATACTTTTTTTTTAAATATTATAAGGGTCCGTTGACACTACTAAAAGGATAAGGTTATAATATAAAATCTGATAATAAAATCTATAGTATAATACCTAATAAACTTTTAATACTATATAATATTTGATGTAACTGCATAAGATATTTAATTTTATATTTAGTAATATCATACTATTTATTTAAAAATAATTCTAATATATTAATTAAACATTAAACAAAATCAAATAATAATAAATTAGAAGATTTTATTATAATAATTTTAAATATTATATTTATGTAAAAATATACTAATTAAAATATAATTTATATTAAATTTTATTATTTATTTTAGTATTTTATAATTATTTATTATTTCAATAATATATATAAACTTAAGTTATTGATCCTTACTTTTATATATTATATATTATTTATTATTTATTTAAAATATTTATTTATTATGAAATATTTATTTATTGTTTATCAATTATATTTAATTTTATTTTTATTATATATAATAAATTGATATTATATATTATATGTATTTATTTTATTATAAAATGATTTTATTAAAAATTATTTTTATTTTTATAATGTTGTTTTATTATTACGTATTTAAGAATTATTTTATTGCAATAAAATATTTTAAAAATAATCTTATACGTTAAAAGTTAATTAGACCTAATATAGTCATCTCATGCTTATTGAATTTCATAACATTTTAACCTTAAGGGATTATGACGTATAAGGTTATGCAATATGTTATTTACGTCAAACAACAATAAAAACATATAATGTATAGTATTAGTTTATATTATTATGCTTAATACATAGTACCAAGCACCTCCTAAGTTCAAACTTTAATTGCCTTCAAAATTTAATTATTAAATAAGATTATAAAATAAAAGAAATAAAATAATAATATTTTAGAGATAAAATCATTTTTCGTTTACCAAAAAGAGATAAAATCATTTTTAAATACTATAAATATAAATTTTAATTGGCAAATTAATTCGAGCTATTACCAAAAAAATTAATTCTAGTGTCCTTTTTGGACATTCTAAAAGTACAATGCATCAACGTTAAGTCCACGCTTTAAAAATATTCAAAGCCCAATTAATTCCGTTCAAACGTTACCAATTTTCATAATATTATAACAAAAAAGGAATAATTTTTTTAAAAATATTATAAGGGTCCGTTTGACACTACTAAAAGGATAAGGACAAATAATATAAAATCTGATAGGATAAGATCTGATAGTATAATGCATGATAAACTTTTAATATTATATAATATTTGATGTAACATTGCATAAGATATTTAATTTTATATTTAGTAATATCATACTATTTATTTAAAAATAATTCAAATATATTAATTAAACATTAAACAAAATCATATAATAATAAATTAGAAGATTTTATTATAATAATTTTTAAATATTATATTTATGTAAAAATATACTAATTAAAATATAATTTATATTAAATTTTATTATTTATTTTAGTATTTTATAATTATTTATTATTTCAATAATATATATAAACTTAAGTTATTGATCCTTACTTTTATATATTATATATTATTTATTATTTATTTAAAATATTTATTTATTATGAAATATTTATTATTTTATTTTATCTATTGTTTATCAATTATATTTAATTTTATTTTATTATATATAATAAATTGATATTATATATTATATGTATTTATTTTATTATAAAATGATTGTATTAAAAATTATTTTATTTTTATAATTTTTTTTATTATTATGTATTTAAGAATTATTTTATTGTAATAAAATATTTTAAAAATAATCTTATACGTTAAAAGTTAATTAACCTAATATAATCTTCTCATACTATATTGAATTATATAACATTTTGACATGTAAGAGTTATGACGTATAAAGTTATACAATATGTTATTTACGTCAAACAATAGATAAAAGCATATAATGTATAGTATTAGCTTATACTATTATGCTTAATATATAGTATTAATTGCCTTCAAAATTTAATTATTAAATAAGATTATAAAATAAAAGAAATAAAATAATGATATTTTAGAGATAAAATCATTTTTTGTTTACCAAAAAGAGATAAAATCATTTTTAAATACTATAAATATAAATTTTAATTGGCAAATTAATTCGAGCTATTACCAAAAAAATTAATTCTAGTGTCCTTTTTGGACATTCTAAAAGTACAATGCATCAACGTTAAGTCCTCGCTTTACAATTAAATTCAAAGCCCAATTAATTCCATTCAAACCTTACCAAATTTAATAAGATTTGATAAACTTTAAATATTATATAATATTAGTTGTAATATTACATAAGATATTCAATTTTATATTCATTGATATCATACTATTTATTTACAAATGATTTCAATATATTAATTAAATATTAAATAAAATAAAATAATAATAAAATTGAATTTTTTATTATAATAATTTTTAAATATTATGTTTATGTAAATATTTACAAATTAAAATTTAATTTATATTAAATTTTATTATTTTATTTTAATATTTTATAATTATTTATTATTTCAATAATATATATAAATTAAAAAAATACTATTTATATATTTTAATATTTTATATTTTTAATCATAATTATCTAAATTTAAGTTACTGATCCTTACTTCATATATCTCATATTATTTATTATTTATTTAAAATATTTATTATTTTATTTTATTTATTCTTTATCAATTATATTTATTTTTATTTTTATTATATATAATAAACTGATATTATATATTATATGTATTTATTTTAATATAAACTGATTTTATTAACAATTATTTTTTATTTTTATAATATTTTATTATTTTTATTTAAAAATATTTAATTTTAATAAAATATTTAAAAAAATAATCTTATATGTTAAAAGCTAATTAGGAATACCTTCCATATTGTATTAAGTTATATAACATTTTGACGTATAAGAATTATGGCGTATAAGATTATACAATATATTGTCTATATCAAACAACTGATAAGCATAATGTATAGGATTAGTTTATACTATTATACCTAATACATTGTATCAAACACCCCTCTAAGTTCTAAATTTAGTTGCCTATTTAAATGCCTTCATTCTTAGTCTTAAAACAGAAAAACACCAAAAGTTCATACAAAAACTTTACTTGATCACTTTCAATTCACCCAACCCTCCTGAATTTTGAGACTTTGGTCATCCATCTTAGTCTTAACAAAGATATGACAAACTTCAAGCACCTATCTCTAGTATGCACCATTGTTGTAGTAGCCATAATTTCATTAATATTGCCATTAGGTCACTGCAGAGTTATTCTGCACCCAAATGATGCCAAACTCATTGAGGACACATGCAACAAAACACCCAATCCAAGCCTTTGCCTTCAAATCCTTCGATCAGACCCTCGTAGCTCTAGTGCAGATGTCAAAGGCCTAGCACTCATCATGGTAGATGTGATCAAAGCCAAAGCCAATGATGCATTAAGCAAGATCCAGAAACTTCTACAAGGTGGTGGGGACAAGAATGCCTTGAATTCATGTAGTGACAAATATAAGGCAATTTTGGTAGGTGATGTGCCACAAGCCACTCGGGGGCTTCAGTTTGGGAACCCCAAGTTTGCTGAAGGTGCGGCAAGTGACTCAGCTCTTGAGGCCAACTCTTGTGAGCAAAGCTTCGTCGCTGGGAAATCGCCACTCACCAATGAGAACAATGGCATGCGTGGTGTAGCAGATGTGACCAGAGCTATTGTCAGATTATTGCTTTAGATTCTCAAAACGATTAAAATTATTGTCTGCAACATGTATGTGTTTGAATAAAATGTTTATTAATAAAAATTTTATTTAGTTGGTGAAAAGGGAGGTTGCTAATTAAGTTGTATTTGGTTTGAAGGAATGCTAAAACTTTTAGTCATCATTTTATTTGAACTATAAACTTTATTTGGGAAAGGACTTATGTATAATACATGTAGGGAAGATATTAAATGGAGTTAACTCAATAGAAGTGGATTGAATTATGCACGAGCTTTACCTGCAAGGTGGGTTAGGTTCCCATGCCTAACTTTTTTTAATAATAATAATAATAATAATACATGCATGGAAGATTAAGTAGAAAAATATTGTAATTATGGTGATAAAAATTAAAAATTAATTTGATTAACATGTACTATTAATGTAAAAATTGTGATCCAATCATAGGTTTCTATTAATAGATAGTTAAGTCAAACATTTTGCTGATATGACAATGTATAATTAGATAAATATATAAAAAAATATTTTATAACAGGATATCAAAATTAAATTCTTAAAAATTAATAACCAAATATTATTTAATATTTTTTAAATGGTAAGTATAATTTTCATTTCTTAATATATTCTTAGCAAAACCTTTTAAAATATTCTCTTAATGTGTTAAGAGTATGATTGATTTATTTTTTGTTTTTCTTCTAAGATAGAATGTATTTTTTTATTATAATCATTAAAATCTTATAAAAAAGAGAGAGAACAGTAGTTAGGAGAGAGAAAACTCAAAGTAAAAACTAATAACATTAAGAGTGTGATTGATTTATTTTCTGTTATTCTTCTCAAATAGAATGTATATATTTTTTTTATTATGATCATTAAAATCTTATAAAGAAGAGAGAGAATAGTAGTTAGGAGAGAGGAAACTCAAAGTAAAAATTAATGACATTAAGAGTGTGATTGATTTATTTTCATTTCTCTGTTATTCTTCTCAAATAGAATGTATTTTTTTTAATTATAATCATTAAAATCTTATAAAGAAGAGAGAGAATAGTAGTTAGGAGAGAGGAAACTCAAAGTAAAAACTAATGACATTAAGAGTGTGATTGATTTATTTTCATTTTTCTGTTATTCTTCTCAAATAGAATGTATTTTTTTAATTATAATCATTAAAATCTTATAAAGAAGAGAGAGAATAATAGTTAGGAGAGAGGAAACTCAAAGTAAAAACTAATGACATTAAGAGTGTGATTGATTTATTTTCTGTTATTCTTCTCAAATAGAATGTATATTTTTTTATTATAATCATTAAAATCTTATAAAGAAGAGAGAGAATAGTAGTTAGGAGAGAGAAAAGTCAAAGTAAAAATTAATGAAAATAAAATGAAATTATAAAATTATCCAAGATCAACAAGATGATTTTTTTTTGGGCAATTAAAAGGGGCACAAGTCCAAGCACAACAAAATTAAGTCACAGATCTAGGCAAAAGCAACCCCAGACAAATCATCCAAAAGAAAGGAGCCTAAAAGGAGTCGAAGAATATAAAAGCACACTCCCAAACTCAATGAATGTCCAAGCGCAGCCAAAGAGTTTGCATCTCGAGTTAAACCTCCACAAGAAGCCTTATGAGATCTATCAACAAAACCATCACAATTCAATTTGGTTCAACCCTTAGGCAGAAAAGACCATGAAATGTAATGAAGAGAGGATTGAACAATGTGAGATGAATCCACTCTACCCGAATGCAATTGCTAACTCATAAACACAACTAGAATCTATTGAAAAATTAAATCTCATCCTGATGGCCCTTATGGTTCTAATCCTCAAATGACTCTCAGATTTTTTTTTTATTTTTGGTTAATAATTCTGGTCTCTTTAAGATTAGGTGATGCTTGTGTGCTCATCTTTTCTGTATTTTGATAGAACATCGAAATATTTTCAATATAAAATAATGACGATGGGGTGCTTTTGTTTTCCCTCCACCTACTTTTTAAGCTTCAGTTCAACAATGACAACTTTATAAAACAAAAATTAATATTTTATATTTAGATAATTACATTTTAAAAATAAAGAGAAATAATAGACAAATATGCTGCATTGTCATAGTTTGTTTCTGAAAATAATAGGTCAAAATTGAATTGACCACGTCACAGAGTACATTTTCCCCCTCTCTTTTTTTTGTTTAATTTGATTTTCCTTTTTTTTTCCCTGTTCAATTGTCATTGGAATGAAAGTTATTTTCTGCGGACCGTGTATTGTTCGTGTATGTTCTTCTTTTCACAAATTGACCGTTTCAATCTTACTTATTAAACGTGGGGCACAAATGATGACGTTTGAAAAAAGTGAAACCAACATAATTTATTGATTTATTGATTTTGGCTTTGTCCGTTTCTAATGTTCAAAGGTTTTTTTCATTCGATTTCTAAGCAGGGGACCATTTGGTAGCAACTGTTAGGGTGGTGCTACTATTGGTTGCCACATCAAGAAACATCACTTTTTGCATTCTTATATAATAAAAGAGTAAAAATTTATTTTGGTCCTTGAAGATATTTACATATTTCATTTTAGTCTTTATAATTAAAGAAATATCAATTTAGTTCTTGAGATTAAAAAAAATTATTAAAATTAGTCTTTATGCTAATACTTATGGTGATAAACTTGAATCATCAAAAATTAATTCAAAACATTTATTACAATTTCAAGACTAAATTAATATTTCATTTATTTCAAGAACTAAAATAAAACATATATCTAATTTTAAGGATCAAAGGAAACTTTTACTCTATTATCGGAATTTACACCCACAAGAAGTGAACCCCAAATACAAAGTGGTTGTTCTTAAGACCACAGAGAAATTGAAGTCAAAAAATGGAATCGATATTATATGGAAATAAGGTTTTATGTTTAAGATAGACTCCATATTGGAAAGGATCAATATTTTCACAAGCTATTGTTGTTCTGAGTTTTTTTTTTTTAACCTCCAGACTAGGAAAGACAATTCAAGCAAGTTAGAAATTGCATTCGATCAATTAAAGATTCTTCATTGTTAGGGTATCCACGAGGCTAGGCAAGGTATGCTTGTAAAACACAAGGAATGGAATAGTGTTGAGATACTTAATAATTTGCATATAGTTATAGAATTAAACTTCATTACGTTTAATTGTGAATTTCTTTTAAGACTTCACTTTTGAGGTACCAATTATATATAAGAGTTTTACATTGTTATCTAATCATAATATCTATATAATGTCTATAACTGTGCATATAATTGATCCTGATACTACAACTTAAAAAATATATAAATAAAAAAATTTAATTAAATAGTATTATAAAATATTTTGTGCTATCAAAATATATATTATAATGAATGGAGTCTTATTTCCAAATGGAAAATTAATTAAGAGTTTAATTTTAATACATGACAGTATGAAACTTTTCTTTTAATTAAATCTCTCAATTTACATGAATTTTTTAAACAGGAAGTGTAAAAATTAATAATTTTTACTGATGTGACAATACATTATTTGATAACTATAAAAAAAAAATTATATTACTTACATAGAAAAGGCAAATTTTACGTGCCACAAAAAAATTCTCCATACTAGCTTTCTAACATATTTTGGTGCACACTTCCAATAAGGATGGCAGTTTTGTGTTATGCGGCACATTTTCTTTGATTGAAATACAACTAATGCTAATTATGCTTTGTTAGTTAGCATCTGTCCTTTGGTGCTCTGGTTAATGATTCCACCTTGGTCTTTGAGAAATAAAAAAGATTGGTGTATTACATGTAATCATGTAGCTTTTGTCTTAGTGAATCAAATCTCAGTTACAAGACGGTGGTCGTGTCTGTCTCTTGGCCCCTCTTCTTTATTTAGTTTCGCAAGAAGGGTTTAGTTAACACAACAGTATCTAGAAAGTTCTCAAATTTGGCATTTTACATGAAAGTAGGGAACAAGGAGAAGATGTGGCATTGGCAATACAAGCCAGGTGAATAAAAAAACCCGTGACACAAGGCCAATGTAACCTTAAACAACGTGTAGAATCGAGCGCCATCTAAGTTGGTAGCCCATGGTTACAAATAAACAAACAACAGTGACATTATATTCTTTAAAGGATTTGAAAAGACTACAAGATGTACATGAAAAGAATTAAAAAACACCGACAATGGCATTCAGGGGTAATATATATATATAAAAAAGGTGCATTTATTTTTTATTTTGAAAAATATAATTATGAAACTTAAATTTTATATTTAATTAAAAATTAATTTTTTTTATAAGCTAATATTTTTAGCTTCTAAAATAATTGAAAACTGATTTTTGTTAATTCCAATTATTTTTTGAAAATTATTCAAATGTATGAAAAATAATTTCTTAAGTTAAAAATGTGATTTTGAATTTTCATAATCTCATACAAACACACCCTCAATTGATAGCAAATACATTTCCAATTTAGCAACAAGGGTAAGAGCAAGTTAAGGTTTTGCTCATACGTCATGAAGGCATGGATTCAAATCCGATGACTAATATGAGAATCTCATTGATGAAGTAATATGTAAAAACAATTATCAAAGAGATTAGGGGATCTTCTCTGATCATGATGAAATACTTGCACTTACTCCATATAAACTTTTTTAATAAAAAAAAAAATTCCAATTTTTAACTCACACCAACGAGCAAACTAACCTTAAATAGCATCCAAGAAACAGCCTTGGTCATTCTCATTCCCGTACTCTTCACTACACTTATTCACTAGAGAAAATGGGAAGGGGCTCAACCTGTGTGTCTTGTCCTGCACTTCACATTATTCTCCTTGCTTCTGTTCCCTTCACACTGTCCCAAACCTATGTCCAGCGGAATGATGGGGTGGAGATTTGATAGACCAAATATGCAAAAAGACACCCTTTTATGATCTATGCAGCTCCACACTACACTCAAACCCTTTAAGCCCCAAAACTGATATCAAAGGGGTGGCATTCATAATGGTTAACAACATTCTGGCAAATGCAAGTGACACACTGAGTTACATTGAAGGGCTGATCAAGCACACCAAAGACCCTCAGTTGGAGCAAGCATTGGCCTTCTGTGCTGAGTCATACATCCCAGTTGTGAGGTACACTCTCCCACAAGCAGCTGATGCCATAAGCCAAGGGCGTTTTGGGTTTGCCAGTTACTGCATTTCTGATGCTGTGAAGGAGGTGAATTCCTGTGACAAGAAATTCTCTGGATCAACTCAGTCACCTTTAGGTGATAGAAATGACATTGTGCAAAAGCTGGTTGATGTGGCTTCTGCCATAATCAAGCTACTATTGAACGGCTGATTTTGTTTACCCTTCTTTTATTTGTCCTATTAATAGTAGCAGGTACTCTTTATTCTTACTGAATAAACACTTTTAGATGGTTGAGTTTGCACAAATTATGGTTCTATGTAATTTGAAGCAGCCCTTTAACTCTGAAGCACCCGATTTTTGTCAACCTTTGTGGTCAATCTAGTATATGTTGCATATAATGAACAATGCAAACAACTAAACACTATTATGTATACTACCAATGACCCTGGGAATTTTTAATTTCAGAATGGAATATAGTATTGGTTTAATGGTTTTCTTCAAAGCCGGCCTTATTTCAAGTTGTAATCACAAGGATCGGAATAGGATAGTCTCATAATTTTATTATGAAATTTAGATTTCAGGAAGAAAAACAAAAAAACACGAGGCTTGGACCAGCATGTGATGAATTGAGTTTCACTCATCCAGAACCTTCTGCTGCCACAGAAGGAGAGCAGGTACATGAATCCAATGTCCTATCTGAGGAAGCTTCGTATGTCAACATTTCTTAATTTTCTTTTTGGGATCACACAGACATAGCAATCTCACATGGGAGATCACATGTTCTAACATACATAAGAGTCCAAACTGGATCTAGCTGACACCATCAAGAGCCACAGCTACATTATTTACTTAATTGGAAATTAAGTGTGCCACACGCCTTGTTGGTTCTTGCTTTCTTTCTGGTAAGGAAAAAGCGTGGTGAAGTCCCTTTGCCTTCTTCAGAAATGTGTTAAGCACATGGTAAAATATATAAAAATACAATTCAAGGAAATAATGTCATATCTACTATTTTTCTTCTAACATACAATCATGATAATGTATGAGTTCAAAGCTATTGGGCCGAGAAATCAAGTTAGGATGTTAGAATCAAACTAAAATCTGAAAAAAAAAAATAGTTGATCACAAATTGGAACAACAGGTCACATGAAACCCTTTTAAAAATATTATTTTTTATTAATCTAACTTGACTTTTGAAGAATTCTTCCTAAACAAATTGTTGAGGTTCTTTGATGCTTGGAAGCCTCAAACAAAAATAATGTCAAGTGATTTGGGAATTTGATAGTAGCAATACAGCACCCAGTTATATACTGTTTGTGGTAATTGAAAAATAATATAAAAAAAATACACCATTACATGATAATTAAGTAATCACAGCCACAGAAGGGCGGGGAACTCCAAAGGCAAAATCTCCAGCTCAATTTCATGGAGCATAGGCAACAGAGAGTTGTTGAGGAGGCAACAAGTAACATGTCTGTTGCAAGCCAATGAAGAAAACTAGCAACTCTGCTACGGTAATTTAACTCACCCCCTAATATTGATTAATATACATATAGGGGATAAATTACCAACACATTCAGTCTCATAATAAATACATACAAAGAAAAGCAAAGAAAAGGAAAATGTATGAGAAGCACAGGAACATTTAGCCATCTTTTCTTGGGCAAATACAGGTAATGACATTCTTATTGTCAATAAAACTGCATTAACCTGAATCTCTTCTCAGTTTTTCAGCCAAATATGAACCTGCTACTTGCTGTACAAAACTGCAAGGTAACATCAAGTAGTAAAGTTGACATTAGAAGGTTGCAACACCAGCATTGTAAGTAGAGATTCAGCGAGTAGCATGCAAAACTTACTTGTGAGACTCAGAACCAGGTGCATTGGATTCACTTACAGATGGATTGAGTTGGTACTGAACTGAAATTAAACCACCGTCCGCTCCTGTAGATAGGGGAGATCCCTGGAAACTTGCCACAGAACTTTTTCCAGATGACATGCCTGCAAAAAGGAATATCGAAATCAAATAACAATCAAGAAAGTGTTCTCACTCACCGTAAACTAAAAAGAAAACAACAACACAAGTTGTAGTATTTTGATCCCCCCTTCTTGCATAACATTTCCGTTTAATTGCATAATATGTTAGTTTAAACCAAGAAAATAGTGATTTATTCATAATGTAAAGAGAAATTCTAGATCATGAAAATTAGAGAAAGTTACAGCACCCTCAGAAAGATGAAACCAAGATATCATACTTGAAAGTCGCAAACCTTTGCCCACAATTGTCAACAACGCAACCAAAAATGGGAAAAATGATAACTGTTTGATTCCAGTTGTCCATGAAGAGAAAGCAAAACCATGATTTGATCACAGTTGGAACAAGTAAAAATTGAACAAGTAACCAGCAGAATTGGAAAATGGTAACAATTAGTCTGCTACTAATTAATTGATAAATACTTGAATAGAAACTGAACATGGTGACATTTCAGTGTAGAAGAAATAACAAACAGTAACTTAATCAGTCTCTTTCTATGGTTTATAAATACCGACACGTAGAATTCCATTCAACAAGTAAATTTTCAAAAAATGATGACTTCTCCTGGAGTCATCATTTGCCTAGCAAAAAAATAAAGTATTTATCTCAAAATGCAGGGGGTCTAGCTTAGGAAATGGAGTTGATAAACATAGGTGAGAATGAAAATGCAGAATCTAAAGGTAAGAAAACAAGGTAAAACAAGGGTCTCCGACCCAGCTATCGGCACGATTCATGTCATTATATCATTTGATACCTCAAAGTCAAAGCTAAGTTTTAGGGCACAATGTCATATTATAAAATGCCATATGCATGATAAAATTTACTTTTATCATGAAAGTTACCTTGGAATATTATCACAAGAAAGAAGACGACGGTAAAAATCATGGCCAAAATGCTGCTATGGGAAGATGATGATGATGATGATGATTTAGCAGCTTTCATCTTCTTCAAGGCTTTCATACGCTCTACCCTTGCACGCTTCAACATGGCAAGTTCAGATATCTCCCTGATTAGCTTGTAGTCAGCTGCATCCAATGATGGAGCTTGTGGAGGTCTTGGAGGTTTGGGAGCCTTTTTATTACTGGATTTTTTGCGTTTCTCCTTTGCTGGGGTCTTCTCTCCGTGGTTCATTGAGTCTTGCCCCATCATTGACTTGTTTGTCACTTTCGACAAATCCAAAGAAACTTGACTTAAATTTGACTCATTGGTATAAAAACTTGGCCCATCTTCGCCTCTTAGAGAACCTCCAACAAACCCACCAGAAATCTTGGTGAATATTGCCTTTCCTTGGTTTGCAGTACCTGGAGTAGAGACTTTCTTGGATTCATCTCTACTTAGCGGCAATCCACTTTCAAGATCAACATCAGTATCCTTATCCCTTGCACTTATATGATCCATCTCAAAGCTGCAAACCTAATCCCAAGTTCTCCCTGCTTGTTTTCCTACAAAATTTCCCCTAAACTGCAACCGAGAAACTTAATCCTTGAACCCAACCCATCACACGATATGACCTCCTCCACAAATGTTATGCACTAAGGCCCAAATTGAGCATTAATCATCAAGAACACAGCTTACTATACAGCACAACCCAATTCGGATACCTTCAATGCACATAAGACACAATTCACACAACAATAATCAACAGCCAAAATTATATCCCTTCCTTTCTAAGCTCTATTTACCACTAGCTCAATCACCCCTCCAAAAAAACCAAACATATAATCCTGGGAACGGATTGACCCTGCAACACAACACAAGACAGAGTTCAATCCAATGAACCTAATTAACAATCTTATAATGATTTCCCTTTTAATGGAGGGTAACTACTCTGGCCATGTGATGGCGGGATGAAGAAGTAAACCAAATGATACAACTTTTAAGCTACCTAAAAGCACCAATACAAACTTTCAAAAAAAACTAGGAATTAAAAATAATCTTAAGTCCTTGAGAAGAAAGGAAGAAAATATAAAAAAAAGTTTCAGGAAAACATATGGGGCGCCACCAAAGGCAGAGAAATAGCTCTAAGCCATGAAAATACCTCACAAAAGGAGCCCAAAACAGAAACAAACACACATAAACAACGAACCCCAGAAAGAGAAAATATGGACAAAAGTGAAACCTGCCACCCACTAATCAATACTCCTACATCATCATATAAAAAAACGCCCATTGCAACCATAGATGATGAATATGAATAAATCGGCACCCATGAAAATGGAAAAGGTCAACAACATGGACTAGTCTCAGCCATCACAGCAACAATATTAAACTAAATCAATAGTATAATATACGAAACATCATAATAATAATAATAAGAAGAAGAAGAAGACAAATGACAAAGTGAAAAATACCTTTGTGGGAAATGGAAGGAACCCCAGATCCGATGATGGAGAAAAACAGGAGCTGGATTTTGCAGAGGGAGCGAAAAATAAGGGAGGGGACACGAGAATATAGATAGGTAGTTTTTCAAAAACACTTCAAATTTAAGATTTGTTCAAACAAGAATCTCTACAATGCAAAGCGTGTCTTTCTCTCTCTTCAAATATATACATTGGTACAAATTTGATTTGAGTTTGTTCTCTCTCTCTCTCTCTCTCTCTCTCTCCATGGCAGCATGTGCTGTGCTGTCTTCATAAAACGGCATATTTGAATTATGCCATGGTGCAGAGAGGCCTCACCGACAGTTGGCA
Source organism: Dalbergia oliveri (assembly GCA_030441495.1). Classification (NCBI taxonomy): domain Eukaryota; kingdom Viridiplantae; phylum Streptophyta; class Magnoliopsida; order Fabales; family Fabaceae; genus Dalbergia; species Dalbergia oliveri. The sequence continues at coordinate 20,852,701 of JAMLFY010000009.1, read as the reverse complement.
ACTCCGAAATTTACTGCGTGGCCCCAATTTTTTTTGTTTCCCTATATTCTTTCCTACGTCTCTTGACACACCATTTTTGAGCCCCTACGTAAGATTGGCTCATTGTAATTTATGACTACGTATATATTGAGTTTAATTTGTATGGACAGGTTTTTTTATATTATTATTTAATTATATATTATTATATTAATAGAAATGATTAAATTTTATATTTATTATTTAAAAAATTATATAAATTGAGTTATTTAATTAAATAATAATATAAAAAAATTATAATATTAGTGCATATAAATTAAATTCATGTATTTTTATATAGATGGTGATAACTATGAATTGATGTTACACACTTACACATGATGTATTATTTTTAGATAATATTTATGAAACACCATATTAATACTCTTACTTATCATTAAGTGAAGTATATATTCCACCTAGCCTAGTTAACATCTTATTCAATAATAAATAAAAATATGTTGATAAGATATTTCACAAATGTAATATATAACAAACTTTTTTTTTAATACTATAATTTTATAACAGATGAAAAAATGTTATAATTTCATGTAATTAATTATATATTATTTTTATGTAATCAATGTACATGGTGATATAAATTTTAATAAAGTTTAAATTTTATGCACCGGTCATATAAAAATAAAAGTATATTCTAAGCCTATAGAATTTTAGTGAAAGGACAAATGATGATAGGCATTGGGTAGTTGTGATAATAAGTAATTATTTTTCATGATTTATCACTTTAATGAAATTTTATTAATTAATAATGTAAAACATCTTCACACTTATTGAAATTATATTCTTTTAATTTAAGATCCACAAAGAAATCAATCAGATTAATGTTGGTTCATTATTAGTGAAATAAGTTTTACTCTGATTAAATTATATAGTTCTATTTATAAGACGTTTAAGATAATAAGTTATTAATTTAAACACTTTTATTAATATGGTAATACATGGTTGGATATTTATGTAAAATTTATTTACACTAACGGTGCATGTAAATTAAGTTATTTTAAATCCTATTAATATAAATTGTTTTATGTTATCAATCAATTATATTTTATCATATAAATATGATTTTGGGATAATTATTATATAGTTAATTACTTTATAATTAGATGTTTAATTTATAACAAAAAAATTAAACTAAGAATACATCAAAATTAAATTTATTATATAAAAAATAATATTGACAATATATAAAAATAAATAAAAGTTATTATCACTAATTTAATTTTTCTTTGTAATTGCATTACAATTTGATGAATCTACGAAGCTTGAGTTTACAATATAATAGGTAAAGCTGCAAATTATCCTAAATTATTCTCTAAAAATTTTATTTTTGTAAACTACTCACTTAAACTTTAATTTATAAATTTACTATTTATTTCAACGTTTGACGTTGTTAAAAGCGAATAATTTGTTGTATTTGTTTGTTTTTCACAACCAAATAATTCATAATATTGAAAAGTAAATTTGATTAAAAACGGATTTTTTAAAAAATTACAAGTTATTACATTTTTAATATTTTAGTGTTCAAGTTAATTAAATTAAAAATTTTGAAAGCAGTTAAGTAAAAGTTTGAAATAAAATAAGATAATTTACAATTTAATATTAAAAAACCCGAATTTGAGTTAAACATAGTCAATACTAATCAATGAAACTTTTTTTCTTAAACATCCTCATAAGCCTAGCCTCATATATTCCTCCATTCCGTTTTATTGATACTGGCATCTCGATATACGTATATCAAACAAACATGAGAAACATTCACTGTCACGCAAAGAATTCAAATTTGTTGTATAAGAAACTCCAGATACTCATGGACCCAAAAAAACAAATGGAAAGATAAATCACAATATATCAAGCACACCTTGCTCTTAAATATTAAAGTTAGTGTCACACAAGCTATAAAATCACCATAATACCTTCTTCTTAAGAGTATCTTCCGTCTAAAAGATCCAATGTGAAAAACGCGTTAGACGTGCTTTGTCCATACGCGTCTTTGGTCATACTTTACCTACGTATGGCATCTAGGAGTAATAATTACTGAAGATATATGTAATAATGATCCCTTCATCATAAAAAAAAAAAACTAGAGAATAATGTCTTGTATCTCACACGTTCTTTTTTAATTTTGATAGATATATCTCACATGTTTGATGTAACAAATCTTTAATTTTAAAGAAGCTAATTCTATGATATTGGAGTTTCTAATCATGTTTCACTTTGGTTTATTTATTTATTTATTTATTTTTTTGATGCTGTACCTTTGGTTCATCTGATAGTATACGAAATGAACTAGCAATAAAAGGAGTTCAAATCGGTTATAGGTTTAACATAAAATTTATGTCTGTTTATTAAAATCTGAATGATGACATCAAATCTATTATTTTTAAATAATAAGTTAGAAATTTTAAATTGAAAAATTATTAAAAAGAGAAATCACAATATTTTAAATAAAATTAAGACCCTGTATGAAAAAAAAATACGAAAAAACATTCTTTTCAATAAATTGAAGGCTCAAACTATTAAGGAAGAAGCAAGTATGATACTCATAAGTTTAACTGAAAAGAAAGTTAAATCCAAACAACAACAACAAAGTGTAAAAAAGAGAAATATAAGATGTCTAACCTCGATTAGTCCCCACAACTCCTTTGACATTGTCATCAAGGTTACAGAGATAAATGAAACGCGTGAGGCCTACACACCAATTGAACAAATATCAAGAGAACACAAACAAAAAAACAATAAAAATATGAAGAAACATTTGTGATGAAAAAAATCCGAAACGTAGTATTTATATATTAGTATTTTTTTTATTCCGAATTTGTGTGCAAAACATCTCTATTTTTAAAATGTAGCATATTATTTCGAGAACTTAAGAATTGAATGGCACAATAATGCGATGCACAATTGGACAACAGAGGGAAGATTCACTTTACTTTCCATTCAGTCTAAAAGCTGAATTTAGCCGATTTATTATGTCCCAAATCATGTGAATTGCTTTTTCTCTTTTGGAGTTAATTAGGATGATATATATATATATATATATATATATATATATATATATATATATAATGGCAGAGAAAATGACTTTAGCATATTCTGGAACCCGCATGAAAAATGGGAGCTGGGTAGGGCCATTCCACGACACATGTTACATGTGCAGTGCTGAATGCTGGGTATCTCTCACAGATGAGAGTGATATTGATTGATGATGCCTCAATTAACGGTGCTGTATTACTTAAATGCAGAGACCCCTGCAGCTCTGACTAATGGGGACCAATCTTTGATCTCTCCAAGTCTCCATAGTGTTCCATGGGCTTGGGAGCCAGCATCACACCTTGACAACATGAACCCTTTGAGCTTGACAATGGATATCATACAATTACAAGGAAGGAGGGACTAAACCATTCACAACTCCCATCTTTGATTTATTCTGTCGTATTTTTTAATTTTATTTTTCACTCATCTGCATCCACTCTTTCTTGACGTAGTTGTTATTTTTTTTAGCATTTTATTCAATCATTAGATTTGGATGATATGAACAAATTTTTAAAAATTGATTGTTAATTTATATTATTTGAAAAATAAATTTGAATTTGTGATATTGTTTATTTTTTTATTTTTTGAAAATGTAATTTTCATTTTAGATGATTAAGATAATAATAATAAATGTGTTAGGAATATTTTTTAAATTATGACATATATTTTCAGGAATATGTATCATAAAACAAATAAGTTTTAAATTTATGTCTAATAATCTCAACAAATAATTAATGTTAACCAAATAAAATTTTCAAAATATCCAAAAATAATTAACATCATCGGATATTACATTACTAAAAGTTAGATTTTTGAGAAAATAATTTTAAATATTGAAACAAACGCTTCCTTAACTCTAAAAGTCTGCTAACTCTAATTTTCTCACAAACCTTGTTTTTAACCCCAAGTGAATCCTATACTTTACGTACGAAAGCTAAATACAAAAAATATAAGTTAATAATTCTTATGTTGTGAAGTTTCTGATCTTTGATATGTGCATCAAAGAGTGATGTTCTAGATTCAGAAAACTCTACATGAAAAGACTCCTGATATCATAAATATTTACTTTAGTCATAACTTACCTATACTTTAATCAATCACTTTTTAGTAAATGTTAATTATAGCTATTTTAATTATTTACAGCTTTGATAATGTCGTTTATTTAGTCAAATTGCATCACCACCCCATCATGAGCCAAAATCACATGTTATATATATATATATACTATTTCAATTTATATTATATGAAATGGGAGTAGAACATATATAAAATCAAGTATCCCGGTACTATCATGACAAAAGAAGATCGACATAATAATAAGATGTTATTATTGACTTACTTCATACAAAGATATTCCAATAAGGCAATAAATAAGGGCTTTTGCATGATCACGTGCAATTTGAACCCACATCAAATGACAAAGCTACAAACGCACGTGGGTTTTGATATTACAAGATTTGTCAGGCCCCAAAAAGATCTGATTGTTGAGTAACTTTGCAGGATAAGGAGGGAACTGTACCCAAAAAAAAAAACCAGGAGGGAACGAAAACATAGAGGAAAGCTGAAAAATGTATATATATTTATAAGATATATCATATTGAGTTATATATTATTTATTATTGAATAAGATACATCATACTTGAATGAAGTATAATTTATTTTTTGTATGTTAAATATTATTTCTACAAATAGAGGGGTTCCATATATAAGTGGACATTGGTATAGTTCACCTTTTATTTTTTGTCGGAGGTGCAATTTATTCTTAAATTGGTAACATCAGTCACTGAAAGGCTAAATAAATCAAGTGGCTTTTTTTTTCCGTCAAAAAAAAAAAAAGAAGAAGCTGCTTTGGACCTTTTATTGTGTGGTCAACTCACCAACAAGCTGCTTTGGACCCTCTTTGTGATTTTGGTCAGAGCGTTGGACCTTGTTCTGCAATATGTATGTACATATTTTTGTTTATGTCTAACAATATTTATGTACATAGTATTAGACAATGTTCTACAACATAAAAAGGCCCACATACGAAGGCCTTCATTATATGGGTCAAGACCTAAGATAACCCAACAAAAACATACGGCATTTAACCTGGGGCTCTCAAACAGAGCCCCACCACACACACTATCCTAAACCGTTAGATGGACTCTGCATTAGAGGTTGTGTCAGCTTTATTAACCAATACCGTATTCTACAGGTGAAGGGTGTAATGCTATGAAAATTATGAATCAGTCCCCTGCACATATTTACAATTTGTTGTGAGCACTATGTCAGTAAAAAAGTTTTATTTTTGGCGCAAAGTGTTAGTTAATTTCGGCAGGATCTTTAGGGCTAGTATGAATTAGTTAGGGCCTAATTTAGTGACGTAAGTATTGTGGTCATGCTAAATTGGACATAACAATTTCTGGTTTGGTAATTTATATGTGGAATAGTAAATTTTTTAATTTAATTTTAATATATTTCAAGTGTGTAAAAATTTATATAGATATTCAATTTTTTACTATATTATTAAAGTATTTCACTCAATTATTCACTATTTATAATTCTTACAAATAGAAATATGTAATTAAAAATCAATGTAGTTTTTTTCTTTTTTTACACTGATAATCTATCAAAATTAATCTCTAAATTTAAAATTTGTTGAATGAATTTCACTAATTTCATTATGTAATAAGTTTACATCCTAAATAGTCAAAGAAAAATATGAGAGGAGTTTTTGAAGATATTTTGTTGGGAAAAAAATTTTAAAATAGTTTAGTGTAGGTCACAGTGTTTTTTTTTTCTCCTTTGGTCAGGTAATACTTGTTATTAAAGTTGGCCCTTTTTATCATGGCTATAGTACTAGGGATGTCAAAAGGATTGGCCCGAACTTTTATAAGATAAATGTATTATTAGTTAAATTATCAAAATTCAATTAATTCATATTTTCATCATTCATTTTAATTCATTGATAATATAAAATAATTTTACACCATCATCTAATCAAATCTCTTTATTTGCATGACTTTTGAACCAGTGGAGTGAAAGTTATTAACCATATTTATTGATGTGACATTATATGAGCAAATGATTATGTAAAACTTTTTTACGTTGACATCACATTAAAATTAAATCCATAATCAAAACTAGGAAGAGATATAAGAAAATGAGGTTAATGACATCTGAAAAAAAAAAAAGGTTGATGATTGATTATTTTAAATATCTTCATCAATTAACATGATTAGAAGTAGAGACAGTACATAGTCATTTGATAATAAATGAATGTTATATCATTGTTTGGTCATGGCTTTTTTTCGATTGTTTTGATCGTCCTTCGAATTATAATCTTAATTGCTATTTGTATTTTTTTGGTCGATTCTTAGGGCATATTTATAAACGGGTACAAAATCAAATTTTAAAACCTTGAGGTTAAAAATTAGAAAGCTTAGAAAACTGCCTACACTTGGTAAAACAATAAAATAAATTAAGACTAAAATTTTAAATTTCAAATTTTAAAAAAAATAAAATAAATTATCTATTTTATTGAGTCAATAGAATACTCATGCTTAATTATTTACTTAAAGTCTATTTGACACACCTAACAACATATGTAAGGCCTAATTGTATAGCATATAATAATTATATAAAGCCTAATTTTATAAAATCAAATAATATTTTTATATAGTGTAATATTCGTTATGCTACTATATCCTATGCTATTTACATAAGATAATATTTCCAAGATTGTCAGACACAAATTATGGATTGATGAAATTACTATATTTTCAAGATTTTGGTTTTCATGATCATGCCTATAGAAACCCAGTTATAATTTATTAAAAATTTTGAGATGAACATGTTTATCTACATTAACAGATATATTATTATAATTTTAAAATTGTCATGTTTATGAAATCATGTTATCTTGAAATACTACTTTTAGAATTTTAGTTATGCATTATTGAAAGTATTGAATTAAGTATGATTTAGAACATTAACTTGACATATACTTTATGAGTTTCTCAAATCATCATGTTTGTAAGCTGGTGATTCATTGGGCATAATTTCAAAACCCAGTTATGCTTGACAGCAAGCTTGTCAGAAATATACGAGTTTAGAGCTTTTAGAGTTTTTCATATTTATTTAGTCTATGTTCAAATTAATTTTAGATGGTAAATATAGAGAAAAAGTGATTAATGGCCGCAAGATCCTTGGTACCAAGTTGTCTCCGAGAACAATCTCGCCCTTCAAAATATTAGATAATGGAATTTATTAGTTAGGTGTCCGCCTTATGAGAGTTTTACTTTGAATGAGGCTTAGTCTAGGATTATGTTAGATTAGAGTGTTCAGGTAATTGTGTAGAGACAATTCGAATCATGCATTCCAATTCCAAATTATGTATTTGAATTCTAGAATTTATGACTTTCTTCATGTATATTTAGTTTTCAAGTATTATTAAACCGATTTTCAGATATGACTATAGTTATAAAATGAGACACTTTTTGTTCTCTCAAATTGTAATAACATGTAAAATATAAATAAGATGACTTCATGGTTATGTATGTTGAGATATTTTAGTTTTATGCAATTTTAATATTATACTTTAAATAGAGAATTTGTTGATGATCTAGATTAAATTAAGTTTTAAGTATGAAAATCATGTTAATCCATATATTCAGTAAATTATGTTTTAAAAATATTAAAATACTATTTATACCAATTTATTTAAATTTTAAATCAATTTTTTATTTCTTTTATGATTTTGTATTAGCTTCCATGAATACAAAGCATATTATTAACATTTTTAAATCTCTATATAAAGCATTTTAAAATTTAATAACTAACAACAACGTTAATATCTTATATAAAGCATAGCAACTTGTTTTTTAGATTATTTTTAAACCTAATATTAATATAAAGCATATTTACTATACTAAGTTAATTTAATGAAGGATAAAATTATAAAAATACATTACAAGCCATCCATTTTCTTTTTCTTATCAATTTAAAACTCATCAACAAAGTTGACAGAAAAAAGAGTGAGGTAGTCATATTTTGTTCCACGAGAGAGTGAAAAATGTGATGGAAATAGAAAAGGAATTTTCCTGGCATACCCAAATTGATTTGTTTGTGGATAATGTTGTTATGAATGGACATGGGCCATCTGGAACAACTTAAATAGTGAGGACTTAATTGATAATATTCAATAAATTTAATAAATGAAGACGAAAAGTAAAAATATATATATATATGAAATAAGTGTTGAGTTTTGGCATGTTGTACGTGTGTTCCATATAAAAGCTAATAACACAAGAGAAAGGCAAAGTACCATGTTGTTGTGAAAAAGCAAGCACACTATCCAATGGTTAAGTTGGTCAATGCGTGCCCTTGCCTTGATTTATATTGGGGCAACAACTCAAATACTTGTGTGTAAGGGCAACAAAGCCAATATTTCTATTTTGCAGAGGAGAAAACAAAAAGTTAGAAAAGAGAGCCTACAACCGGTTAAAATTAAGCCTCATTTGAGCCCCATTCTAAAAGTCACCTAAAAAACATATGTTCGACACAACAAAAAGAATTAAACAAAGTCTCTATGCGAAAGTTTGGTGAACCTACTAACAATGGACACAGCAATATTACACAAATTCTGCACGTACACGTTCGCATCGGTCATTACCGAACTAGAGCTCTCCTTGCATTTATTCTCACACGAACCAGCTAGGCTTCCAGCAACATATGCATTACGCTTCACACCCCTATAGTCACCTTTGTGCATGCAATTAAGAGCCTCTGGCAAGAGCTCATTCACAATCTTGGTGTAAGTCACAACGCAATTGCCCAAACTAGCTTCCATTTGTGTGTCGTTTGTTTGTGCATGGACCCTTTTCACGAAACCTAAGGTGGCCGAGGCATTGGCAAGGACAACCTCGAGGGCTGTTCGAGCGAAACCGGCCATGTCGGTGTTTGATTTGAGTTGTGGTGGTCGCAAATGTGATCTCAGAGTGAAAACGCAAAGGTGGTAGTGCGGTGTTCTGCGGCATATGTTCTCCACCAAGCCTTGTTTTGGGAGGGTGCATTGGATTGGTGGGATGAAGAAGATGGATGAAGTTGCCAAGTGAAGGAGAATGATTGTTGAAAAACTTGAAAGCTTCATTTTATTTACTTATTTTTATCGGAGAGGATTCTAATTATTCTTATATATCTTGATTGCTTGAAGAACACAAAAGGTGGAGAGGGATAGTTGGGTTCAGTTTATTGGTTCTATATATCGAGCTTGGATGATGCCATGGTTTTATAAGAGCAACGAATAAATGGTTTATATTCTGTAGCATTTTTGGAAATATAACTTGACGTCTTCCTTTGTGCTCGCCGGTCCTGTCAAGAGTCGTGGTTCACAATGGTTCAATTTTTTTTTTGTCTAATTGAGTGCATTATATATATATATATCAACTTTAATTTTTTTAGGGTCTGGGGAGTGAGTTATTTTTGGGTAAGGGGTTACATGGGTTTTGAACCCCCGAAGTGGGGATTACAAGAGTGCAATATTCACCATCATATATTCATATATATATTAGGATTTCGTATAATTTTACTTAATTTTCAATTAGGTTCTTATATTTTAAACACTTATAAGTAGGTCTTTATAGTATATGAGATTATTCGATCACTCTGCCGTTATAAAAAATAGAATATTTAATTTTTAAAATATAAAGACCTAATTGAAAATTAATTGAAATTATAGGGATTGCACAATAATTAAACCAAAAATCATTGACACATTAAAATTAAATTTTTATGCACTTCTAGGGCGTGTTTGTATTAGATTTGTTTGTGAAAAAATCACTTTTTTAACTCTTTTTTCTTGTTTTAATAAATTTTTTAAAATAATCAGAATTTTAAAAATTCAGTTTTAAAAAGGCTGAAAAAATAGCTTCTGAAAAAAAAATTAACTTTTAATTTTTTTATTATATATAAAATTTAAATTATAGAATATTTTTTTTAAAATTTGAAACAAACGTATCCCTACTCATAGTCATTAATCCATTCACAGCTACTGTACCCATAAAATAGCTGGACGCTTTTCTCTTTTATTTCTTTTACCATAAACGAAATAAATGCTTATGCAATGCAAGACCTTTACCTTGTTTGAAATGCCTTAACTGTTAAGCAAAAAATGCCTTACAGTTTTTTAAAAAATGCCTTGACTTAAAATTAAAATTTTATTTGAAAACAGTGATTTACAGATTCAAATAAAGATGGTAAGCTTTAGAAATCATCATATATGCATTACGCACAAAATCATTTTGTCAATCAATTAAATTCTCAGGTCTCGGTTTAATGCCATAACTTCCTTATAGTCACGTATTCGGTATTCCGAACATATAATATTGACATCAGATAATAACAAAGATAAATTAGTCAAGAACCAGCGTCAAGCATATAGCATCTTGAAATACTTATAAAATAATTGGAACCGTGATATTTAGTCTAAGTAATTAATACTTATAACTTTTAGTTTTGGGAAGGATAAACAACTTCTAACTTACATTTTTCTAATTTTATTTTTTCAATCCCGAATTGCATCCCGAATGACAAGACACACACAATTTTTTATTTTTATTTCAGAATAATGTGATATGATTGTTATCATTTAGATGTTGTCTACCATAAAACTTCTGTCAAAGATCCTACCAATATTTTTTTGAATTTGTAGTATTACTTTCTTTCTAATTTAGTTCCAATTCGGATTTTGATCTCTACTTTTTTTTCTTCCTTCAGATATTAGTCTATATATATGTTTTTTAAACTTATTTAAGTTAAATTAATGAAAATTATTATGAAATATTTGCTTTCATTTCTACTAGAAGTTGTTTATTAGAATTTAATTTCTATACAAGAGCCAATAAATTTTTTTCAAAATAATAAACCATGGTGAACAAGTGTCTTTGATATAATTATATTAATTGACTCAATACATAGAAACTTAATTCTAATTTAAAATCATAAAATACCATATATACAACCAACTAAAATTTACCTTCCATTACCAAAAAAAAAAAACTAAAATTTACCTTAATAAAGATATAAGAACTACCATTAATAAAATCAAAAATAATAACTTCATTAAAAAAATAAATAAATTACAAAAACAAAAATTAAATCAAATGAAATTACACAAAAAAAATGTTAACAACTCATTAAAGTTTGTCCGCATTGGGAAAAGAATAGCCAGCTAGCTAAGCAAGCTTGCCTTATCGTACAGAAACCGCATTGTAGACATGCAACATGCAATACTGCAACCAAATCAGCTCGGCATGGCACTACCAGTAACGATATTTTGACATTTAAAAAATAAATATTTATTTAGATATTTATTTTATAATTATTAGATATAATAAATGTTAATAATAAGTAGAGATTATTATCATATCTAGTAGTTATAAAATAAATATTTAAATAAATACTCACTTTTTAAATATTAAAATACCATTATCCATACTATCATATCACTGTTAATCAATATTATTTTAATATCTAAAAATAAATACTTAATTGATACACTCATTTATTAATCTATCACAATGATAACTTCCACTTCCTCTTTATCAATCTGTCACAAATTGAATGACATGGAGTGGGTAATGTAATTAAATATTTATTTTTTAAATATAAAAATAGCAATTCTCTATCACTGTCTCTCCACAACGCGGGAACGAACGCACGCACGCACCTTTATATTAGCGTAGCGCAGTGTAGTGTTCCCCCGGACACACATGACTCCCACCACTTCCTCCTCTCTGCGCTAAATCAACGCACCGTATTTTTCTTCTTCATCACTCTTCACTCTTCTCTGCTTCAAAAAAAAAACCAAAAAAAAGAAAGGAAAGAAAAACAATGGCGGTTATCGTCGAGCGCCACCACTACTGGAACCACCGTGTCTACAGCGTCGAGCTCAACGGCTCCCTCATCGACGTCACGGTCACCTCCACTCCCTCCGTCGTCCGCAAATGGATCTCCACCACGCTGATCCTCCGCCGCGACTTCGTCTTCCGCGGCCACCTCGTCGCCGGCCTCGGCGTCCAGTGGACTCCCTCCAACTGCAACCCCTATCCTCCCGCCGACACCTTGCAGCTCTGCGTCGGCCGCCGCTGCCTCATCTTCCAGCTCTCCCACGCCGCCAGGGCTCCGCTGATCCTCCGCAACTTCCTCGGGAACCCGTACCACACCTTCGTAGGGTTCTGGAACCACTCCGACAGAATGAAACTCCAGTCCTCCAATCTCGACCTTGGCATGTATTCGGATCCGTTGGATCTGAGGAGGATCGCTGAGACTGATGATGGTAGGAGCCTCGACCGCGCTCCGGTGAACGAGATCGTTGAGGAGTGTCTTGGATTCCATGTGAATCAGAGTGGAGCGGTTAGCATGAGCGATTGGGACGAAGAGTTCCTCAGCGAAGAACAGGTTCTGTACGCGTGCGTCGATGCTCACTGCGCTTTCCTCATCGGGAAGGATTACAGTGCTTGGAGATTCAACAGGTAAACAAATAAAAAAAAGCAAAAAAGAAATGCATGATCCGTGTTAATTTCTGTTAACTGGCTTTAATCTGTTTCTTTTTTGCTTGTGAGTTTGGCGCTGGTGGAATGGTTTGAAACGGTGAAGGGAGAGGATTTTTGAGGGGTTTTATGTGAAGCGGCGCCGTTTTGATTTGCCTTTTTCAGTTCTTCATCTCCCTGGCTGTTACTATACTGTTTTGACTTACTTTTTGCTATATAAATACTGACTTGATTTGACAGCTTGTAAGGCGGTGTTTTGCGTATTTTCGTGCTTAGTGTCAGCCGAAAGCTGTGACTGTGATTGTGATTCTATGGTCATCTCTGTGCTGATATCTTACAGACATTAAACAAACATTCGTACTCATCTCCTCAACTCTTTGGTAAATTGATTCAGAATTAAGAAAATAAATTAATAGGGTTTGGAAATTAAACAAGGTAAAAAAAGAATTGTTGATTTCAGCTAGGTGTTTTTAATCATGCTTAGTAATGTTTTTATTTGTAATGAAATTTGTTTTGATGTATTGACAAAATTTAGATATACTATGATGAAATTAAAGGTCAATTTGATTTGAGTTTTCAGTTTTTGATTTTTATTTTTATAAAAAAAATACTGAAAATTTTAAAAATTATAAATTATAGATTTTAATAATTTCTTCATAAAATTATAAAATTTAAAAATAAAAACTAAAAAACTAAAAATTCAAATCAAATATATACTAAATTTTTCAATTTCTATAATTTTATAAGTAATGGAGTATAAGAGATATATATGACATTTTATAGTACTGCACAATTAAGCATAGTTAACCATAGGGTAGAGTTCATAGTACTGCGCAATTGTGCTGCTTTGGATCAGATAAATGGTGGTGGTTTTTGTTTTGTACCATTTCTTTGCTGAGTTTACATGTCTCTGCTTTTTCCTTTTACATTGACGATGTGATTTTACGTTGAAAGAGTAACCACTACTCTTGGGGCTATCCTATCAGCAGAAAATTCAGTATTAAGAAAACAACGGCAGTAACTATAATGACGGTACCTTGTCTGTTCTCTTGATATTTAAGCAGAAACGAAAAGAAAAAGAGAAGAGTCAGAAGATCCTCTGATGATCTGTAATTATAATTCGAGTATATAAGTTACAAGCTATAATAATGAAATTAAACTTCGAGAATAATTTTTATGCGCTTACGAGTAATATTTATGGCGATTCTTTTTTATTTTAATTAGTTAGTAATGTAAAAGTATTTTGGCTTTTTTACAAAAAAAAAGATTATTTATAGATTTATGGATGTTCAGATGTTATTTATTAATATACATTAGTTTTTAAATTAATGTAAAATGGTTGATAAGTGGATGATTTGTGATATATAAATCGTTTAGCTGTTAAGTGATTTACCGATGATATACTTTCCTGTGCAACAATTTAACGTTACACGTGGACCAAGGCGCCAATGATAAATCGGCTAGCAACGGGCCAATTTACTGTTAGTATCTCGTGAAATGTTCAAGAGCTAAACATTTTATATATATCCCGCAAATTGCCTATAAATACACTCTCATCAACGGGGATTTATTGTTAGTATCTCGTGAAATGTTCAAGAGCTAAACATTTTATATATATCCCGTAAATTGCCTATAAATACACTCTCATATTAGCACTTCATGAAAAGTGGATGTGAGGGTTTTTTTTTTTCTTTGCAGTGAGTAATTGAAAAAAAAATGGTAGAAAGGTTTTTTATGGTTATTTATTATAACTTGAGATAATTCAAAAAGTGATCAAAATCCACCACTTACTATTATTCGTTCATTTATGACGCTTTCCAAGCTTCATGCCAAAGTTTTTAGTTTCTACAACTACAAAGATTAAAAATATTTCAAGTAATTAGTTTTTAGAACTACATAAATTAAAAAGCTAAACAACTTTAATTAAACATACATATTATAAACTAAATTAAATTTATAGACTACAAAAAAATTTACTTTATTTTATTTCAAGTAATTAGAAAATTTATTTCAAGTAATTAGTTTTTACAACTACATAAATTAAAATAAATGTACTACACTATTCAAATAAAAAAATACACAATTTCAAGTAATTAGCTCCTACAACTCCATAAAGTTAAAAGATTCACTAAAGTAATTCAAGTAATTTAACTCCTACAAGTACAAAAATTAAAAATATTTTAATTAAATGAAGGATTTTTCATTGCAATTTGGCCTCAATAATAATACTTAGTACTTATTATTTGTAAAGTTAAGTTACCTGTTTGCTTCTTAATTAAGTTTTACTTATATCTAAAAGTGCAAATTATATCCAAATCAACGTAAATAAATTTAAGAAGTTATAGCTATAGGTTTCTTGTTTATCTAGCTTTGATTTTATAGGTAAGAGTTCTTTTTCCTTGCAAAATAAACAAAATAATGGAAGACTTGTTCAAATATATTTGCGTAAGTCTCATGACAACATAAATGAGTTGAGGAGTTAATGAAAAGATCTTTTTTTTTTTGGAAAGAAAATCTTACTTTGTTCCTATAACTACATAAATTAAAATAAATGCACTACAATATTCAAATAAAACAATACACTACTCAACTAAATACACTACACACCCAAAGAAAAAAATACACTACTTAAATAAATGCAGTACACTATATAAAATAATTTAACTGATAATATTTAGCTAAAAAAACTACCTGCTCATTCAAATTTCAGATATATATCCGCACTTTTCGACGATAAAGATTATTTTCTTCCATATCTTTTATACCATGGGCGATATGCTCGCACTAATGTTTAGCTCTTGAACGTTTCACGAGATACTAAATCGTTGCACAATAAAGCGTGTTGTCAGGAATTTGTCACCGATTACAACTGACACCTTGGTCCATGTGTAACGTTAAATCGTTGCATAATAAAGTGTGTCATCAGTAAATCGTTTGCAGCTAAACGATTTATATATCACAAATCGTCCACTTGTCAACCATTTTGCATTAATTCAAAAACTAGTGTATATTGATAAATAATATTAGAACATCTACAAATCCATAAATAACCATTTTTATTTTTTATTTTTGGATAAAAGCCAAGTATTTTATATTATTAATACATACAAATTAATCTCTTAAATTTTTTTAATAAAAATAAAGGATGGTTGCCAAATAAATTCAAATTAATTTTAATATATTGTTATTATAAAAAAAATTATATAATTATTCAATCATGTGTCACTACATGTGACACTATTAAAATTGTCGATACATGCGTTTATATACTTTTAAATTTGTGAATGTGAGAGTTCATCAAAATTAAATCCAAAAGATTTATTTTTTGAGTTTAATTTTGAAGTAATGATAATATGAAAAAAAAATTTATGTTATTCTTCTATTGAATTTTTTTTTATTTGAATAAAGTTTGAATTGGTAAGTGTTAGAGTGGATCATATTTGTACGACATCTATTTATTGTTTAGAGATCACTAATCATACAGTTTTGTATTGCTAGAAATTTAGTTTTTTATAATCCCAAGATCATCCATGTTAAATCATCAAGAAAATTGGAAGACAAAATGCAAAAGCGTACCTTAACATCTATAGGAAGTGATTGGTATTTGGACATATGGTTATTGATCTTCTAAGTTAATACGCATTCTTCAACACGGAGCTCCCCTTTTTGATGATGGGATGTCAGGAAAGAGGCACACATATAACTTGGGGACCATAACCTTTTATAACTCTATAAACCCTAGTTTCTCATTTAGTCCATCATAAATTAGTAACTGGGTAATCATGATATCTACACATAATAAATCCATATTTAATGAGGTGATTTAGGCCTATTAATTTATCTTTATCAGATCACTTTAATTTGGGCTAAACTTTATGATAGCACACTATATACAATTATTTTTAAGTCCATAGATTTTTACATGTATCACATAAAAAATTCTTGTTAAGTGAAAATAAATTGAACGCTAATGTGTAATTTAGCTAAGGATTTAATTTATCTATCTTATTGCATAAAGCTTTTGTGTCGCTTAATTATTATTTTGTTATAATTACCGTTTTTTATTTATTAGTTTAAATATGTATTATTAAAGAAATACTCTTTTTCTAATTCACTTTTACTTTTTGAAATAAATTTAGAAATATACTAATAATAACTATTTTTATTTCACTATTTTTTTAGAGGAGAAATGCTTCATGCTAGGGACGTAAATAAATTGGTTTGGTTCAAATTTGAGTGGAAAATAAATTCAAACTAAACAAATTTAATTAGGTTTTGACCAAAAAAAATTAGTTAGATTTGTTTGGTCCTGGTCATTGGTTTGAAGTAAAATATCAAAATTATATTTTCTTAAAATTTTTATCCGTTATGACAACGAATAATAGTGTAAGAGTTTAGATATCTATTTCAACCGGAAAGTTTAGATAACTATTTTTTTTCAACTAATAAAAGTTTTAAAATAGAAGAAAAGATCAACTTTAGCTTAAAGCAAAAAATCAATTTTAAATTGGTTTTATCTTATTTCAAATTTTGTTCTTCATGAGAAATGAAGAATTTTTGTCGTAGAAATTTACGTGTTTCATGCAAATGACTGTGTGGTGATGAAATTTATAAATTTCCATAAAAATAGTCATACATCCAGGTTTTTTTCTTTTAGAAAATATTCAAATTTATTCAACAGCAGTAGCATCTAAAGATACTTTTGATTTAATAGATTTTGCCAATGATTAGTATTATTTGAACACCCAAAAAGTAAATATTCATCAAATACTCACTTTATTATTATTGGATAACATGAGTTTTCCCACTATTACATCCACGGATGTTATTTTTATTTTGTCAAGTGAGCAAAAGCATTGGCAACTTTTTTACAAACCCGATGAACAACGGGCTTTGAAAAAAAAAAAGATAGCCCAAGCCCAAATATTTCACGGATTATATTCTAATTAGATGATGAGTTCATTCCACGTACTACTCTAAAAAACTCTGCAAACATTTTTGAAAAAGAAAAAAAAGGAAAAAAAAAAAACTCTTCAACATAACTCGCATCCTCTTCAACAATAAAATCCCTAATTCCTTAATCCCTTGCGAACCTGACTCCCTCCATCATGCATCCAGATTTTTAAAAGCTTTATCCAATTACATAAATATAATATAAGATTCTTTTTTTCAAAATATCCTTTCAGCCGATAGAGATATAAGGTAGTGTTTGTTTCCTGCTCTGAGACAAAATAAGACACTAAGACACAAACCTTTGGTGTTAGAGATAGGAACGGGAGAAATTTTTTTCTATCCTCGGATAAAAACACAAAATTTCTATATCTCCAAAATCTATGGACAGGATATAGAGATAAAAATTTAATATTTTTTCTTCCAATAATATTCATATACATATTTAATATTTATGTCTCTGTCTCCTCTTCTTACCAAACGCTACCTAAGAGGCTAATTTTCCAAGCTCTAATTAGTCCAATCGAGGATATAATACAAGATATTTTTTCATTGTATCATATTGTGTTTTAATAATTTCCAGCACATAATTTTAACGATCACAAAATGCAGTTTTGAAAATTGAGTTAAAATAAATAAAATGATATTTTTGCAGTTGAATTTATAGCTTAGTGGTTATGGTTGTCATTTAATCTTTGAGTGAATGGTTCTATTCAACCCTCCACCTTTACCCTCCCATACTCTTTCTAGAAAGAATTCCTAATCTTAATGCATCTCTTAGAAAAAATAAAATGAATTTTTGAAAGTTTAATTGTTAGGCTGACTTTTTCTCTTTTTAAACCCTTTGGCCTGAATTTATTTTTCATTTTCTATTTTTATAATCTCTTGTTAGCTTAAAATTAAAAATAGAAAATAAAAATTATTGATGATGAGTGAAGATCGTGTTCAATGGATAGTGAATGCAAATAATTGACGAGTTCAACTACTGCTTTTGGAGATTTTGAGGGAGGGGATGCCTGCCATGCTAAGCATCCCTTTGTATTCGCACAAGGTGATTGACTAATGAGTGGCTTTAGGGTGAGATCCGTCTATAAAAGAGAGTTGAGAGAGGGGGTTGAGGATTAATCCAAAAGCATAGAGGAAGAGCATATACTAGTGAGATATAGAAAATTCAGAGAAATTCTTAAAGAACCCCAAACAGTGCGAGAAAAAAAAAATCAAGGTTGAGAGAACTCAAGTATGAGGTTCATCATTTTATTCATTGCGGCTTTCTAAACCAGACAAGTCTTTTTTAGCTTCTTCCCTATGTTTACATTGTTGTATAAATTAATTTCACGGGAGAAATTTGAGTTTTTGAATGTATACTTATTTTTTCGTTTCAAGGTTAATTTAATCAGTTTATGTTTTAATTTTGCATCGATGGTTTCTTATTGTAAGGTTAGGTGAATTGAAAAAAAAAAAATACCAATGAAGATTCTTGAAATATGAAACAGACTAAAAGATATTGCGAGAAAAAAGTATTAAAAACATAGTTACAAAAACTGAATAAAATGCTAAAAGTGATAATCCACTCTTTGCTATGAACCCACCACCCCTTCAACACTTCACCCAAGCCTTGCACAAATGCAAGTCTACCAATGTTAGCAAATCTATGACCATTGCACGCCATCATATATAATGATTGCTTTTTTTGTATGTGTTGTGAGTAATTAAGAAAATCATTATATAAATTATAAATTTATCATTAAATTATATAACTGATAGTTTTTTTCCCCCATAATTAATCATTATCCCTCAAGGAGGAATCAGAACAGTACATACAAATGACAAACCTCGCATCAGCTTGCATACATCTTACTATATCATCCAAATACCCCAGAATACATAGCACAAGCTTAAACTATGCCCTATTCCAAATCATTGTCAGTAGCCTGAATATACTCCTTTCTTGCCATATCACCTTGAAAAAACCGCACGTTTGACTTCTATTAGCCAGCATCACCTTGCAGTTCATTGTGATTCGAAACATTTTAGAACCAAGGAAACAATCAAATACCCCAACCTTGTATAATCTTCCAATGCACATTAATTACACAATACCTCCACTTCATCACCTTGCTTACAATCTGACACCTCAAGAAAATAGCTTCCACCTAAGTGAAAAACTTATCAATCAAATTCCAGAAATATTCCCAGTATATCAGACACAGCATCCCTTAGTGTTAAACACTCCAAACAGCCGATATAAAAGAAAGCATGGAACACATCACTAATCCAACCCCTTTGGCAAAGCCATCAAGGTTTTCTTAATGATGCACAGAACATGTTTCTTAATCTAGTAAACTTTCCAAATTCCAGGATATCTCAGTCAAGAACACAGCATTCACACACATACACACGCACCCACACGCGCACTCACACACGCGAATTGAAACACAGATATATATGACCTGCCAAAGTACAATGTTATATGATATCTACAAGTGCCCTCCAGAAGTCACTCAGTGTATCTCTCTCACTTTTGCTCTCAGTGTGTCTCTCATTCTTCCTTAGTGTATCACTCATACTCCTTTTGAAAACAAGTATATATAATTGTACTCTCCATCCTCCAGCACTCACTCTCCCCACGTCAGTATATATAATTGATAATGTTTAGCCGGGGAAGTCCATTGCAGGCAGTTCACCTATCCAATTGATAATAGTTTTCATATATATTTTTTATAATAGTTTTCTTGTCAGTTAATATGTTCACATGTGTCCTTGTACTGTTGATTATAAAATCTAGGGCAAGTAAGTTGCTTCTCCAATTTTCAGTTAACTCAGTAAACTCTTATAAATTTACGACTTTACAAGTTTAGATTCCTAAAATTGAGTTAATTCACTTGAAAACACGATCCCGATCGAGTAAACTCAGGTGAACTCGGAGTAAACTTACGGGTTTACTTTTTAGTTAAAGTTTGGCTTCACAAACAATAAAATATGAAATTTCATAATAAACACTCATAATATTATACCTTCCAAAATTAAAATTATATATTGACTTAACCTGTTTTGATTTTTCACACCCCAAAATCTTGATTTGTTATATTTCTTATAATTTGTATTTCATATTTTATAACTTGTATTTATTTCATTATAATGTTATAATTGAATTTTTTATATATCTTCATTTTATCATGAATTCATTTTATTATAATTAGATGTATGTTATAATTTCATTAGATATTGCTTTTAGAACAAATAAACTCATAGTCGGGTTCACCTCAATTTCATGAATTTAGATAAACTTGGGAGTTTGATAACTTCTGCTAAATATTTGAAATGCATGGGTGAAGACGGGTAGTGACACTGTTCGAATCCAATGATGTTCTTGATAAATATCTTTGTCAAGTCGTAAACATTAAAGCATGAAATTTCAACACAACCTAATGAAATTATTGCTCAAGTATGCATTTGCTAAGACGTGCCTAAAATACTATACATGGCTTCAGTAGTTGGCTTCCAATTTATATTCAAATACATCCCCTCTGTGTTATAATAAGTTAAAAAGTGGAAAAATCATTCAAAGATTAGTGAAATGTAGTGGATTTTTCGTTTTAGGTTATTTACTTTGGCAAATTATCTTATTAAAAATAGTTAACATTGATTTTCTGGAAATGAGTTTTTATAATTAATAGTCAAAAGTAAAGTTATATATGTCGTCCAGGACAAATAAATAAGTTGATTTTTATGCACTGTCAAGTTTAACGTAATTTTCAAGCGGTGCTTGAAAATCTGTTTTACTAAGCATTGCTTGAAATCCACTTAGGATTTTTTGGTTCATGATGACATATGCAACCTTCCTTGTGAGAATATCTAAATAACCTTTTTTTCTTCTTCTGAAATTAATGTCAACAATATTCAGCACCAAAATGGCCAGAATAAAGACCATAAATGGATGTGTCCATTATACTTCCTCATCTTCCAAGGAATTTTTTGGCTAATGTTATTAATTTAATATGGAACAATAAAGGTGACGTACGTGACCATCTGTTTGGTGCAGGCTAGCTATTGCATGCATGTTTGGTTTTCCAGGTTAAGGCCATCAAATTAACGTTTACTTCATGTAAAATTTTATAATAATGGTGTGTCAGGAATGCCATTCTTTGATCTATACATTTTGATATAGATATTTTCGTGGATATCATTGCTTTCGAGCAACGTCACTACACGTGTCACCTTACATTACTAAATAAGCACATATTACAGAGCCCAGACTTTTTTGTCAACACAAAGCAGATGAGAACGTCCACTTGAAAAGGAGTAATCATACTTTTACATTTAAAAAGTCAATATCTATTTAAATATTTATTTTATAATTATTAATATGATAAATATTAAGAATAAATGGATATCATTATCATATTTAATAATTATAAAATAGGTATCTAAATAGACATCTATTTTTTTATGTCAAAATATTATTATCCCTTGAAAAGATAATTACTGTAGATGAATTGGAAAAGTGATACCACTACTATCGCTATATATATATCATAGTGTATAAGGCATCATGTTGATTCACACCTTATTTGTCATTAGATAAAAATTGATCTTATTTGAATGAGTCTATATCCCATCTAATAATAAATGAGGTATGAGTTGATATAATATTTTATATATAATGAGTACAAATAACACAATTTATCATATAATGGTTCATAATGATCGCTCAAGTCATTTGCTATGCTAAACCTCAATTTAGAATATCAATTTCTTTGTATTTACTCGAGTGATTTCGATGAAAACTATCACAACAATGCACATTATCAATGGCACCTTCAAGGTTCCTTGCGATATAGTATCAATTGCAGTCAGGATACTAGTGCTTCACATGATTCAAATATATAGTATGTTTAGGGCCAATTTAGGTAAATGACTTAATTAAGGCCTTATACAAAAGTTATTTATGATAAAAGGTCTTATATAAAAAGTAACTTATGAATAAGTTAATTTGTGTTTGATTATTCAGTAAAAAGAGTGCTTATTTTGAGTTAGTAGTGTTTGGTTATATAATTTTAAAAGTATGTTTATTTATACAGAAGATATTTAATTTTATTGGTTGAATATTTATAAGGGTATTATAAATAAATATTTTTTATTTTTAAAAAGAGTTTAATTTTATTGTATTAACACTGCTAAATTTTTTCATATAGTTATTCAATCATATATTGTCATATTTGCAAAACATGTTTGACTCTTCCCACACCACTTCAAAATTCACAACTTCCAAAATATATATATTGAAAGATTTGATTGGATGATAATATAAAATATTTTTATACTATTAGTATATTTATATTAAATTCTTCTAAAAAAATTATTTAAATTGATGTTGATAGAATCTTTAACTTATTATTCTTATCTTTAAAATTGATGTTATGTTAAAATATTTAATTTAACTTTTATTAGTTTTATTGTAAAATTCATTTATTTATGAAGAATAGTATAAATATGCATGAATAAAGCTATAATAAACTTACGGCCCTACTACAAGTATATAGTTATTTCTAAAGCATTTCTGTTGTGACACAAATATCAAGCAAAGACATGTGATGATATAATAATTAGAACAAAAACAAATATCACTGGCAAGTATAAATGACGATGAAAAAAATAAAATTGAAAATAAAACCAACAGAATCCGAGAATACAACTTTTTGGGAAGCAGAAGCATGTTATTTTAACTTATGGAGAAGCTGCTAAACAACTTTTCGGGAAGTTAAAATTTATAATTTTCTTTTGATCCAAATGCTATTACTATGACTTTTGATTATTTAAAAGTGGAAATAAGTCACAAGCGTTCCTATCCAAACGGGCTCTTAGTGTTCTCAATATTTTGATGTCGAAAATTTTATTTGTTTATATTACAAGCTAGACTTTTAGCTAAGTGCTTTAAATTTGGTTTTAATAATTAATAATTTTGTTTGAAAAATTATTATTATTATTATTATAGTTGGTTAACTTGGTTCCTGAAAAGAATTTGTGCACATACTAATGTTCTACACATATGACAAAGATCAAATATATGACTAGTTGATCATCATTTATGATAAGAAGAATCACAAAGGACTTGAGAAGAACATAATGATCAATAACACAACACCAAAAATTGCAAGGTGATGGAAAAGATCACTCTCAAGTTATTTCAATATTTTATCCGAATAACTTGTATGACCGGATCAAATAATGAACACCGGAGGAAGTTATGAAGCTCTGGTATTTTGCTTCAATTTTTTATTTTTTATTTTTTATTTTTTACATCAAGTTCACATTATTGTCCTTTTCATTAATGGTGATTTAACATTGACAACATAACCTGGTCTTTTACCAAGCTATGGGAGATGACACAGATAAATGACCTACATCAAGTCTTGGCCAGGGTTATAGTGTAACAGGTTTGGCAAGGCAAGTTAAGAGTCACAGCAATATATGATGTAAAATAAAATTATATAATAAATATATACTATATACTTTATTACCATTAGATGTAATGAGTGAGTGAGATGAGTATGAATTATACATCACATTTAATGATAATAAGGTGTGTAATGTATATTTATTGTGCAATTTTATTATACATCAAACATTATTCTAAGAGTTATGCTATAGAGCCGAACTCAATACCCGATTTACTATTCCCGATACCTGTGGAAAGAAATCATTTATACACATTTATGAATGGGTTCTCATTTGTTCAATTGTGATTGTTGCTCAAATGTTTCCACGCACAACACGTCATTCCGGTCAAGACATTTTTTCGGTCACTATAGTATTTTCAAATGATTTATCATTAGAGCAAGTATTAACCAGTCAATTTTAGTTAATTATATTTGATCATGCACATAGATGGACAATATGTCATTATAAAATGACTTTTTTAAGTGATTACTAGTGACTTATTTTTTGGATGAAGAAAATGTAACTTTTAATTGCCTTGCGCTTTTTTATCATTTATGTAAGATTTGATAGTTACAATAAATTTTCTTCTCCCTCTTTCTTGTTATATATCCTATAAATTTTTTGGAAAAATTGATTCTCTGTTCACTGGAATTCCAAGCCAAAATGCCTCCAAAGAATCATTCGGGTTGTATACAAATGGCTAGACCTTTCTTTCTTCTTTGATTCGCTTTCTTTAGGCATCAAATTAAATCGGCACTACGTCTTTTCTGATACCGAAAAAGAACAGAGTCTAATCAAATGCGCTATTTTATTTATATCAGAAAAAAAAATTCTTCATCACTCCATGCAGGGAATATTCACCTGCATCATGCTGGAAAAGCTTCATGAATCATCACATAATTGATCAAAATATTATTCACCTGGTTGTTATATCTCTCTTTTTCTTTCCTTTCTTTTTCTTATTTTTTCTGAAAAGTTATCCATCTCTCTCTTCTTCTTCTTAATATGCTTGTGTACACACTACTAGTAGCTGCAACTTGCGTGCCAATTGGGAAGCAATCATAGAAGTGATGATTTTCAGATTTTGCCTTCCTCTAAATTTCCCCTTTCAGCAGGAACTGTATGTATCATGCTTTAAGGTATTGAGTACAAATTTAACACATCATATCTAGGCACACTCACAATAAAAGTGAGTTTCATCAATTATATTCAATACACACTCACTTATTTATAAATTACATTGATTTTATTATGAGTATATCTAAGAATGAAGTATCAAAATTGTGTCCATCTAAAAATTTTCCATAGGTATTATTGTACATATCAATTGTCAATCTTGTCAAGAGAACTTTTGAATATGAATGAGCTATAGACAGCATAGAAAGGGAAGAAGAGATGGAAAGAGGATTTTTTTTATAGTTAAATAATGTTTGACTCTCAAAGAGAAGCAAAGATGAACACAAGATGAACACAAAGTGTTCAATAAATATAAGGGATACGTAACAAAATAAATACAAAATCCGAACAAAATAAAATCCCAAAAAATACCCACCAACAAAAACACAAAAGACCAACAAAATGAAAACCCCGAGAAAACAATCTGCAGCAAAACACGAAGCAAAGCTGAACCACCAACACAAGGATAGTGAAAGCGAGATTAATAAGGATAAACAAGATTAGCATCCTTTATGATCAGAGACCTGCGACTTTGCGGAGGCTACAACCTCATCCTCATCAACTGAGGATAATGCTAAACTTTTGCTCAAGTCATCCCATTCACAACAGCCCTCCATAATCAGAGAGGATTTATGTGCAACTTTCAACAAAACCTTATCTTTTGCTCACAAATTTTAAATCCATGACTTCTTTCTCCTCAATTCCAGCTTGTCTTGAGAAAACACACACACACACACATATATATTTTACTTTTGTCAATGCTTTATCTTCAGACTCCTATTAAAATCATTGTTATATTTCAAGTTAAATAATCGTTGAATTTATTCTTCCTTGTGCATATGCCTGGATGGTGAAGAGATGCTATATATTATCCAGTAGTCATAGATCACAGCCATTTATTTTGATTCTTATTAGAGAGTTGCTTGATGGTGCAAAAAATTAAAGTGCGAAATTTGATGAATGACACGTGACCAATCAAGCGTCTTCGAAAGTAATCATGTTGGATAACAAATTAAAACATGATCCAACGGCCGGTAGCTATTATTCATAAAAAAATTTCAAACCTCAAGTATTCGCATTATTAATCTTTTTCTTCTTATTAATGTTCTTGATCCAATAATTCAATGCAATTAAATTTCTTCATTATGAATGTTGTGAAATTACAATTAAAGATTTAACCTTCATAATCTCTTCCTAAAATCTTAGACTCAATAAGAAAAAAATAGTAAATCTTGTTACCATTTTCTTTGACGTTAAACAAATAAATTGTTACTCAGCATCAATGAATGAAACAGCTAGCACAAAAGCTAGTGAATCTTCAACAAATATACCTGTTGATTGTGTGATTTTGGGAGGAAAATCACCTATCTCAAATCATGTTTCCTTCCCTGTCCCATAGTTCCAAGAAATAATTAGTGAGAAAAGAAAGTGAACATGATCTTGGGATAGGTAATTTATGTATGTAATTTTGATACTAAATATGTGTTGCTCCTCAGTCAGTTTATGGGTAAGTGCACGTGTTAATTCAACTCAAGATATAGGCTCAAATATTTTAGATCTGTTCTATTCATGATTTATCATTTGATATTCATAATTGAGAGGAAAATCAGTTTTCAATGGTTAGAATGTGCAACACTGATAAGTATGTAAAACAGAAAGAGCCAATAACTACTTCATTAGTACCTGCCGGCAAATTAGCAACTACTACAAATGAAAACAACAATCTTGCAATTCTTGTATTTTGAGATTCTTATGTTTGGTTGAGAAGTAAATATGAAATAAATTTTTCATGGATTATGTTAATATGTAATTTTATATATAAAACTTATCCATAAAATTTTACACCATATTTTCATCTACTAACCAAACATATATACTCTTAATGAGAGTTTTTACCAACCCAAATCATGCTCCATTGGCTTTCAATTAGAGGAACTAGCTCCTAGCTATTTACAAAAAGCATGATGGTTGGAGAAAGTGGTACACAGAATTCTACACCAAATCAAGATATCTGGTATTTAATTTTATACAACTTTATCTTATCCATTGTAGCATCAGATCACCCAAATTTGCTCATATATAAGATCAACTATACATTCATGAGTGTTGATTTTCTTATTCTAGAGAGAAGGAAAAGATTGTAAGCAGCATTCTAGAAATTCCCTAACTTATTTTTGGTTAAGATATAAAGAAAGATCTGATGATATCCTTGTAAAACACATACCACATAACACTCAAAAACTATGTAGGACAAGTTTCATAAGAATCTTTGTAAGTCAAATTTGGACTTATAAACAAAAGGAAAATACTTGAAAACAATTATTCATATTTCTTTAACTTAATAAATAATATTCTATTTTGACCCCAGTAACTATTACTATTAGATGTACCAAACTTTATCGCAAAAATATTCACAAACTTTTTGATACATGTTGAAATTTATACGAAACTAGAATTTTCTTTTATGCAGAGGGGTCGAACATCAGATAACTAATGTGAACTCCATATGTTTTAAATCAAGTCCCCATGTGTCCTTTTATACCATTTGGTTAATTAATTAACCATATGTTCTTTATCTTTGCACTCCACTTTGTGTACCTTATATGTGTCATGGGGAGTAATAGATTAATAAAACTACCAGTAAAACTAGCTTGCACATGCCTAGTTTTGGTTGTATATCAATGAAGTGTGTGTGTGAAAATGTGATCATTCAAGTGGGTAGAAAATAATTGGGAAAGTGTTAAATATAAAATCACTCACTGACTCTACCTATCAACTTAAGCATTTTAAAAAAATGCTTCTTGGTATCTGAGAGTATATCATAAGTGCTTTAAAGTGCAATTCCATTTGCTTTAAAGTCAACTCCACTTGTGTACCTTATGTCATGTAGGAGTAACAGAGTATGAAAACAAGCGATAAAACTAGCTAGCAAATGCATATATAGTTTTGGCTATATGTTAATGAAATGTGTCTGTGAGAAATGTGATCATTCAAGTGGGTAGAAGACAGTTGGGGAAGTGTTAAATATAAAATCACTCATTACCTCTGCCTAATTTACAACCTGAACTCTTTGAAGCAATGGTTCATGACATAGTATAGAAGAGTATATCACAAGTACTTTTAAAGTGCAATCCCATAGTTGCTTGAAAGTGCATCCCACTTGTGTACCTTATGTCATGGGGAGTAATAGAGTAAGAAAACTGGCCATAAAACCAGCAGTAAAACCAGCTTGCACATGCATATATATAGTTTTGACTACATATATATATATCAATGAAGTTTGTCTTTGAGAAATATTATCATTAAATTGGATGGAAAATATAGCTGGAAAAGTGTTCGATATAAAATCACTCGTTGTCTCTATATATCTAGCTATTTAAACTTTTTGAAACAATGGTTCAAGACATAGTATCAAAATGTATGATGTGGCTTTAAAGTGCAATCCCTATTATTCATGACAAGAAGGGATAGTAATAAGCACAATGGCTTTGGCTACTAGGAAAACAAATAAAAATATTTATAAGAAATTCTCAAATTCATCTTTTAAGCAGAAAGGGGTCGAACATTAGATAACTAATGTGAACTCCATAATCAAGTCCCCCATGTGTCCTTTTATAATACCATGACTTGGTTAACCATATATTCTCCATCTAAGCAAATCCACTAGTGGCCTTATGTCATAGTGGAGTAATTGACGAAGAAAAATAGCAGAAAAACTAGCAGTAAAACCAGCTTGAACATGAATAGTTTTGGCAGTATATCAATGAAAGTGTGTCTGTGAGAAGCGTGTGATCATTCAATTGTTCACAAGATATTTTAGTTGGGGAAGTATTAGATACAAAAACAACTCATTTATCTCTCTGTCTAATAGTGTAAACTGGTTCATGAGAGGAAAGGATAGTGATAAGGACAATGACTTCAGTTGCACAATTATCTAATTTCAAGTTTTACAATCATTATTTTATAAAATTCAAAGCAAATCCACTCTTAATTTTACCTAGAATCAATTCTATAAAAGCAAAACGAAACACATTGTTAATGACTCCAATATCTCACATTATCCATCTTTAGCCATAAACAAGAGACGAACCTGGCTCAAGCTATTTTTGTCCTGGGAAACACACATATGAATATGATCCCAATGAATGGCTGAAACACATATTTGTATGTATCTTAAGTGATGAGAAAAGCCATAGTATGCAAAAAAAAAAGCTGAATGATTCTGCTTAAGTAATAATTTTGCAACTTTTCCCGTATCGCATTAATTGTTTCAAACTCATGAGACAATTATATGACTCTTTCATCATAATGTACTTGGTTTTGATCAAATGTCTTTTGTTAACCTTCTCTCATATTTTGCCAATTCCCAACGCCTTCGCTAATGTAAAGGACTAAAGGGTCAACTAAAAAATGAAAAAAATGAAGGAAAAAAATTAAATAGAGAATTGAATTTTCTTTCTTGTTATTTGATTGAATAAAAAAGTGAGGAAAAAAAAATATAAGTTATGAAAATGAATTTTATAATAATTATTTTTGTTATGAAGGAAAATTTTATTGGAATGAAGTTATAAATTCACAAATCAATATCACTTTAATTTCCTTTCGTTTTTTCTTATGTGAAAAGAGAATTTTTTTTATGTGAGTTTCACACTCAACTTTTCTCTCCCTTCACTTTTCTTTAATTTTCTTTTTATATTTTTTCTTTTCAATTTTTGCTCCACTCTTTTTTATTTTATTGTTTTATTAACCCAAACCAGTTGTAATTAAGTATCTGAGAGGGAAGATTCAACTAGCTAGAACATGTCAGCACAACTAGTAAATTCACATAAGGGAAAACCCTAACGGCCTAACCCTGAAAATACTGCTTTTTTTCACATGAATAATGAATCCTATCACGCAAATAGAAGAATATAGAAAAAGAAAATAAAAAAATGGATGACATGAGCAAAAGAAGTAAAGATAAAAAAAAGTTAAAATATCTCATCATCAAAGAAATCTCTAGTTAAAAAGAGTATGTAATCCATAAAAAGGAAAGAAAAGAAAAGAAGAAAAAGCTTAAGTTGATAAAATCAAAATCTAAGGCCACCTCCACCAGAAAAAGGGGAAGATTGAAGTCATTTTAAAAGTGAACCTCCAAAAGGTGTATTCATATGAACTCAATGCTATTGCTAGCTAAGGTGCGATAGTCAACTTCAAAACATAAAACCCAACAATTACAAGACCCAGAGAAATAGGTGCCATAAAATCAGTTACAGATAGCATTATACATATGTCATAATAAGCCATATAACTCATAACCAAACCTAACAAATATAATAAAATTAACAGCAATTAGTACTAATACTAATGGTCCAACATGAATATCAGCATCACCTGATGCTAGGAAAAATTTTATGTGTTTTTCATAACAAGAAAAAAAAAACCTCTTACTTTGTTCTATTCATAATTTGATATTTTCGTCTTCTGAGTTATTCTCACTGTCCCTGCATTTTTCATACAACGATTGTAATATCAAATTATGAATAGAAGATATGGCGACTTTTTCTTTTCTTGCTATGATAGCACATAAAAATTTCTCCTCTTATGCTCCTACATTATTACTACTAGATCTTTAGTGATCAGTTGTTTCCTACCATCTTCATCCGCATTGGCAGCATAACAATGTCCTCAAGCAGCCCGGTGTCCTTCAACAAATCCTCATCATGAGATGGTGGATTTGACGGTGGTGGTGGTGGTCCAAATCCGGAATCTCCACGAACATCACGATCAGCTTGAACTTCACTACTAATCAAAGATAGGTTCATCATGTGATTAGTATTGCCAAGAGAGCTAACAACACTCAAGGGAGGTGGTATTATGGGGTTTTTGTAATTGTATAACAAAGGTGCTGATGCTTGTTGAACATCAATATTCTGCTTCACCTGCTGTTGCTGCCAGTTAACTTGCGTTAGTGGCTGCCAATTAACTGGTTGCTGCATAATGCGTTGCAAACCAAAACTATCACCACTACCACCAAGACCAAAACCAAAACCAAGACCAAAACTAAAACCATCACCACCACCGCCACCACCGGCACTATTATTAACACTCTGATAAGTGGCACCACCATTTAAACCACTGTAACTTGCACCACCACCACCGGGACTATTATTAACACTCTGATAAGTACCACCACCACCATTTAAACCACTGTAGTTACCACCACCACCACCACTACCAATTAAACTGTAACCAAAACCACCACGACCATTAACACTTCTAGCAGCACCAGCTTTAGCACTAGTACCAGGACCACCCTTAGCACCACCACTAATTACTCTACCACTTCCACTTCCAACTCCACGGCCAATACTGCCATCACTTGCTTTTGCACTTATGCTTGCACTTGCACATGCACATGCATTGTTGTTGTTGCTGTTGTTGTTGTTGTTGTTTTTGTAGCGGTTGCCACCACGCGTACTGTGGGGAGGGGGCAAAGGGTGATTGTGTTGGCCCTCGTAGGTTGTCAGAACACGGGAAGCGTCTTCGGGGCAACGCTCCACTCGCTTCTTCACGGCACAACCAATGTAGGTGCAACGATAGTAGCTCCTGTGATTTTTTTTTGGATGGTGCACATAGGGCAAAAAAAAAAAAAACATTTGAGCCCTGAATGAGTCATGTAGTAGCACTATAGAGAATCAAGAGACATGAAAACTAAAAATAGTGTTACATAAATTCGGAGATATCTTGTCAAATCATCTATTATCTCCGGTTGAGAATTACACAAAACATTTAAAACAAGAAATATATAATTGCAACAATAAGTAATGGACAAAATATTTTTGTTACTCAATCCAGGGTATTACTATCGAAAACACAGACTAATCCCTTCAAAACATACACTGAATATCTAACAATTTAGAAGTGAGATATGGCAGTGGTGTATGATATACCTAGGGTGAGGGCTGTCTTTGACAATCTTTTGACCGTACTTGCGCCATCTGAAGCCATCGTCCAGGTTATCCACATCGCTTTCTGTAACGAATGCAAACCTCATTTCACTGGTCTTCCTTCGGATCCTCTTCACCTCATAATTCACACTGCTTTTAGATTTTATGGAAAAAAAACACACAAATAGTGAGAAATGGTGAGACCAACAAACGTGAGAGCTAGCAAACAGAACACCTCCTCCATTCTAGAGCTTCAATGGACACTGAAGAAGAGAACCGGAAACAGAAACACGAGAACTGCACCATGAATTCCACCCACTCAGTACTCACCACCCCCACACCACACCCTCCCCTTTTCTCTGCAAACGTTACTGTCTCTATCCCCCCATATTTCTTTATTATTACCTTTTATTTCTCACAATAAATAACAGTGAGAAGAATACAAATATATTAAATTAATTAGCAACATGAAAACAGAATAGTGTAAAAACACTAAAAACTCAATTATATACTATTATTTATTGCTTACTTTAATATATTTTTGTCTTCATCATCAGCTTCTCTGGTTCCATCTCCACCCCCACCCACAGTCATAATTGCACCACCATCCAAGCATGCTGCTTCACGTTTGTCCCCAGCTGTTTCATCACCACCCAGCTGCGTTGTTGTTATAACGCCGTTATTAACGTTAATGACGGGTCCGTTGGAGGACGATGAAATAGAGGCAGAGTTCGGTGATGCCGCTTCAGAGGACTCTGGAACGCTAGAGCTCAGTGGTGGTGATGGCAGAGGGTGGCCCACCGGAGTGTTATCGGTTGCTGCGGTGGCGGCAACGACCACGTCATTTTGATTTTCATTTTCATTGTCGTCGTCATCTATAGATAACCATTCAGTCAGCGAAGGACCTAAGTCGCTGACATTAAACGAGTCATTAGATAGCATGTCGAAGATGGAGGACAAGGTGTCTGGTTGAAGAGGGAAGTTCAAGCTGTTGAATTCTTCGCTAAAGATGTCAGAAAAATCATCACAGAAATCCATGGTGGTGTTGGTGTTGTTGATGGGTGTGGATGATGATGGTGGTAATGGTGGGGGTGGTGATGATGAAGATGGGTCATTGATGGGGTGAGGTGGTGGTGGTGGTGGTGGTGGTAACAGTGGTGGTGGTGGCGGTGGTGATGAAGAAGGGTTATTGATGGGGTGAGGTGGTTGTGGTAACAGAGGTGGTGGTGCCTTCTCCTCCATTTTGGTGTTTTCTTTTGTATGAGGAATTCAGATCTTTGGGTTATATATCATAAACACAAACACAAAGCCTGGCACATATTGCTCTCTGTTTTTTACCTCTCTCTCTCTATATCTCCCTTTTTGTGCCTCAAAAACTCAAAAAGAGAGTGTGCCTCTTAATTACCTCTATGCTGGTTGTAATGAAAGATGTAGTGAGAAGATAAAGAGAGAGAGAAATTGAGCAAGGGATAGTTTAGGGATAAGATTGTTTTCTTTGTTTACGTTATTACCCCCTCCGTTTCAATATATGTTTTTTTTATAATTTTCATTTTCAAAATATTTATCTATTTATAATATTTAGATATTATTAATTAATTTTTTTCATTTATATCCTTAATCTAAATGTATTGATACATTTATCAAGATAAATAATAATAACTATATAAGAATAATTTTATCAATTTATGTAATTTCATACATTTACCAATATTATTTTATATGTGTTGTTTGGTTTTTGATAAATATATTGAAATTGAAGGAGTATTATAAGAGTTTAATTTTGATACACTATCATCTAATCAAATCTCTTTATGTGAATAACTTTTCTAGTAATAAAGGTGAAAATTAATTTTATTTATTAATGTAACATTATATAATTTGATGACTATATTTTTTTTTTACACTGTCAATGTACAAAAATTAAATTTTTATTATAATAATGGAAATGATTTTAAATTCGTATTTTAATTATAGACATTGTATAAACATTGCACTTATTGAGGTAATTTGCTAAATTCTTCTCAAATTATAGTATAAAATTATTTATATCAATAGTATATAAAAGTTATTCTCAAAATAACATTAATATATAATATAAATATGTTAAATTTTTTAATTAGTCTACTTAAAAAAACATTTTTTATCTCAAAAACCTTTTTTATCTAAAAAACTTACTCTTTATATATTGAATAGTTTTCAATATTTTGTAAGTTACAACTCATGCAGTTGTGAATTAATTTTTAAATTGAAAATTTCAGATTAATTATTAAAAAAATTTAGCAACACTCAATACAGCAATATTTTAATAACATCACTTTATTATATTGTTTTTGGGGTTGTGCTGTGAAAGAAGGGCCTTTGATTGGGTTAGAAATTTGGACAGGAAGTGGGGTGGGGAGTTTCGCAACCTCAGGATGACTGGCATCTGCCAGTGGCAGAGCATGCAAAGATGGTAGCATGACGTTGGTGGCAATTACATGACAAGAGCACCTCTGTGGGGCCCACTACTTCTAGATGTGGAGGTTTAACCGGTTACCGGCTCGGCGTGTGAACAGCCTTCGACGGGGGCAAACACGTGCTCTGGAATTAAACGCTTATGCCATTCTATCTGTTCTTGCGTTTCATGGATTGATTGTTCAGTAAGTTTACACATATTTAATGCAACCCACTTCAGTTCCATTACACACTTGGTTCAACACACCATGAAAATAAACAAATAAATATATGAAAAAAAAATCTTCTAATGGCACAATTTAATAGTCTATTCTTAGGCGTACTCATAACAAAAAATATCAACGCCCATTAAGGAGTTTGTATATAATAAATAAAGTTAATGAGATTTTTTTTATTGTAAGTATATTTAAATATTATTTTTTAGATGCTTATCCATGCAAGAATTCCTCTAAATATATTTGAGATTAATTTTAATTTGATCCATTTTTTATGAGTTTTACACTATCATCAAATTATATATTTTTTTGTAAGACTGATTATAAATGATTAAATAAAATATTTATTGATTTGACAATATATAATTGAAGATAGACAACTCATATAAATTAAATTCTATATATTAATTTCTATTAAGATCATATAAAATAATTTTACATTGTAGGTCAAAAGAAATTCAAAAATAATACTAACTTATAGTGGCTACTTAATTATGATAGTGAGCAATCACCAAACATGATTTAATATTTTTTTAATTATAGTGAGCAATCATCTAAGGTAAATTATTTGATATTATTTGTATACAAAAATCAGATTATTAAACTATTATATATATAATTAAATTTTATTATAATGATAATGTAATTATTATTCAATCATATATTATCATTTTAGTCATGGTGATTGACTCTCATATTCATTATCTAATAAGTCATATCAATTTAATGATGGCATAAAACCTTTTTTGTTTTGTCAATATATATAAAGGTAAAGATATTTTTTAGTACAAAAGTGAATATATTAAATATATTACTCTCTCCGATCCGTTTCAATGTATCTATAAAAAAGCAAACAAACCTATTAAGGCATATATATATATATATATATATATATATATATATATATATATATATATATATTGATAAATGCATAAAATTATAAGTTGACAAAATTATCCAATATGAAAGATAAATTTCTATTAATATTACACTTTTTTTTTTCTTAAAATTAAGTATTGTCATTAAGTGTATAAATAGAATAAAATAAAGATAATGTTATTTAGATATTGTAAATGGAAAGATATTTTAAAACCCTATAAAGTAAAAAAAAAAAAGGATAGATATACTGAAATGGATAAAGTATCTTTTAATTTTGGTAAAATCAATACTTTTTTCCACCAAAAATGTACTGTTGAATTTTTTTTGAAAAAATGAAAAATTACATAGTTATTGACAAATTTAATTTATAGCTTAAATATTTTCTTGAATATCTAAAATCTAAGTTACGTTAATTTATTGCAATATTTAAATAGTTTTATTTAGACTGAATATGAAACATTATTGATAATTTTTAAAATCCGGCGTTGATATTATTTTATAAAGTTAGTAAAAAACCAAATTAATTTAAATTATTTTAAATAATGAAATTTATATTACAATTAAATCGAGTATTTACTCTCAAGATTTGACTATTTTAAAATATAGATAAACACAAAAATATATAATTATAACTGTTAATCATCATTCTATATTTTAAAATGGTCAAATCTCATCTCATAGAATAATATAGTCAAATATTAAAATTTAAAAATATATGTGTGTGTGTATGATAATATTTATTTTTAAATTTTAATATTTGACTATATTATATATATATATATATATATATATATATATATAATTTCATTTTTTAAACATATGCCCGTAATTTAAGGCTAGTTGTTACTACTTTCATATCTATTTTGCTGAGATAAAATTATCGGTGTCATATTTCTCAGTGAGTTAAATTGTTAATATTGCAAGTTCAAAATAGATGTAAAGAAGCGTTCTAAATATAAAATTATTTATATATCTCTAGTTATTATTTTAAACTTTTAAAAGAAATGATCTGACGACATTTACAAATCATGAGATTCATATATGTACCATCATCTAACGTAATTCAGAGAAGTCAATATTATTTTTTTTTAAAAAATGTAAAATTATTGGTGTGTATAAGTGAATGCGATGGGTTGGCACGTGTGTTTTGTGTCACACCATATAAGCTTGTGGGGAATTCCACGAGCTACTGAAGTAATGAAAATGATGAGAAGAGAAGAAAAAAAAAAATCCTAATCACATCGCGTTACGGAATTGCACCTACCACCTAGTAGTACATTTTGGTGGAAAGAATGAGTATATATTCTGCATTCACTTGCATGCAATTGGATCTGGCAATTAATTACTCCTTAATCACATCATTACGGAATTGCATGCATCTACATCTGTAGTATATTTTGGTGGAAAGAATCTGCATTCATTTGCATATAGGTTGTTTTTAAGTTAAGTATCCAAATTAAGTTAATAATTGAATTTTATTGATCTTCTAAAAAGGAAAAGTAAAAGACAGAAATATTTTTATATTACTCAACTTTCACTAATTCTCTTTATAATTAAATATTCTAATAAACTCACCTCTACTCATTTTTTTTGCTAATTAAATAGAAAAAAATAAATATAAAATAATTAATAAATTATTGAAATTGGAAAATGACTTATAATTTAAAGCAGAAAAAAAAAAAAAACACGAAGGTAGTAACGGCTACCTCGTTGACCCTTTTCATTTATAATCTCTCTCTCATGAGAATGTGCCAAACCTAGCTACCTAGCGACTAGCGAGTCCATTTTAAAGAGTCTTGCTGTAGAGAATTTTGCGATACATTTACGTTTCCACAATTTATTTATTTTTTTGTCTGGGTTTGCACAACTTTATATAATCTCCATTTGTCCCTCCTTTTGTTTTTGGGCAGCAAGCCTAATGGAACAATATATGACTTCATTGCAAACAGATAGAGTTTTGCCCTCTCAATAATCAATGCTGAATTTCACTGAATAGACCTGCAATTCTAATTAGCAAAATAAAAACTTACAGTTCTAAGTAGGGCTTTTGCTCTTCAGAAAGCATTAATTTTATGCTACAGATTAATTAAACCATCGAGTGCATTGAGTTCCAAAATCCCCATACCAAAAGTAATTTCGTTAGCTTGGTGAATGAGACAACCATGTCATTTAATTTTGCATACACCGTCAGTGTATTTAAAAAATTTTACACATACATCTAAGCACATATCAATAAAAGAATCATTCAATCACCCACTACTTTGAACAAGTTACAAAAAAAGCATATATTTGATAACATCATATTCTTTTTAAATTATCAGCATATCAAAATAAAATTGAGTCATACCAATTTATTTTAGGGATAAATGTATTTCACCCTTATGAATTTTAGGTTATATATAATTTACACATTAACTTTTCAAAATTGTATCGCAACCTTAAACTTTTCAAATTATACAAAATATCTCAGGATTATTTTGGCAACTAATAAAGATAAGATTTATGTGCACTCAACCCCCTGATATTTCTAATTTTGCAACTTTACACTTGTTTGCAAATACTATGTGCAATTAACCCCCATTTTTTTATTGTATGCAACTCGACACCTTATTATGACTTAAAGTTTTGAGAGGTTTTTTTTACATAGTTTAAAAATTCAGTGTGTCATACCACTGTTCAAAATAGGAATTTTTTTTTTAGTTTAAAAAATTTAGGGTGTTGTAATGTGCATTTTGAAAAGTCGAGATTTAAATTGCATATTACCTATAATTCAGAGAAAATGCATTTAACCCTTTATTTTATCCAATAATTATCATGATTTCTAAAAAAAATTATATATATTTTTCTAAATTTGTAACATTATTCATAAATAATATATGAGGACAGCCAATTCCAAAGGAAATAACTTTGAGCAATTCTTACACTATTGAATAGCAGTTTTATTGGTGTAATTTTTTTGCAAATTATTTGGTCATTTCTATAAAATTTTAAATTAATATAAAATTATTTGGTATACTTTTTGTGTACATCAAAATTAATGCAATATATATATGTTCAAAATGAAGAAGAATAAAAATATATGATTGCATTATTATTTAATGTTTAATTTTGATAAAATTTGATACAAATGAACTTTATGATAAACAATTATAATGCAATAGTTAGATTGATTATATATATATATATATATATATATATATATATATATATATATATATATATGGGATTACTTAGGTAAAATGAATGATTTATTAATTAAGAGAATAAGTTATTCAATGATCATATAATTACTAAAAAAATTACATAATTTTATATTTTCATCTTGAATTATTGTATTCCTCTCCACTTTGTCACACCGGAACCTGACGGCGACAATGAAGGAGAAGCAGGAGCCGCTATTTGATGTTGACATGCCTATGCCAAGGAACCTCCAGTTTTTGGGTTTTCTTTTCGGGTGTTTTTGTGGTTCGAACAGGAAACCTCACCATTTTGTTCAGAGAGGAACGTCAAGTTGACGACACTTCTTTGCTTGTTTTAGTTTGGGCCTCTCACGTTCGGGGTTTGGTTGTGGGCTTTTTCTTTTGGGCTTGCTTCATGCATTGGCCTTGGGCCATAGATTTGAAAATCTATGTATACATCCATCTTTAAAATAATACTTAGCTTTTTGACCCAAAAATATAAAAACAGCTTGTCCGGAAAAATATTTAGGACATGTTTGAATGGGGGTTCTTGAAGGAAAGAAAAGAGATACTATATTCGTTACTCTTGAACTTAGAAAGTTACACCATTTTTCCGTTGTTAAAAAAATAAGATGATAGAAAAATTATGATGATCTATAATTTTATTCTTGTATTAAAGTGATCTATCTTAAATTAAGAAAAAACAAAAGATTATACTCTCTTTCCTTTTTGTCCAAAACCTCCCTCCTAGTCCTAATCATACTTGAGAACTCAGTAACTCACGATTAGGTGAACTATTAATGTTTTGTTTTTTGGGTCTGGAACTATTAATGTTTTCAGCGGATTTTATTTGGAATGGAGGGTTCTAAAATCCCTCTGGAAGACCCAAAGAATGTGAAAATAAATGTGTGGCAGTCC
This sequence comes from Dalbergia oliveri, assembly GCA_030441495.1. Lineage (NCBI taxonomy): Eukaryota > Viridiplantae > Streptophyta > Magnoliopsida > Fabales > Fabaceae > Dalbergia > Dalbergia oliveri. Next base: position 20,812,961 of record JAMLFY010000009.1, on the reverse strand, counting down.
TATCCTATGGGTGAAAAGGCCATGTATCTGAAGCCCAGCTCACTCAAAGTCCCGAATATAAGATGGATCTCGCAAAGTGCCCACATGCCACTTCAACTATGCCCTGCATGCTTATTTTTCCTTTGGTCAAGAGTTTTTTCCTTTTTATTTGGTGAGGGTCAAGACTTAATGAGGTATCAGTTATGTTTTTTTTTTTTTTGTCATGAATAGAAGTTTCATTGGTAAAGAAAAAGGCCAAACCCAACTTTACAACAGGGAGAACAAATACAACAAAAAACCTACTGCTTGCAAGTTGGATCATATAAAGCAACTAGAGATACAATACACTTAACTTGTATATACATCCTTAGCAAAAGGAAATCTTGCTCTTTTATAAAGATACTTGACAATAGACACTAGCTAAACAAATATATCCATAGAGGCAAGTTTTCCTGATAGCAAGCTTTTTTTTTTCTTCTTCTTCTAAAGAAACCAATCAAAAGAGAAAATTACATAGATAGGTTGCTTTGCAGGAACTCTCTATGATTAGACTTCTCCTTTTCTCTTGGATTAGAATAAATACAGTCCCAAGCGTGTTGCGTTACACCAAAGACCGGCAAAGATTGGCGCAAAATTAAACCAAAGAAATTGGCCAAAAACTAGACAAAACCCATTTGACGAGCACTAGCAAAAATTGTTGATTCTTCACCTACCAAAAGCAGGTTCTACACTGCCATAGTGTGAGCAACCACAAAAATAACAAGTATGAGGTATCTCACTATATTTTCTGCAATTCAAACACTGTTGCAATTAAAAGATTCACACTACAAGAGAGATCAAACAAATAATCTAGGAGTGAAGAGATGGAACAAAACATAACCAAATAAAAAAGGAGGCCAAGAGGTGAGGGGTAACTAGACCACCATGGACGGGTGACCACCTCCATGGGGCCCTCCCCCAGAGCTGGTTGGTGAGGGAGGACGATGGGAATTGGTATGGTTGAGCGAGGCTAGGGTTTTCTCTCAAACTTTTGGTTTGTACACTAGACTTTCAGTTATGTTAATGTGATTGTGCCATCTTGCCAACAATAATGGGCCTTTCGGGCCCTTTTCTTTTTATTGCTCTCATAAATTTGAACATATAAACCCCACCCAAATGCACTTGAGGCGTGGATCAAATAGTAGAGTTGTCTACCTCCTTAGAAGTGCATTAGGGTTTGAGCCCAAAAAAACAAAGGATAAGCTCCCTTCTTAGTGTTGTTTGGTTCTGTATTTATAGTGTTGATTTTGGCTTTCATTTTAGTTAAAGGTGATTATAAGATAAAGTGATTTATGTTTGGTAGTTTAATCTAAAAATTGATTTTGGCAAATTTGATAGTGTTAATTATGAGCTAAAAACAAATGTAAGAAAATATTGCTTATGATGAAATTCAATTTTAGACCTCAAAATCACTTTTGAACAAAATTAACTTAAAAACAAACAAGTATAAAATCCTCCAAAATCAATTTTAGCCCTTTAAACTCACTTTTGAGCCTTATAAACTCAAATCCAAACATGCACTTAATGCTATGTTTGGATGTTAGTTTAAAGGTTTTTTTTTTGATAAAATAGGCCCAAGCACCCAATGAAGAAGGGCGAGCTAAAGATACAAAACATGGTATATAGTCCAAAAGTAAGAAAATAGAAACATACCAAAAGCAGAAAGTGGTAACTGCAACAAAGAGAGAAAAACAGCATATACAAAGCACATAAACAAATCCAATGTTAGTAGTATCTTGTGGGTGACACCTAGATTCCTTACTCCTCCGAACAGCCCCCACCAACAACCACTTAGTTTAAAAGTAATAGAAAGAAAATGAAAAATTACAACAATTATATCCTTTATTAAGAAATTTAAAAACTAATAAGAAGAGAAACATTTTCATATGGGAAGCTATCCTCTCTCATTTCATTGAATATTCAAATTTTGTTGTTCTCAAAATTTAAACGAAATAAGAGAACATAATAAATTATCAACAGTTAGGTAATTAATTTAAATAGTTTGATACTTTAATTATTTTAATTTATTTTTATTTTAATTCTTTATAAATTAACTCTTTGGCAAAATATTCCAAATTTGTTCTTTTTTCAATCTTTTGTTTTTTTCATTATTTTTTCTTCTTCAATCTATCCTCTTATTTGTTCTATTATGTTGCATTAATGAACCACCCAAACACATTTTAAATGGTTGGTTGCTGATGACAGTGACAGACATATAAAGATAAAATGAGAAGGTGATGGACCCATAGAATAGAAGTTCTTCGAGTAAAGCTTTATTTTAATCCTTGAAATTGTAAATATAATTCATTTTGGTTTTAAAATTAGAAAATTAATTATTTAGTCCCTAAAATTACAAACCTTTGGTCAAATTATTAGTCCTTGAGTGGATGGCCGTGTTACTATTCTGTCATGAATTTGTTGATCTATCACTTGACATTATGGCTGGCAATCTAACTAGATATGTGATATGGTAGGGACTTATTTAAGAGTTCATATTAGTCCTTCAAAAAGTTATAAATGTGTCAATCTAGTCTCAATTTTCAAAATCTCTCTTCTTCCTTTCCATAACCCTTAACTCTTCATTCTTTCCCAAACCCACCTGATCCCTTTGATCCTGCCACAACAAGAACAATACATGTCCTTCATGTACTTTGAGATTTCACCTTAATACATAGGTAAAGATTAGTGTCCAACAAATTCTTCATCACATGCTAAAATTAACAATTCAAAAACTTACCGGCATCCAACAAATAATGAAAGCTTCAATAAGAAGGAGATTCTAAAAAAAATAAAAAGGAAAGACATGAAGACTATATGATACTTGTACATACACTTAATTACTCTAATGCTACTAATAGCCCATTGTTTTGTTCTTTGAATCGAAATAAGCTTATCTATCACATAAATTAATCTTTGCTCATCACATTTATGAACTCAAATTATTGGAGCAAAGCTTCTTCTCCCAAATATATCATACTGATGGATGGTGGGTTCATAACTCCAAATTTTGCACACATCCATAACCCCACAAAAAGTTCAAAATAAGTATGAGAAATATAGAGCATCCTTGTTCATGCACAAAAAATAATAATATTAATAAAGGACCCTTCATATGCATATCATCCTTAATAAACACATATCTTTCACCATATCATCCTTCTGTACACACATATTTTAGAAAGATAAAAAAAAACTTCAAATTAAACACAATTTGTATTCCATAGACTAATACTCTAACAAGTGTGGTATTGTTTTAATTTTTTTTTAACTTGGAATTTTTTTATTGAGCATTTTCTATATCATTAGATCTGAATCTCAACCTTGCAAAAACATTCTTTAATCCATTTTGCTACTTCTGTTGTTTCATATTGAAACAAACCAATGGACATCTCCAAAGGATAAATTAAAGTAGCATATGCTATATAGTTGAAATGGAAAAGGTAATGTGCTAGCAGACGAGGCAAAATAAGTGATGACTAATGAGGTTTTTTGATTGCCAAATGCTCACTCACGTGGCCTATTGTGTTGGTCCACAATAAAGGCATAGGTGGATTTGGAAAAGAATGAAGAGTTAGGTTTATACAGAGGAAGAAGAGAGATTTGGAAACTGGGACTAGATTGACAAATTTACAAATTTTTTAGGGATTAAAATGAACTCTTCAAATAACTCTATGCCATGTCACATATCCAGTTGGATTGCCAACTATAACGTCAAGTGATAGATTAGCAAATTTGTGATGGAACAGTAATGATTGTTCACTCAGGCACTAATTTGACATATGAATAACAATTTTATTAACTAAATAGTTAATTTTCTAATTTCAAAGACTGAAGTGAAATTTTACTCAAAATTCTCTCATTCAAATATATAGGGGGTGTCCAACCTTAATTGTCATGTACACCTAATCCAATTGAAAATAATGCCTCAAAGCCTTTAACTGCTAAATAGCCTAAGGTATTACATTCTCATAATTATATTTTCCCCTCTCAATTTTATTAAAATTTTTCTTCATCTTCCATCTAATTTCATAGGATATATTTAAATGAAAGAAATTTGTCCTATAGCCACAAACTCATCATATGTATGATTGTTCCATCATTAGCACAGCAGGTTGGCTTCATGATATTGTTGGAAATTAAAATCATAAGGCTTTTGACTAAAGCATAAATTTGTCTATGCCTTTGCTAACAAAAAGGAATAATCTTATCTTGGGTGTTGGATTTGGTTTGCATACATATGTTTGTTTAGTGCATATATATACATTTTTCTATTGGGCCAGGTGCTTGATTCAATGTATGCACACACGTTGTGTAAAAGAAAGCCTCCATCACCATAACTTGGGATGAAAGGTCTATTCATCGGAAGTTTGCATAACGGAATCATTGGTAAGTGGGCAGTACCATAACCTAATAATTTGACACTTTATTAGGCAATGGCGGCTTGTGTAATGCCACATGAACTCTGCAAACAACAAATGGTTCTTGTATTGTGGCAGTCATATTCTCCATATATCATACTGATTTTTTTTATGTGAAGCGGAAAGAATAAGTCATATTGTTTATTATTATTACTACTATTACTATTTTGACCTGAAGAATAAGCCATAATTGTTAAAGAATAATTCACGTGGTTAAAGAGGCGGGTAAAACCTAAGATAAAGTGACGGAGAATAATATGTTTTTCAAAGAAACATGCATTGTATATATTATTGGCCGCAAATTCTGTTATGTGCGTTTTTTGCATTTGAGTGCAGTGGAACGAAAGAATGCTTGGTGTCCCATGGCTGAGCCGTCGACCTGGTGATTCGTAATTCTCCATCTTGCTCAAGCGCAACAGTAAACACCATTTGGACCAATATCACTCTTAATCTGCATGGAGACTCATTAAGCTTCTCGTTGCAAAAGTTATATTATTTTCGCACATATTGAAACTTGACACTAATAGTACATATGATAGAATAAGGACTGATATATAAGATCATATAATTTTTTAATATTATATAGTGTTTAATGTGATATTGTATAATATACTATATTTTATCTTATATAATATTAGCATTCATTTACAGAAAATTCTAACTATATATTAATATATATTAAATAAAAATAAAATGATAATTTTTATTAATTATTAAATTAAAATATATTTTAAAATATATAATATTATCATGTATTTATTAAATAACTTAACTATAAATAAATATTGAATAAAAATATAAGGTCATTTTTATTTATTATTTAAATATTATTTTCAATATATATTATTATTTAAAATTTTAATTTATGCTAAATGTTATTTGTTATTTATTTTAATATTTTATAACTATACATTATTTGAATAAATTATAAAAATATAATCTCTTTATTTTATACATTTTAATATTTTCCTAGTATTTTTATCATAATTATTTTAATTTTGATTTAATAAAAAATATTGAATTAAAATGTTTTTATTATTAAATCTTACTTTTATACATATCACATATAAATTATTGTTTATTTATAAATTTTACACGTGTATAATTTATAATTCATTTCTATATAAAATATTATTATTATTTATTTAATTTAATTATTACTTATATGCAATATCTATTATTTTATTTTATTTATTATTATTTATTTAATAATTATTTTACTTATTGTATTATTGTATTATTATTATTATTATTTAATTAAATTATGAAAATAAGCCTTATATGTTAAAATTAAAGTTAATCAAGTCTTATCTCACCTCTCTAGGATTGATTAAGTTATTTATCATTTTAACGTATGAAATATGTTTGATGAATAAATTTATATAATACATTGCTTGTGCCAAACAATAAATAAAATCATTACATATTATATTAACTTATTCTATTATATCTTATACAATGTGTCAAACAGGCACATTAAGAGTGTGTTTACTATGAGGATAAAATGAAAAGAAATTCTCATAGGTAGCATTTGATTACCGTTCTGAGACAAAATATATGAGATAGAGAATAAATATACGTAAAGGAGACCTAGACATAAAATATTCCTGGATCGTATTTGGTTGACCAATAAAGCATTCCCGTTGACGTCTGACCACCACCAACCTTCTACCTAGGGTTTACTTCTGTTTCTGTGCCCGTCCCACTTGCCCACTTTTTGGACAAAATATAGAAAATTTTTATCTTAGGATATAAATGTTTTTCATCCCCGTATTCGTCTTCCACCAAACATCATATAGATAAACTGTCATTGTATTTTGTCCTGGACACAAACCAAACGCAGCCATAGATAAAAATTCTATACAACCTGACTAACTAGTATTTGATATGTGTACCATATTATTTCGATGGATTACATAAAAATTGATATGGTACATATCAAACACTAGTTAGCCGAACTACAAACAAAAAGGAAAAAGGAATATTGACATATTTATTGAATTTTATTTTTATATAGGTAGTTGTGTTGTATACTATAAGATTCCATTTAATGATTATTATATTTTTTAAAAAATTGATAATTTTTTTAATGAAAAACTATAATCATCATTAAATGGAGTCTTATAGTATATAGTTTTTTAGCTACATCACACTGCTCAACAATTATATAGCCTTAACTCTAAGAAGCTAAACCCAAAACAAAAAACTAAGCACGAAAAGTCGTATAAAACAAGGAAAACAAAAGAAGATTATCATTTGGGAATCGTTGGCAAAATAATTGAGGGAATTTCGTGGGCATCCAGATTTGCGAAAACTACACTAGGAAAAATAATAATAGTCGGTTGAAGTATATGCACTCCAAGAATTTATATTGTCCTTGTATGTTGCTTGTCAATTAATTGAAGTCAATTCGTAAGGTGGGTGAGAATTGAGTTTAAAATGTATACTTTGGCCACCAAGTAGGATAAGATGGAAAAATGTAGAGGCCAATCGATTATATAGTTCTCAAAATCACAAAACACGTTAATCGGGCTATTATCATCTTTTCAGTAAGTTACAACTCTTATCCTACCCTTAGAAAAGGATGTGTATGGTTCTCGAATTGAGTGGCGTGAGTCGATATAGAATCTGAAATATGAATACAGTTTATATGGCTATATGCACATTGGGACCGCACTCGAGTACAAACCAATCACTGTGTACAAATGTCGAATACTCGCTAGCTAAGCCATTAACTCTTATGTCACTTGCAAGAATTTTATATCTTAATCAATATAGAAGACAAAGCAAATCCCTACATCTCGTCAATGATCAATTTAACTTTGAATATATGACATATGCAACAATAATCACGATAATTTGTACTAGAGGTACCTAAAAATATGTTGAAGATGAGGAATCCTTAATCTATAGTCACCTTTTGACCTGTCAAAGAAGACACACTGAATAGATCATGGAAGTCCAAATATAATGAGGATTTTGGGAGAGAATCCTATCTCACAATGAATTTGTATGTGTCAATCTAAATGGGAAAAGCAAACACCCTATACATGGTTAGATACATAGATCTCATCATGTTTAAAATAATTTGATGGGCCAAGTCTTTATGTTATAACAATGCTTATATACAAGAACCTACAATAGTATCGATAAATAAGTAGTCCCAAACAATATAATAACTCAATAATAATATCAATTACTAATTTTAGATTTACATGATAGATTCTATTAATTATTTTACCACACAATTAATTTGGATCCAAAGTTAAATTTAAATTGAATTGTGTCAATCAACAAAAAAATTAACTCAACAGATACTTGTGTATGAAGAATATGGTGAAAGGTACCTTCAATCAGGTTGGATATGTGCATCTGATCCATAGCCATCCGACTCTCCTTGCTATATGAAGGATGCAATATAAATACTCTATGCGGGTCTAGGTGGCCCTGTAAGAAGAAATACCTTTGTTTAAGCATGATTTTTGTTTACCTTAAACAAAGGGCAAGGGCACCCCATGAATGGAAGAAGTTGCTCTTTTATTGTAGGCACTATCCCTTTGTTTAGGCTAAAGCAAATGAAACCTAGCAAAATGCCCTACGGAAACAAAGCTTGGAACTCAAATCCAGATCCTCCACCCATCTTAAAACATGCAAATTAAAGATTAAATTCAAAGGAATAGGAACCATCTCTGACCTATATGACACTCGAACTCTGGAAATTCACATCTTTTCATCGAAAAGGAAGATGGTCTTCGACCTTTGAGTGATCAACGGTAGGGGCTATGTACTAAACTACGAAACAAAGTTACCAATAATGTGGCTTACAAGATCCGAAATCGGAATACAAACTAAACAAAAAGAATCAATCCTGATGTGGCGTTCCGTTCCTTGAGGGTAGATAGAACCATCGTGCTAGAAGAACATATGGCTAGAAGAACCCAACGGTGGAGATTACCCATTGCCCAAACTCAAATTGTGAACCCGTCATTGGTAGTAAAAATCCACGATAAACTCTTATGGAAATAATAACATATATATGGAAAATGGAGAAATACTTATGCACTAAGAGAGAAAACATTTGTTCTAATTTATTTATTAATTAACACATAAATTTTTGAGCTTATTATTATCTCCTACTTCTACTATATTTTTAATACAATAGCTGATTTGTCAATCAATAAATGAGAATAAATATTTTATCTTCTTTAAGAACATTTAAGAATTTCTCATGGAAAAGTAATCAACCTCAACCGGCAATCCACACGGTGCAAGAATCTACCAAGGGAATGGACAGAGAGCACCCCCACTGTCCACCTTGCATTAGAACCTAGCACAATAAAAGACAAATGGGAATGAAAAGATCAATAGGGAAAAAAAGAACGAATTATTAGTAGCCCTATGGATCACATCAAAGTACTCTCCACAGGCGATACAACTCTTGATCCTATAAGGGTTTTTACATCGAGATTCCATGAGATGTCTATTTCTTGATCTCAGAAGGTTGGCAAAGTTGTCTAAACATTTCCTTAATTCGGTCTCTAAGGTCATAACCTTGCAAACTTTACACCCATAAAAATTGGGAGCATCCTAATCACAGCTTCTCAGGGCTCGAGCCCCATGTCCGTGAATCTTCCTCATGAAAGGACTAATTAAACGGAACTTAGATGATAGAACTCATTCCGTTAATTCGGTTCCAAAGAGGAAGTTTAATAAGAGAACTCTCGACATTCGACTGTGGCATAAAAATTTGACCTATGAGGTCATCATAAACTGCACAAGATATTGAACCCTTATGAATGATCAGGGCTCCATTTTCATTACAGCCCTGCCTTCAAAGGCTTATGTTTGCAATTTAGGGATCTCCTACACAAATGACCTAAGATGAAACACGGATGCTCAATGCTTGTTCCAAATCGCCAGAAGGTGAGCTTGGTGTAAAAACTTGACATCTGACATACGGATATTTCGGAATGCAGAGTTAGAGGTTTTGTTACGGACTATACTATAGGCCCAATATAAAAGGATTGGACACTGACTAATTTTAAGACTCAAGCAGTTAAGGGTATCCCATATACGGATGTACCCTATGAAAATAGGATCCTTACTACCCCACCTTAGACTATATACTTTCTATTTAAAGGCTCTAATTAGATAATACAAAATTTACTCATATTTTCTATTTTTTCTAAGCCTCTTAAGCACTTCTAGACTTTAGCATTGAGTCTTTGCAGATACATCCACCAATTCGGATCATGAAGCAAAGAAGATCCTAGAGCAACCTCGTATTTCATAGCCTATCTCGGATAGCAGGTATTCTCTATCTCAATTATTACTTTAATTTCACATCCTTTACAAGATGAATTATCTTAGTTTCATTATCACAAATCAAAGATAATGAGTCATACACATAATATTCATCTCATGTATAATTTAAAGAGTTTAATTTTGATATACTTAGAATGTAAACAAAATTTTAGATTGTCATTCGATCTTATGATTTTATTTATAAGATTTTTAAGGTAGTAAATAGTTAAATCTTACTTTTTATTGATGTGATAATTTATGAATGAATGCTTATAGATAGTGTATATAGATTAAATCCTAATTGAATGTGCAAGATAAAAAAATTCATGAAAATAATTTTCAATTCACTTGATCATAATATAGTATTCTAAGTTCTAGATCAATAACAGGTCCCAGATTATACATCTACAAACATTCTTTCTTCTTACACGATATTGTATGATTTGGACAATAAACAGTGTTATACCTTGTATGAATGGCAGTGCATATATAGTTTTTTAATGCTGATGAAATCCAGCTGTAGCCACCAATATTTATGGTCAATTTGGCTTTGACCAACAAGCCACATCAAACTAAAGGAGAATCGGTAATTAAGTTGGACACAACAAGGAACCCTCCAATAAAGAAAAGGAGATTATTATTATTATTTTTAAAAAAGGGTCTTTTCCTCTAGCAAATAAATAGTAAAAGTTTTATTACGTGAGCTGGCTAGCATTCAGTCTGTAATCCGTTGGTGGATATAAGGAATATGTCATTAGTTGAAACTATATCTTCTCGAAAGATTTATGGAGCCCTAAGTCTCTTTTTTTGTCTTATCATAATGTGTTTATTACCATCAATAATCATAGTATTATTATTTTTAATACCAAATTCAACAATGTCGCAGTCACATACACAGTTGATTCTTAATTGCAGCTCAAGTTGATGATCTTATCCTTAATCTCAATCAGTCAGGCTGCACGGTCCTACTTTCTCCACCTTCTTAATCACTGTATTAACAAACAAATTAAGTGCTAAAGTGATTTTCATTGTGAATATATATATATATAATGTTACATTTAGTTGAATCTAATGTAGATGTACGGTTAGTGTGCTAAAAATTTTATACAGACTTTTAATTATATAAATATCTTTGATACCTTATAAAATTTATGAGTATGATAACTTTTAGATAACTTGTGATTAAAAATTTATCACGTGTTTCATTAACTAAATTTGTTAATACTTTAAATACTCTTAATTAAATTACAACTCTTAGATTCTAAAGGGTATGATATCCTTGGGGTATCAAAACAAAAACCAATTATATAGTCATATACCAATACTTAAAAGTATTTGACTTAAATATTCATATATCAAATGTCTTATAAATAGAATTATATAATCAAGTAACTATTTAAAACTCTTTTATAATGATAGCACATTAAAATTAATCTCAAATTATTTATGTAATGAGTTTTTCATCATATTAAATAGCATTATGGATGAAATAATCCATGCTTGCTTGCCTTGTATTTTTTATTTTGGCACATGCTTACCTTGTATTAAAGTTGGCTTTAACCAAAACTATTCACTGTGACATATTTAGACTGATATTTAGCTTAAATAGAAAGAATATTCCAAATTATAAGCTGAACAATAACGTTTAATTAATTGATAGTTCGACCTTTATTTATTTATTAATAAATAAAAGTTTGAAGTTTAAATCTTGTGAATAAAAAATATAATTCTAGAGAATTTTGCCCGATAATAATAAATAAGAATTTTGAGTCAGATCAATTAAAATTTTATCATATTCGAATACCTACATTTAGTGAAAAAAAATCCGAAGAAAAAAATGAGAATCATGTGCGCAATATTAGCGTGACAGTGCATGCACTTATTGGTATAAACTTTCAAATTGGTATGTGATAATTTAAACAGCAAAATTTTCAACCAAGAACGTGAGAAGGATCTAATGCAAAGCACCCAATTGTTCTCCTTAGGTCAATTAATTGCCTAGATGGCAATTATCCTGTCAGCCAAAACGAATTTATATGTTCATGGCAATTGGTGCCATTATTAGGGGCCACTTATCCACTCCATTCACAATGTCATTTCAGGTGTGCCTCCTAAAGAAATTAGGTGAAGTGACACATCAAAACTACCGATCACGGTTACCTCTCCCCGTAGACATAATGTGCCAAAATCTAACACAATTACCTTGAATAGGAAAAAGAAAGGAAAAATTAAAAAAAAAAAAAAGCAGTAGTAGGACTCCATTTGTAAATGTATCTGTGGTTATTTTAGTTATAGCTTTGCGGATATGGATTCCATTTTTAAATTTTCAGATTGGTGGTTTTCTCTGGCAATCTTTGAGTTGACCTTGATGGCAATTTCGAAAGTACCATTAATCGTGTATGGTTGGTTCTAAAATCTTATAATGCAAGGAAATATAGGGAGGCTCTAATGATATGTTTGTGAGGAGAGGTAATGGATAACAAATTGTAGTGGTGCCACTGTGAGATAACTTGGGTCTTTAAAATTGGTGACGCTTATGTGAATATCTCTTAAAGAGGCTCTCTGATCTCTCTCATTGGTGCAGGCAACTGATTTTGTGAAGCGAAGTTGAGGTGGCAAATTATATTCTAGGTCGCTGTTATTGTGGTGTTGTAGTTCTGAGATAATTGTCCGAGATCCGAAAGGAAGATACAATTCTTTTTTTTTTTCTTATTAATTATTTTAAACCTAAAAGGTTTTAGTAAGAGAGAAATATTTCTCAATTCTTAATAAGTATTTATCTTGACTATGCACACATATTTAGGAAATAATTGGATAAACTTAAAGTTAGATAAATTTAAGTATATTTTACAACACTATCTTTATTACCTACTCAAACACTCTCTCATATTTAATCTATCTACTAATTCTCTCTCATTCTCATAAGGTATAAAAAAAAAATTAATATTGTCTATAATTCTTAAAAGGGCAGATAATAGTAAAAAAAAATTTGTGGATGGATCCTTATTTGAGAATAAAGGCAGTATATGAAAACTTAATGATTGTATTGATTGCTAATCGACTCTGTACAAGACTTTATGTTATATAATGAGTTTGAGGGTTTTAATGCATTTAGTCTAGTATTCCTAAATAACTCTTAATTAAATGTTTAGATAAATTATTTTTTAACTTCTTTCATATTTTAAATTATATTTAGTAATTACACTAATTAATATTAAATATATGACTTGCCTAGTTTTAATTTTCAATTTTAAAATAAGATCAATCTACTATTCTCTGAGTGTTTTAAAATTTTTGTAAAAAAAATAAAAACAATGTTCCCTTTATCATTTAACACACATAAGATAAGAGGTAACTTTGGATTTTTCAAATTTGAAAAATTGAGCAATTCAATGTCAAAATATAGTAGTAAATGAAGTTTTAATAAAAAAGTATTTAAATTAATTAATTATGAAATAAATAAATTGACCAAATTTGTATTTGAAATAAAAACAAAACAAATCAGAGAAATTAGTGTGTAAAACTACAGTTTTTTTTGTGCGTCGTAAAAGTATAGTTTATCATAATACCCTAAATTTATAATATCGTAAACAGATTTTTATCAAAACTTGGTTAACAAAATGTAAATAATTTTTTCCGTAAAAAAATGTAAATAATTATGGTACAAGATAACGGTAAGTTGAGCATATTTGCATTTAAAATATTTAAATTTATTATATTTTCTTCTTTTGCTTGTTTTTTAAGAAATGAATAATTTAGTTGTAAATTCAAATTTATCTTTACATTAAATTTAATCTGTTCCAAAAAAGAAATTTAAAAAGCATTCCGAAAATATTACAAAATATGTGTGTTTATGTCGTGCTTGCATCAAAGTTTAAAAGGAACATATTTTTCTTTTTGTCCAAAATATTAAAGCACTCAAAGAATAATATGTTAATTTTATTTTCAAATTGATAAATTAAAAATAATTAATTTCTATGTAATATTAATTAGTGTAATTATTAAATATAATTTAAAATATTAAAGTAATAATGGACAAAAATTAAACACAACATTTAATTAACGACATTTTAGGAATGTTAAGTTAGAAGCATTAAAAGGGGAGTGACAATGTAATACCCAGTGTACACGTGCCAGGAGACAAGTGTCGTATGGCTTAGAGTCTCCTGGACCTACCTGTGACCCAGAAGCCTATATACATGAAGGGCCAAGGGATGGAGTTTGGGTACTATTGCTGGAATTCTATAGAACCTGCTGCAAGTTATCGGCTAGAAGTTCACTCAATGAGCTATGTTCATTGCATCTAGTGTGTGCCTTAATAGGCTCGCTGGAGCCCAATGTCACCACAGTGCAAAACAACACATTTTTGTTTAATGAGTCCTATATATACCCCAACTCTTGCTTCTTCCTAGAAACAAAAGCCCGAAACCTTCCCCTTCCAAACCTTTCTCCACTCTCTTCCACTCAATTCAACATCAAATCATCTTCCTTCAAGATCCAAGGGAAGTGATTGTTGCTGGTTTATGTTAGTTTCTTCCATGTTCTTCCTTCGCCATGCTATGGGTTGTCGTTTTTCTCCATTGTTGTCAAGTGATACTCCCCCAATGTTATTAGAGTTATATTAGAGCTACCTAGAGGATGTTAGAGATTAATCTAGAGTTTATGGGTTCTTATGGCAATTGTTGGTGCCATTCTTCTCTCTCTCTCTCTCTCTCTCTCTCTCTCTCTCTCTCTCTCTCCAGGTGAGTGGGTTTGATCTCATTGCTTTAGTTTCATCATTATGAGTATGTTAGTGCATTATGATTGTTAAATATGAAAATTTTAGATGAGAAAAGTATAGAATATGATTTTACATAAATATGTTTAGCTAGAAAAATTATGATTTATGATGATAGCATAAAAGAATGAGTTTTACAAAACCATAGAACTATGATTGCTATGTTGTGTATTATGAAAAATGTTTTATATGCTAATGAAATGATTGTTGGAAGATCATATGATTTAGCAAGTTGCTATTTTATTAAATATATTTTTAAGAGTTATGAGATCATTATATATGTACTCTAGACTTGGGATTTCCAGAAAGCTTTCAAAATGTTAAGTTGATTTATTATAAAGGTATATAGAGTAGAGCATGTTTTAGCTTTTAAATACAAATGTTATTATGATTTTCAAGTTTTATGATTATAAACCCTAGTGTTTTGAACAATAATATTAGAGTTATCAAATATATGAGAATATGTTAGCTTAAGATATGAATTTGAAAATTTAGTTTTATGGTACCTAGAGATAGAATTTAGGATGATTTGTAGCAACTATCAGATACATATTTTGTGGGCTTGAAATTGGAATGCCTACAAGTGAGTGATCCCTTGGGCACGATTCTTACAGCCACAGTTATACCAAGTCAGATTGTTAGAGTTAGACTCTAAGTGTACTAAGAATTTAGGGGCTCGAGTTCGTAAGGGACAGAGCACCCACTTTTCAGTTTTGGTTTTTGACAAATTAGTTTAGACGGTAGCTATAGAGAAGAGACAGTGAGTTAACGACTTGAAAATGATCGTTAGCCTTGGTACCAAGTTGCCCTTAAGGGCAATCTTACAGACTAGAGCTTGGAACCTAGTTAGGTGTCCTATTTAGATCCTAGAGGGATCATAGAGTAGAGAATTTGGTATGTCATGGTTGACATGCATAACCAGAACTTTCGAGCTATTATTATTATTATTATTATTATTATTATATGTTTAGTTACAAATTACTGTTTCTTAAGTTGTTGCACCTTAGTTTAAATCTTTTCATGATAGACTATGGATGTAGAGATGATTGTTACAAGGTTATGATATGAAAAGTGTTTTCCCAGTTAGCAATGCATTTAAATATCAAATGATTTATGGTTGATGCATGTAGAGTGTTTTATGTATATTCCTTGGTTGTCTCATGTGGGTGATGGGTAATAACTCACTCACTTGAGTCCGTTGACCAGCCTCTCCCTTCCTCTCATTGTTAGTTAGAACATCTTCACGTTACCGTCTAGGAGCCACAACTATCCTTTGGTGAGCTTTGCATTGCTGAAGGATTAGTCTAGGTTTATGTTAGTTTTAGAGGGCTCCAGGAGTATTGTAGGCAAAATTCAAGTCACGTATGTATTTTGAGACACTGTAGTTATTTTCAAAATTTATGTACTTCCCTATATGTTTTCAGTTTGAGTATAGATTTCCATTACTGATTTTGATTAGCTTATGTAATAGATCAGCTATGTAGTTATGATTTGGTTTTCAAGATTAAGCAGTTTTCAGATTTAAGAGTAATATCATATGATGAATTAGTTTATGATTTCATGATTTGTAGAATGAATGTTGATTTAGAAGAAAAATTATATTTTAAGGATAAAACTATTATATGCATATAGAGAGACACATCACCCAGAAGGCTTACGTAGGATGAGATTTCTCATGTGCCCTTATGATCCAAGTTGAGTTGTGACACAAGAGCAAAACTAGGAGTGGCAATGGCTGCTCCCAAGTTTGAGAGGTAACAAACTAATAGATAGCATTAACAGAAAACTAACTATCTAAACCAGGTTAATGATATACAAGTTTAGCTATTACTCCCCTCTCAAGTTAGAGTGAAAATGTCCAAAATGATAAATTTGCATGGTCATCAAATTTTGAAACTGGGAGAAGTGACAAGTCTAGTCATGAGTAGGTCAACTAACTAATGTTCAGTAGGTACATGAATCAACTTGATCAACCTAGAATTGACTTTCTCCCTAATGACATGGAAATCTATCTTTACATATGGTTCTATATTTGATTCTCATTGTCTAGTATATCCTTTAGCAAAATTTCATAGAGTCCTTCATTTGTAATAATAACACGTCTAGTGCTCCATTTGACCTTGTACATTAGATCAGATAATGCTAAGGAGACTACGCAATTAAGCGAGTTTTGCATGTTTTACATAAGTTTTCTTGTGTTCATAGGCCTCAACAAAAAGTTGTAGTTGAGAGGAAGCATTAGCACTTGTTGAATGTGGCACAAGGGCATTGTTATTTCAGTCACAAGTTTCAAAGTCCTTTTGGGTGAATGTGTATTACCTCGAGTACACATGTCCTTACACAAATCCCGTACGGCCTTAGGATCTCCTGGGATCCATCGCGTTGCCAAGAAGGCCCTGAATATAGAAACTAGTGTTGCCTGAAATCTAGAGAATTATAGAACAGGCCGTTACAGGAGTAGGCGAGCCAACCTGTCCTTTAGGTGTCAGCCAAGCTCGCTGACAAGTGGTCCCAATGTCAGGATAGGAAAAACAACACAGTTTGATAAATAAGACCCCAACCCCATTAAAACCCTTTCCCCTTCGGGCTTCCCATAGAGAACCTAAAATCCTTACCCTCCAAACACCATTTTCTTCTCTTCTAGTTTCCTCACTCCCAACCCCATTCAAATCTTCCTCCTCCAAGCTTAAAGGTATGTGTTATTGCTAGATTATGCCATCTTCCTCTCCATTATTTCTTGTTCTTGGGTAGGGTGTCATTGTTCTCTCATTGTTTCAAGTGGGGGTGCTTCCCAGTGATATTAGAGTTGATTTAGAGTTAACTAAAGATACCCACAGATTGTTTATGAGTTCTGTGGTTGTTATTGCAAACATTGGTGCCATCCCGCTCTCTAGAACTCTCTTAGTGTTGGTCCTTCACATTCCACCCTTCTAAGTGAGTAGGTTTGATCTCATGACCTTATTTTGGTCATTATAAGTATATTGTTTAGCATATTTGAGTATTTAGCAAATCAAATTTTGAACTTTGGCAAGATACAAGATTTATGTGCATTTTACAAGAATTAGAAATTATATTTGAAAGCTCTCATGAAACTTATTATTTTCTCAAATGCATGGGACCATAGTTGAACCATAACTGCCTTTATAAGATTGTTTCTGATTTTAGATTTGATGATGACAATGAGAATTATTTATGGTTGATGAAATAAAATACGAAGCTTAATAATTATTCACGAGAATTGAGACATGTTGAACTTAGAATCATAGAATCCCTTTCTTAGACTTAAGTATGATTTTAGAATAGGGAATTACTAAGAGGAATAGAGTTGTGAGTTAACGATAGTTAAATTGTTAACCTTGGTCTACTAAGTGCCCGTCAGGGCAAGTTATTCTTATTTAGATCAGTTCGCCAATGATGTGATTCACTACAAACCGTTAAGATCAGCTAGGTGCTCTTGTTTGCCAGGAATTGAGCACCACATTACAATTGTGGATAGTCTGTTCTCTTTGTAATTTCTTGAGAAAAAATGATAGTTTTATATTTCCAGCAAACTTGTGATTTCATAGCTATTATGTATTAAAATGAATTAAATTGTAAATGTTGCATTACTATTTATGTATCTTCCTTCTTGTCCCATGTATGGTTGTGAGTGAGGATTCACTTACCGAGTTTTAAGATAAAACTCACCCCTCTTTCCCTTTTTCCTCACAAATACAGCTAGTCTGATCTTCCACCAACTCTTCCTCAGCACTAGCATTCAGTTTGGGTGAGTTCACGTTGGCGTGAAGTAAATTGTCTTTTATAGAGTGGTCCGCTTGAGTTATTGGCAGGGTCCTAGACCTTGCATACATCTATATTTTGCGTCCCATGATTCTTTTGTATTAAAATGATATGGCATTCATGGTTCTTTTGTAATAGAGCAACTCAATATATTTATGACAACCACGATTTTAGATTTAATTTATGGAAAAAGGATTATTCAGGATTATTATGATTGATTTTGCAAATTGATTTATGATTTGAAATGAATTTTATGAATAATATATGCATATAGTACGACTCAACAATCACAAGGCTTACGTGGGATAGGATTCCTCAAGTGCCAGTCACGTTCCCAAATCGAGTTGTGACAGGATGCATCCTTATTACGTGTTTCTATTAGCAATACCCCAAGCCCCTTATTGAAGTTCATATCTCCATATAAGATACTTTATGGCAAGGTTCCTAATTATTTCAGCTTAGAGTGTTTGGTTGTCTTGCTTAATTATGTTGCAACTATCTCTCTGCAAGGTCTAAGTTTTGTCCAGGGGCTGATCCAATTGTAATTGTTGGTTAATTATCTAGTGGGTTATAAAGGCTACAAGTTGTATAATCTCAAAAACTAGGCAATTCCTAATTTCCAGAAATGTTCCAATAATAGGTCATGCCCTTTGGTGTTTCTCCATCTCAATCCCATAACCATGATTTGTTTATGGATATTGCGCCTTGCCTTCTCCTATGTATTTACTTGTTCAAACCCCTCTTGTCCCACCTGGAGCACAACCTACTGATTCTAATTTAGAAACCCCTGAATACTGAACCTATGCCTGATTCACTTCTGCTAATGACCTTGTCCTCAGAAAGTCCACCTGAGTCTCACATATCCCCAAATACCTTCAAGATTGTGTTTGCAACGAACACTAGTATATCTGTTGCAACCCCTTATCAAATCTCCAAGCATTTTATGACCTACCACAAGCTATCTCTATCTTATCCCCAATTTGTCATGCATGTCAATTATGTGCCTAGGTCTATTTTTTTTATCATTAGGCAGTAAAGTCCTTGCAATGGAGGCTCGCTATGAATGAAGAACTAAAGGCCGTGTAGGATAATCACTCTTGGGATTTGGTGGCTTTACTACCTGATAAACACATACCATTGTTTGTAAATGGGTGTATAAAGCTAAGTATCTACCTAATGGGACCTCAAATAGTTATAAAGTTAGATCGGTAGCAAAGGGATATACACAACAAGCAGAGGTAAATTTCCTTGATATGCACAATTCAAGTGTTATTGTCCACCATTATATTGCTGCAATGAAGAAATGGAGTCTCCTACAATTGGACATTAACAATGTTTTTCTCAACGGGAAGCTATTTGAGGAGGTTTGCATGGATTTACCCTTGGGGCATCCTAGAAAGTGGGAGGGTTTAGTTTGCAAGCTCACTAAGTCTCTTTGTGGTATAATGCAAGCCTAAAGACAATGGTTTTATGAATTCTCATCCACTCTCCTTGGTCATGGATTCACCCAATCAAAAAGTGACTATTCACTCTTCTCCATTGGTTCAGGTGATGAGTCTATTGCCTTTCTATTGGCCGATTTATGTGGATGATATTATCATTGCTAGCCCAAATCTCGTTGTCATTACTAAGGTGCAACAAGCTACGGTCCATCTTCAAGCTCAAGGTGTTGCGCGATTTGAAATACTTCCTTGGACTATAATTAGCACGGTCTACCACTGACATTTTTCTTACACAAATAAAATATGATCTATCCTTGCTGGAAGATATCGGATTTATCTCTAAGCCTAGCTACTACTCTTACAAGGATACCAACCTCAAGCTTAATGCAAACCGATGGAGATATGTTGGATGATCCTTCATTATACCGAATGCTCATTGGAAGATTGATATAACCTCACCATCTCTTGGCCAGAAATCATTTTCTTTGTGCAATAAAGCTAGCACAATACATGTCTAAGCCTTAGGTTGCACATCTAGATGCATATTAAGAGATAAAGTATATGAAAAATTGAATGATTGTATAGATTGATAATCAACTCTCTATATATACAAGACTTTACATATATGAGTTTGAGAGTAACTAACTAATAGATAGCATTAACAGAAAAATAACTATCTAAACTAACTTAATTATATACAAGGTTTATTAGGTTTACCTAAACACATACATTTATATTATCCGATGAGTTCAACAATGTAGACAATTTTTTGAAAATATCTTTCAAGAAAATCCTTAAAGATCACTTGTATATTAATTGAAAGTGAGTCCAATTTTTATCCCAATTAATATTTAAGAATCATCTCAAGATGTCTCTGAATAAGTGTGTTAAAAAGTGATACAAATAATATCATTGTATATATTCTCAATCACTTATATTTAACTAGATTAGTTTTAAGGATCATTTCAAGATGTCCCTTAAAAGGTGTGTTAAAAGGTGATACAAATAATATGACCGTATTCTCAAGCACTTGTACTTGACTAGATTAATAAAAGTGTACAACAGCACTATTGGTTACGCATAGCTAAATTTTTTGGTTGTATATCACTATAAATTACTTGCAACTCAATTACAGCTGAAAAAAAAATACCCTAGTATATTTTCTCCAAACTCCTGAAATTATGTCGGCAAGGAAGACGACGGACCAGATGTACAATATAATATTAAGGGATTATGCTTGAAAACTAATTCCTCCAATCCCTATCTTCGGTATAGTGGCCACCATATGGGGTTTCAACCTACAATACCTTTTCCTTTTCCACTTTTATTATTTTTTTCATGGAGTTTAATGGACAAGCCAGGACCCCTCCATGTGGTTTAGAGAAAGCTTTTAAATAAACTATGCTGATTTTTCAAATGCATGTCCTTTTCTTTACCATAGCTTTTGTTGTACTCACATGGCGCAGACCATATGAAAAGCAATTTATATTATAAAAATAAAGAGGGAGGAGGAACAAGTAGGATGGTTATTAGTTTGCTTACATGGCAAAGAAAAAAGTGGGTAGCCATACGGTTTTAGTGTTGGGGTTTGCCCCTTGACATAGCACATGTGTGATTATATGATTTTTCAACATATGTGTACACCTTATTCTCATGACACATACATATAATATATGCTCCTCGGCAAAGATGTTTATGAATCTATCTCACTCAAAATTTAAAATTGTACTGTGTACATCTTATGTATTAGCATTTTTAAAAGTTTAAATTGTTAAATAGAGATATATAAATAATTTTATATTTAACAAATATATTATCAGCATCAAACTGAAGAGCCTTGAGAGAAACAAAAGAGGTGATAATTATATCAACGGTGACTTTGTATTACTTTGAAAGTGAGTGGATTTGGCTTATTGCTAGGGCAAATAGGGAAAAGATCAGTACACATATCATCAACTTTTGGTAAACTATACAGAACAATATTCAAGTGAAAATGATATACAAAGCTTTGGAAAAGAATTTAAAATTGATCCGTGTTGAAACACTAACAATTCAAGTTTGTATTTACCAACAGAATAATTAATATGATTGTTTGAGTGAGATTTAGAAATTAAACATTTCTTTTTATTAAATAATCTTTCTCGTGTAATTCTTTTAAAAAAAAAAAACCATTTTCATCTCCTATTTTCTATCTCTCCCTCCTACGTGCACTTTCATATCTTAGCGTATACATATTATTTTGATGAAAAATCCGACGATACAATGAAGTCACAAAAAGAAATGATCAAGAATTGCAATGCGGAAGCAATCAAGAACCTTAATGTTTCAGTTACCTGGGACAAAGATTTCTCATCCTCACCACCACCCTTACTCACCTAAAATTTAGAAACATAATAAAATAAACCAAAATGGTTACACAATCTATTCTTTAAGCCATGTTCTTTAAGCTATTCTGATCTCACTCACCCTTTTTATATAGTTAGTGTAGTCATAAAGCACAAACTGATAGGTACTGATTTCAAGTAACTGCAATTGCTTTGAGCCACCGTTGTCTGCCTCAAGCTAAGCACTAATAATTTGATGCTTTGTGGTGGCGGTATTTTCCTATTTAATTATCATCATTATGTTTCGAAGAGTTAGTGCTGCAAGTTTGGTTCGGCACTTTATTTTTGAAAGATCAATGACTTTCCAAATCAAGTTCTAATTGGGGAATAATTAATAGTACATGGTGCTTTGACAATAATTTTCCTTTTTCATTTAAATAATGAAAAGTATAATTAAAGAGACAGGCAGCCAAATATCTAGGGATCCGCTATTGAAATCGATTGCCTCCTTTAAACGTCAAGTGGTATTTATTCTTTTACAATCATTTGAAAAGGATAACTCGAAATAAATAATTACATTAAGATACAGTGTTCCATATAGTAGTGCTTTCCTATTTGGTAGTATCAATATTTTCAAACTTTAACTTGAGCGATTAGAGATAGGAAAGAGTTTTAATTACCTCACACTAGTCATAATGTAATTGATAAAAGCTTCAGGATATCAATTTAGCTCTCAATTATTCTTTTAATACCAAGGGGTATTTTTTATAAACTAAACTTTTATGAATTGTCTATATATAAACTGATTACACGAGTTACTTTTTCTGGACTTTGAACTTGCATCCTCATATCAGGACGACAGGAATTTCTTACTTGTCAACTCAACTAAATATATTTAGTTATTGAATGGTAATATTTTACACAAAGTTAGTTCAACTATTCGCTTCTGCAAATTCAGTTATTGAATCTTGCTCTGTGGTTGATTATTATAGAAGGGAGTAAATTGAGGTATCATCACATCATAATCACCCATGAGGTCTCTTTCACTTCGCTTCCTTCATGTTCCTGTGAGTTCTTGCCTGCTACATTTCAACTTGTCTTATCACGAGGAATAGGGGTGGTTATTGTTACTCAAGGAAATTATCAAGCTTTGCGGGCTATTATTGAGATGTTAGGAATCAAATGTGGTATTGGAGAGGTTGTTGTAGTTGGCCGTATATGAAGAAAGTTTTAAGGTCACGATCTAAAGAATTGATTTAGATTGGAGAAATGTTAATTGTATTTATGGATTTCAGTTGGTTCACACCTATTTAATAATAGATGTGAGATTATATCTCACACTTCCATAAATATAAATAACACAACTCTTTTGATTATAACATGTAAATTAATGAATAAATAATATTGGATAGAAATTACCAAAATTGATCAAGAGAACATTAATCCATGACCCTTGAAACCTCAAATCTATAATAGAAAGACCGACTAAAAGAGGCCAAAGGAAGAGAGAACTCATCCTATTCCCCTTATAAGCAAATATGCGATATTTTTTAATCAATGGAGCATTAGGTGCCTCTATATAGGTCTAAGAGGAAGAGCCTTTGTGTGTTAATAAAATAATGGACTAAGTCCAAAATTAAACATGTACAAAATAATACAATAGTATAACCATAAATGAATTGCATAACCACTTCTCTCCCTTAATTATATTCTATCTTTTAATCAAGCTTGCAAAATCTCTAATATTTCAATGTGGTCATTCACTACAGCAAGCTATAATTTCCTGCCCCAACTCTCTTCACCCAAAGAGTCTAATTCAAGCTGGTTTAGGCATTTTCACACAAATAAACTAAACAAAATTCATTAACAATCAAAATAAAACTTTCAAACATTATTTACATAAATGAACCATTTTGATATTATTAGGCGATTTTGTAAGAGGTTATAACAAAATCATTTTGGTCAAGATTTTGTAGGAGCCTCCTACGAAATAAGATACATTAATGTGTCTGATTTCGTTGAAGGCTATAATGAAATCAATGCAATCATTTAACATATATTATTTGTTAGTTTAGTTGGTCTGTATACACTTAGTTTTCATGTAAAAGTCAAGAGTTCAAATCTCACCTCCACCTTTTTCAATTTTTTTATGATTATTGTAAATTTTTAATAAATAATAACAAAAAAAAGACCTAGCATTATTAATTTATTTATGTAATAATCATATATATGAATACTCAACATTGATCGTCAATGTAATTAAAGAAAATTTTGAAAACAAAAATTACGTAACCATCTAAATGCAACCAAATACATAGTTATTAAGAAATATTAAAAATAAACCCACCCAAATATTAAATTAAAAAAATAAAAAAAAATTAAAATATAGTTAATCCAACAACCTTAATGCAATTAAAGAAAACAAACAATGAATTAGGATCAAAGATCTGTATAACTTAAAAGATGAATTGAATCCTAAACTAGTTAATCTAATAATCTAGCAGCTATAGTTTATTTGTGTTATATAATAAAATGGAAACTTTGTATAACATAAACAATAGAAAAAAGTGTTGTGTGGAAAAGTTTTTTAAGGATAAAAAAATTAAAAACATTTCCACCCAAATTTTTCACAACAAATAGAAGATTTTTTTTTTCAAAAAAATGGTCAAAGAATCCCCCTTCCAAATATATATGATTCTTACATAAATAAATTAATAATGCTAGATGATTTTTTATTATTTATTAAAAATTTAAAATTGTTATGAAAAATTGAAAAAGTTGAAGGTGAGATTTGAACCATTGACTTCTAGATAAAATTATAGTGTAAAAACCAACAAGAGTAGAAGCTAACTTGTATCAAATAAATACTTTGATTTCATTATAGCCTTTTAACGAAATCATACACATAAATATGTGTTTAATAATATTAACTGTTTATTCATGTAAATAATGTTTAAAAATTTTATTTTGTTTGTTAATATTTTTTTGGATTTATCTATGTGTAAAACCCCGTCTATCAATCTCAATAATCTTATAATCTTACAATAGAGGGATTAAATCTTGAATGTGGACGTGTGGATTTTAGGGGGGCGACCAGGGCATGGTCCCCCTCGAAACTTGCAATTTTTTTTTCATATGTATAAAATATATGTACATATATAATTAGATAAAAAGACTTAGCAAGATATATGTAAATTATTTTTCACTCTTATATATATTATTTAAAATACATATATATATATATATATCTCAATTTTTTTCCTTTAAGGAACTAATTATACGCTTAGGATAAAATATTTTTATATTATTAACTAATAACATGTTGCAGTTCATTTACTTTGTACAATTTCTTAAAATTTGAATTAGATATGATCTAGCCTATGTGGCCATTTTTTATTAGTTAACAGTATAAAGATTATTTATAATATGTTCGTGCATGACAATTAAACTTTTACTTAAAAGGTCATTTTTTTAATGATTTAAAGGAATGTCACGCTCAACTCAACTTCATTAAATATATGATTAAATAACTTTTTTTATCCTAACATTTTCACTTTGATACTAATTTAGTCTTAATAAAAAATTTTACATCAATTTAATTCTAACATTTTTAATTTCACCAACAGTTTAGTCATTTTGTTGAAAGTTTAAACTTCATTTTAATGTCATGACTAAATTGATATAAAAAATTTCTTAGGATGAAATTGATATAACAAATTTTGTTAAGATCAAATTTAATTATGTCAAATTAGAAAATGTTAGGACCAAATTAAAAATATTATGTACTCTATACACATCTATGATCTCTCTCTCTCTCTCTCACACACATATATTGATATCGAAATAAAAAATATTAGGACTAAATAGATATAAATAAAAATGTTAAGACTAAATTGTTGTAAAAAATTTAATTTGTTAGGATGAAATTAGTATAAAAAATTTTGTTATTAAGATCAAATTTAATTATGTCAAATTAAAAAATGGTAGGACCAAATTAAAAATATTATCTACTCTACACACATCTATCTCACACACACACACACACATATATATATATATATATATATAAATTTTTGGTACCCCTTTATACTTTTCCTGGACCTGTCACTCGTTATCGAACAAGTTTGAAGGTATGAGTTTTGATTTGAGGATTTTGGGGAATTAGTCTTGCATCATATGGCTTACCTAACTTCACATAGGATTAGTTGAGCATCACATGGTGGCAATGAATCCCCCACCACACCGTTCAACGGCACATTAAGAAAAATGTGACGAATTAATTAGACACCATCAATTTCTTCACATAACATATCATATGGATTCATATGATGATGTAAAAACTTATTAATTGAGAAATAAATCCATGTCACCAATATTTTGAAAGCCATGGTAAAGGTTTACTCAATTATTGATAAAACCATCGGTCCAAAAAATTATATGAACTGTAAATTCAGTAGTATTCATGATAATATGTAGAGCACGCACATGCACTTAACACTATATTTCCCATACTTAATGGTACTTTTTGCATGATTATTTATTTTGGTACTTCAAACCATGTTTGCTTAATGAGGTTTCTTTCCTCTTAAAACAAGTGTTTTTGGTGGCTTCAAACAAATTGAAATCATGTTTCCTTTCAGCACTATTGCGACATGCCAACATCCATCCCTAGCTTGTCCTTTTCCTTTTACAGCGTTATCGTACAAGAACAAAACCACTTGATCAAAGCTTAAAAGGAGTACCCACAGAATTCGTGGGAAGGGAAATAGCGGACTTAACTAGTGGTCCATTCTTAGGTAAACTAGTTGAGAAATATCTTTGTCAGAAGAAACGTTTTAGGGCAAGAAACCAAGTAGAGGACAGCACAAAGGGAATAATTTTGTTTATTTTCACTTTTCCCTTTCATGAATCAATTTTCGCTGCGATAGTAGCATTTGTGTTAGAAATTGTTTACACGAGTTTCATTAGGCGAACGCCGAATTGACTAATGACCATTGTCATTTGTGTTGAAAATGATCATGATTTTATATCAATAATATCATTTTAATATTTAAAGTGAGTATTCATTTGAATACACATCTATCATATTGGATGAGATAGGTGAGTAGGGATCAACAGTGATAATAGTGTGTATTTAAAAGCAACACACTCTTGAATATCTTGAATATCAAAATAACATTGATTTTATATTGTGCTGGGATGTGGACAGATACCACCAAGACCACCTATTTTAGTTCTATATCTATTTCTTTCTTTTTTATAGTCTCTGTCAAAATCCCATACGATCCTCTTTCTTGTGTAGGTGTGTATTTTCCTATTTAATTTGGCAGAATCCTCAATTGGGTCGCCCTTCATGATGTGAAAAGCAGGATACAATCGCCACACACATGGAGGTATTGAATTCTATGGTCACAGGTGTACTGAAAAATTTGAAATAAATAAACGCCACCATCTATGTGAAAAACTTTAAAAGGCAAATGTTATACAATAAAAAAAACATTATCAAATTTCTTTACAAAAATTATGATAGATTTTGAATGATATATAAAAAAATATAACTTATTTTCTTTTTGAACCTAGAGTACTTACCACAAAACTAATTCACTCAAGGTGTGGAGCCCCCTGATTAGATATTTAATGAGTTCAATTAGTTATTAACTGTATTATATAATTTATTTAGTTAATAATTCATAAACATATAACATTATTTTGGTAATTAAATTAGAATAATTTTTCTTTAACTATTTAATAATTTTAAAACTTTAAAGGCACATACTACTACCAAATGTACAAGCTTTTATGTGGTCCTGTGATTCAATCAATAATTGCATTTTGCTAGTAAATTGGCCTAACCCCCTTAACCCTTCTTTCATTCTTTCTTTCAGATTCTGAGGTGTTATGACTAATAGAAAAGATTCTGAGTTACGTTGTGGTCTAGGGGAAGAGGTACAACTATTTGATAGCGAAGAAACTCAGACACTCGTGTGCCTTGACTGGTTCTCTGCCACCGATAGTGAGAGGGACAAAGACAAATGCCAACCTGTTAGTCCTTTAGACTATTGCCCCATGTGGAAGGGGCACATGAACCATTAAGCACTGTTTCTCAAATACGCCCATGATGTTTTTTTTTCTTTTCCAAACTTTAATAGAGGCTTTTTGTTGGCCAGGCTGAAACAGAAAAATAAGGCTTAGATGTAATTCTGTCTTTAAAAATATAACATTTTTGTTTTGGTCCTGAAAAAATTTAAGTCCCGTATGCTTTTATAAATAAGGTAAATGATTTTCTTGTAGAAAAATATTGTATTTGTTTGATTTCACATTATGTTTTAGCACATGAATCTAAAGGAAAGAGTGTGTATATTTCCATATCATTTTTTTTATGTGAATTTATTCATTGATAAGTGAATAAGAAATAAATATATTCTATATTCTGAACAAATCAACAATCTGTGACTTTATTATTGCTCAAAAACTATCGATATTAAAATATTTTTCAAACAAAGACCAACATAAAAAATGCTAGCTTGAAGAATATATTACACCTCCTTATAAGGCTGATTTAAACTTCTTTGTATCTCTAAAATCATGAAAAAGAAGAAAAAAAAACCAAAACATTCATAAAAGGGATAAAAACATCACAAAAGGTGCACAAATAACCCATAAAACATCCACGAAGAGAGGAAATAAAAGAAACAGAAAACCTAAAGAATGAAAAAAAATAATAAAAGAGAGCTCCTCTCAATAATGCTCCACCTATTTCCGGATCAATTTTGGAGAGATAATGGAGAAAGGTGTTCCCACCTTATCCGTGATTCAATTACCTTATTAACTCAACATATTCGATAGTAATAAAAAAAATTGGATAGAAACATCTATTTTCGAATGTTAAAATATTTTATTTTTTGTTAAATATAAATAGGGAAGGAGAGGAGAAAGTGATGGTGATTGTTAGTATGATGTTAGTGGGTCGTCTCAACAAGGTGGGGGCGACAAGCCACATGGGTCCATCATATTTTGTCGAATCAAGCATGCTTTTGGAACTTTTAGCAAAACTTTAGGTAAAGTGGAGTTAATTATTTTATTTTATTTTATTTTCTAAAAATTACAACTTCTAATTAATCTAACCGAGTAAATTGTAAAACCTTCTATTCAAACAACTAAAATCCAATTCTAATTTTTCTTGGATAGACACAATATCGATGAGTCATGTCTAGACACACCAAAAAAGTGAAAAAAAAATCTCAATTAAACGAGTGTATCTAAAATAAAGATGAGACCTATTTCAGTATTTTCATTACGAGGATGCCTAAATGTGAAGTGTGAGAACTGTATGTGTTCTTAATTCAAAACCTTACTTTGTAAGTACATGTATAAAGCCACTGACTTTCAATCCAAATTTTGAGTGGAGTTGGCTATATTCTTGCTACGAAATTTCAGTGATACACTATTCTAATCCCCACAATACCACAACAGTATCACACACCACTGTTCTGTGTTCAGCACCACCATAGAATTCACAAGCACTAAGGCACATCACATGCGTGAGGTTATTATGCATGTACAGTTCAGAACTCGAGGGAATTGAATTGAATATCATAAGACCAGATCAACAAAACAATAGATGCCGTGACCCATTTGGAGTTTCCCTTTTAGGATGACTCAGCAAAACTAAGTGCTAAAAACATGGAAAATGTTATTGTAGTTATGGAATGTACCATTCACGTTTCATTTAATGATAAATAAATATAAGTTGATATGGTGCTCTAAATAGAAAATTCTAATATCCTCCTGGAGGAAGAGCATTTCTTCCTCCATCATGTGTTATAACCATCAGATGGTATTGTGGGACCTATTTAAAAGTGCACAATCCATATATCTTGTGGTGTAAAGAGGGGCTGGAGGAAAAATTTTCTTCCTCCTTGAGGATGGAAGAATGACTCAGTACAAATACCACAACCCAAAAACATTGATAAACCCACCTGCACACACAATCACACGAAGTAGGAAAAGCTACGGATTTGAAGAACTGCTGCTACCGTGAGATCCTTTCCTTAACGACAAACACATACATTTATTTTCTTACAAAAATAGAAGCTCCGTTTCCCAATATGCTCAGCTGCAAGCAAGCTATACTAACTCCTCATCACATTAAACATAGAATTTAATTCTGGTTGTAGGGTCTAAAAGTAAAATTCTCTTACATTAAAATTTTATAAGAATGAATTCTCTTATATATTAATCAATCGCTTGTAAGAAATAACATTATATATATTTATATATATACACACATTAATCAATCGCTTGGTTTGAGCAAGGATTGAACACTTCAAGGCTGCCACCACTTCTTTCTTTTTTATTTTTTCAATTCTTTTTTTCAGAATCAAGATTGAATATACCCACCACTCAACCAATCCGAGTAAAGGGACTCTAAGCTCGAATACGAGATTTCGGTAAAATGTAGCATTCATGTGTATTTTAAAAAAACAATCTTATGTATTATTGGTTTGAGAATAAAAATAAGATATAAATTTGTATGAATGAATTTTATATATAAAATTACACATAAAATTAATTCATATAAAATTTATCAATATTTTCACTCACCTACCAAATATAATTTTAACAAAATATATATATATACACACACACCTCGATTGAGCAAGTTGAAAAGGCGATATCTATGTTCTTATAAAATCGTTTCAAGCCAAGTATTATGAGATTGGTTCACTTCAAATTGAAAGAGAAAAGAAAATACAAAAAGAGAGAGAAAAGAGAAGAGTGAAGACATATACATATACTTATCAGAAACATCGCAAATACTAACAACAACAACAACAAAAATCAAAACAAAAAAATTAAAATTATAAATTGACACCTGGAATATATATAGCAACCCCAAAAGTGTCACCACCATCTCAACTTGCCGGAGCACCACCACCGGCACCGGAAGAAGAAGAAGAAGAAGAAGAACCTAAGAACAAGTTCGCGAGCGCTGTCATGGCTCGAACCTGCATCTCAAGCGCAGGTATGTAATCAATAGCTTCTTCTAGAATCACCGGCAACGGTTCCTTTCCGCAACCGGGAACCAACCTTCCCAGAACCCTCGCTTTCCTCTGAACCACCGGAGCGGTCTTCCTGCCCTTCAAACCCGACACGCTGAACCGGCTTTTCCTGGGCCGGACCGGAGTGGATGATGATGATGCCGACATCATTAGTCTCTGCCTCTTGTTCTTGTTCTTTTTTCTGAACTTGAGTTTGAGCCGGTTCGTTAGTATTGCTCGGCTCCAGCGTGTCTTTCCCCTTGCGGCGGAGGCGAGCACCCTGTCGGCGGTTTCTCGGACGGACTTCCCGCCGGAGAGGCTGGCTACGGCGAGGGCCTGGCGGAGCTTGGAGGAGTAGAGGTTCTGCTGCGCTTGTGTTTTCCATTTGATTTGGTTGTGTTGGTGATTTTGGTGGTGGTGGTGGTGGTGGTGATGCTTGGAGTGGAGTCTTCTTTTTCTTCTGCACGTGAGAGTCACGTGATCGGTCTGTGAGTGGTGGAGGGTGGTGGTGGAGTTGAGATCAGAGATGAGGCCATTGGGAATTGTAGAGTGAAGGTTGTTTTTTGAGAATGGAAAGAAGGTGGGGGTGTATGTGTGTGAAAGTTTTGATCTTTTTTCTTTGAGGTTTCTATTTAAAGGAAGAAAGGAAAAAAAAAAAAGAGAGAAGGGGTGGAAATTTGTTCTATTTTTGTTGGAATTTAAATTGGGAAATAGAATAGGAGTGATTGAAGAGATTGTGGAAAGAGGGAAAAAGTTCAAGTGTTGGAGGGAGTGAGGGTTGAGGAGGGCATATACAGTTGGAGGAGCTTAAGATGTAATAATCCCTAAGGAAGCAAGAGAAGAAAATGAAAGATATAAGATGAAGGTGGTGGTGGTGATTGAGAATGGGAACGGAACGGGTGGGGAAGGTGGGTGAGGTGTCCCTTCAATGGGAGGTTGAAGGTTGAGACAAATGGTGGGGAGCCTTATATAAGAGGGATCACAACACCCCTCCCTAAGGCCTCCTTTTCTTTTTTAACTCTTTGTTAGGCAAATTAATTAAAATTAACCACAAATAGACAAAAATCAACTTGATTGCTTCATTTAATTACGTACTTGTCTTCTCAGTTAATTCAAGTTTTGGATTTGAATATTGTTAATAGAGAAAATCAACATTTTAAAAAGGTTTCCAATCACGAATTGATTTAGCTTGAGGATTTTTTTACATAAATAAAATTAAAAATACCTAATTATATATATTTCTTACCTTTACAATTCATTATATATTTGTCCTATTTTATATTTAATAAAAGTCGATTGAAATTGACTTGGTGCAAAGTTTAAATTTCACACTGAAAATACTAGAAAGTCAATTTAAATCAACTTTACATGCATGCCTACTACAATAGTAATATCATGTTAGAACAATGTCAAAAGTTGATTTAAGTAGACTTTTGATACACACAAGCATCACTTAAAAGTCTTTTTAAATTGACTTCTCCCTAGACCATATTAAAATTGATTTAAGTCAAGTTCTTTATATTTTTGTTTGAAATTTTAACTTTAACTGAAAGTTGATTTAAATTTACTTCTTTAAAAAAAAATTTAGGGCATATATGTAATACAATGAAATCCAACACATGTATATAATAAAGTATTTTATATTTTATTTGTGTAAAAAGTCCTTAGCTGGAATTAAATTGATTTGAATTTAATAGATTTTGAATATTAAGTAATTTAGACAAAAAAAAATCAATGAACAAATTCTTATGAATATTTATTACTTTTTTATTTTATAAAAATTGGGTTTTGTATTGTAAGTAGCCTTTTATACTCCGTCAGGTATTGGGCCTTTGAGTCTTTGATTGACTGATACCTTTGAGTTTGGTAATTGAATTTGACCAGGTCTATCTTTTGCACCTCTCTCGATTTGAGCCCCATGTTAGTTGCAAGCTATTTTCACAAATAATTTTCAACCATAAAAACAAATGGATATTGCTGGTTTCGCATGTCCTAGCCTGTCTATTTAATACAACACACAGCTGATTGAGATTTTAAATTAAATAATAGTAACATGGACAGATAAGAGATATTACTATTTGAACTCTAAGAAATGGCATAGAGAAGAATAAGTGAGCAAAATTATTAGATTATATGCAAAGTTGTACTAGTTTTTTATATAATAGAGTATTTATGATTAAATTTAATATCATAAAAATGATTTAGTTTCTTTATATTTGAAATGCCACCAATCAAAAAAAAAAAATTGAAATGCCACTTGTATATTTTTTATTAAGATACATTGAGGCATTATTTAAATGGCATGATTCTTATAAACATGCCATGTAGCAGTATTGGAAACAACCATATCCTTCAAATCACGTCCAATAGATATCATAAACCAATTAGGTTCCGGAAAGGACATTCCCCTACAAAGAGCTAACATATTACTAAACACGCATTAAACCAATAATTAACTTGCATAGGATTATCAGACAGCTAGTTAACCAAACTTTTGTTTTTTTCTTTAATCTTTGTTTGAACTCCTAATTACTTGTGAGGGTTCATCGTTGTCTCTCTTCAAATGCCCGAGTTGTAATTTTGTCACTATTGTGGTTTATATAGAAAACTGAAAACTAAAGCTCAAAATGATGATTTGAAACAAAACAATCTTAGATTTTACAGAAAAAATGGTTGGAATTATTTTCCATCTTAATGCAACTAAACACTGGAACAAAGAAAAACCCCTTTGTTTCCGCACCATCATTTAGTACGTGTTTAAGAAAGATTATTTTTTCTCCAAAACAGCTTTTCTTATAAATTTTTAAAAAAATATAATTTGAAGTGCCTGATAAATATAAATAAAACAGCTTTTCTTATTTATATTATTTTTTAAGAAATTATTATTATTTAATATTGATTATAAGTAGTTAATTATTTTAGAGTTGTGATGTTTTTATCAAATTGATCACAAGTATTAAATATTATACAATATAAATAATTATTTCATATTACTTTTTACTAATTTATTATTAAAAAATCAATTTTTAAATGATACAGACAAACGTACTACTAGAAAATCATTTCACTTAATACATCTAAAAATATAATTAATGTTATCATAATTGATTATAAAAAAATTAATTATACTTAGAATTGATTATTTAAATAACATTAGTTTTAAATTGTCATTCCCGAGCTCACTAAAAATAAAAAACTTACGAGTATTATAAAAGCAAAACATTAAAATGCAAATGTTACATATAGTAGAGAATATATATTATTCAAAAATAAGATTTAATTTCATTACATTGATAATATGAAATAATATATTTATATTGTTATCTAATGATATATTGTCACATTAGTAAATGTAATTAACTCATATCCATTATTTAAAAGAGGACAAATAAAATAATTTAATTAGATGGTGTAAAAAGTGTATTTTTATGCTATTAATACATCAAAATTAATCTCATAATATATATTGAATGTGTTAGGATCAAGTTACATTGGTATAACCTTAATAAATAACTGTTATACTGTTGGATATCTTTTTATTGAATTAACTTTTAACAAAATCCACTGTTGAATTATAAGTCCCCATTATATAGATGATGTCTATAAAATTTAAAGTTAATCTAAAATTATTTAACATAATTTTTATGTACATCAAAATCAACATAATATATATGCTTAAAAAGAAGAAGAATAATGATTTCATTATTACATTCTTATTGATATTTAATTTTTATGAAATTTGACATAACTAATTTTTATGATAAGTTATTATAACTCAACAGTTAAATCAATAAAAAAAATTATTTTCTAAAAAATTATTGAGAGTGTAACTTTGTTTAGTTATATCCTATAACTTGATCTAATTCATATTAAATATACTTATATTTATGACCATTTAAGTATTTCAGTTTTGTTTGATTCATATAATCACATTTAACAACTCACGAGCAATGAAAAAGGAACATGTTTTTTTTTTCAAGAAAAGAAAAGGTGCATTTTTAAAGTTGGCAGCACAACAAAATCATTTCAGAGTTCAATAATAGCATAATACCAAATCTCATGACAAGGTTCGCATTCATAAAATGTTAAGACTTTTGAGGTTCATAAATTACAATAACAACCAACAAAATGCATATTTTCCGGAAAATGGAGCGTGCATCTAACGTGGCTTATTTTCACGGCTAATTCAACCAAACCATTGATCCTAAACCAGTCCTAATTAAATCTCCACCAAGCTTTGCCCAAAAATCAGAAGCCGACACGATTCTAATCAACGCGAATGCTAACCGAGACCCACTTTGACAAATTCTAACAATTTTATATTGGCTGGCTGATGCATGCTGCTGTCAGTCTTTCGCTCTTTGACCGGACCGAACAATGAGGCCCCACAAATTTTTCACTTTTCATTCCGTGCAATGACTCTATTGGGTGTGATGATCTGCTAACAGGAACAATAAACAAGAGTGGGATGCATGTGCTATGTGAAAAATACTTGATACATTTTTTGGATGTGAACAATAAATTGATATTTTAAGTTAGAATTTATTATTAATTTCGTACATGATTGTTGGATATGCACCACATTTAACTCATACTACATGGACATATAAGTATTCAAGTTCCTCGTGCCATGTAGATTGTTTCTCTTGGCATTTTCTACCCCTGGCTTTGTTCTTTAGGTTTGGGGCTTTGGGCTTTTAGTCCTTTGAGGTTGTGGACAGTCTCCACAATTCCTGAAATGGCATGGACCCCAGCCACCACATAGTTTTTATTAAATGTAATCCTCAATTATTTGATAATTAGCCAATGAGAACCAAGCAGCAGAAGCAGAAAATGATGTCCCGTCCTGCTTTATATGGTTCTTATTTCAGAGCAGGCTTCCCTTCAAGGCACCCCATTCTCACTATGTGGTTATATAATAATAATTCTTTGTGCAACTTCTTGGGTTCAATGTTGTCCCTACTTCATTGGATGAAGATCAGGACTCAATACACACCACAACAGAAAGCTTTGTGCCTAATAATAATGTCAATACTAAATGAGGGTTAAAGGTGAAAGGATATGCATGGGCCAAGGGCCAAAATCATGGTGGATGATTTTGTAATATTGTTTTCCTTTAACAGGGACAACCATAAGGATAGAAATGGAAATGCAGTTACTGTGTTGAATATATAAACACATATTGTTAACGTGCATAAAATATTAAAAATATTATTTATACTCATAATAATATGTGAATTATTATATTAATACACTCTTATTTATATTTTTATAAGATGTGGACACCATCTAATTTGGATTTCATATCTCATTTAAATGAGTCACCATGGTATCTCACACATTATAAATTCTAATATTACTAATCTTTTTCTTTTCAAAATGGGTGCATATATAATATATTTCTGTGCCTAGTCAAGATTTCTGACTCTTCATCCCCAATCATTGTACCAAGTGTGTCCACAGGAATATTCAACAGAGAAACCTGATAAAATATGCTCCGGAATGCTAATTCACTGATTAAGCATTATGATGGGCAGAGATGTTGTTTCCCTTGGGTGAGACACAATAGAGAGTGAAAACTAATGGAAAGGGAGGAGCATTAAATATAATGAATACTAATCATTACTATTTGTCATTACCAGAAATGAAGATAATCTGATAAACTAAAAAGTCAATGCATTTAGTCAAAATTACAACCCAATATATTAATTTTTCAATGTACCAAATTATCGCCATTTGACTAATAGCCATGGATGGAGGGAGTATGAAATTAATCTCCCTCTCAAAATGCACATTTAGCAAAATTGTACTCTTTAACTCATCAAAGACAACCATGTCCATCTGAAGATGTGTTTGTCAATTCATCCAATCTAAACAACTTGACCACACCAAACTGTGAACATTGTGCCAAAGTATAAGGCTGTTCTACATGGTTCTAAGTCAGTTCTCATCAACCTATGGCGTTCCACAAACGAGTGATATAGTACTAACATTTTGTGGCTAATGATAATGTCATGACACTAACAAGCTAATTACACCAGGATCTTGGCTCCTTGGTTTACGAAGCACTGGTACGTGGACTCCAGTCCATAATACAAACACCGATCTACTTAATTTCAGAGTCTCCCCTTAAATCAAACAAGCTTTATGCGTGAAACATCTTTCAGATTATGCACAGAAAAACATTTTATAGTTATGCTGCACTAAATCAAATGAGTTGCTCGCGAATCAAATTTTCATTTTCCTACATCAGTGCAGTACATGATTAGTAGTGTTTGAGTGCAAACTTTACTGATGTACCAAATCTTGCTTTAAGTAAAGGTATTTTTGAATGTCCTGCTCTCACATGGATTGACTTAAAAAGTAAATTCATGGATTGCATCAAAACTTACACTTTTTAAGTATTAAATAATAAATACCAGTGGCAGTCCATGGTCTAAGTTGCAGCACATTTACATTTCTCATTAAAAACAAAAAACAAAAAACAAAATAAAAGACGACAGTTTAGCCCATCCCCTGCCGCCTCTTCCCACCCTATAAACAAAAGGAGGACCAACATTGTAAGTAATTACTACCACAAACACTGTCCTGACCAGAGATTTTCAGAATCTTAACTGTGGCTGGATTTTCTTCCTTATCTATTTTTCTTTCTTTTTTTCTCCGTCAAATTTCATATCAAATCCAGGCTAAAAGATTTGTTTGTACCCAATATGTATAACATGTTAGTTTCTAATACAGGACTTGTCCGATTTCAGAATCTTAACTGTGGCTGGATTTTCTTCCTTATCTATTTTTCTTTCTTTTTTTCTCCGTCAAATTTCATATCAAATCCAGGCTAAAAGATTTGTTTGTACCCAATACGTATAACATGTTAGTTTCTAATACAGGAGTTGTCCGATTATTTAATTTATCTCCACCTTTAGATTTAATGGCTTTGTTAGCAAATTGAAGAGCACCGACTCTTTATGCTCTGATGAAAAAGTTCATTGATTAAGTAGAGAATTCAATGATCAATTAAACAACCACCAGAGGTGAAGAAACATTGTCAGGCCGAACGTTGTCGTTTATACGCAAAAGTATTACTATGTATTTAGGACAATGTTTCTTCTTGTCATTTCATCATTTCTCGAACTAAATTCACATGACGATTTCTGTGTAACAGATGGGTTCTTATTTGTTAGGGTCTACGTGCAATGAATTGGTTTAACCGTTTAACTATGCATCACATCACACCCTTTTCAAAATGGCATGTAAGAGAATCTTACTGTTGTTAAAATGGGATGCCTACACTTTTGGTGAAGCCAAGTCTAATTACATCTTCAAGCAGCAGAGGACAGCCAAACATCATATGGCAGAGCCACTATAAATGAAAACATACATAATTACGAAATTACAATTTGAAATGGCCACATTATGTTTTGCTGATTCATTCATTATTTGGCCCATTCTGTTGCTATATGTTGAATTATATAACCATAGTGTACACTTCAATCGTAATATGGATCAGAGACACCTTTTTCTCTTGTTTTATATTTAGGACACCAAGCTCTTCATGGATTGTGAACGCAGCCAGCAACATTAAACAGATTAGGTTAACTAATTGAAAGGAGAAGCGGGAGCCTCGAGGCCTCCCCCAAGTTTCAAACAGACTGGAAAGTAAAGAGCATCAAGCAGCAATGCAGCATGGAATAGCTAGCAATGAAGTATTCAGTATTCTGACTCATAAAAATCTTGAATGCTAAATTCTTCCACCTGAAAAATGTTGACCATTAGAGACTTATTACACTCGTACAGATGCCGATATAGTTTTCGTCGTCTAGCTGGCAGCACCGAAAAACTTCTGGCTCAAGTGGGCCAAGTGTCAATACACCACGTGAATCACA
Source organism: Dalbergia oliveri (assembly GCA_030441495.1). Lineage (NCBI taxonomy): Eukaryota > Viridiplantae > Streptophyta > Magnoliopsida > Fabales > Fabaceae > Dalbergia > Dalbergia oliveri. Next base: position 20,773,974 of record JAMLFY010000009.1, on the reverse strand, counting down.
AGCTGCTTACGTTAGGATTTGTTGTATAGAAATGTGATCAGTTTTGGTTGTACTAGACTACCAGACATGGATCCGGAAGAGTATTCTAGCTGGGAGTGACTCCAATTAGGGCCAATTCTTCATAAATATTATATAAGAAATGGATCTACTGCTTTATGGGACCAAGCAACAAGACCTTTGAGGTATTAAGAAACACTTTGTTTCGACCAAAAAAAAAAACCACTGTAACTTTGTAAGCAGGCTATTATATTTGGTTAGTTATCAATAAAAATTTATTAGAAAAAACTGTGACTCCACTCCCATCAACCGAAGGAGGTTAGGACCCAAAAAATGCATCTTGATCTATGTGTAAGAATCATAAGAACCAAAGTGCTTGAATATTGTAACGGACGAAATTGAAGGGATCATGTATTTGAAGACTTGATCCTGTTAGTTTTCCCATTATCTCCCATAATTTGGGAACAAATCACTTTCTTCCTCCCCATGATCACAAAATCGGGGAAACGAGTCTCTCAGATCCTTTGTCATATTTCAACATTAGTTCCATGCCCAAGGCTACCACGGTAGCATGCACACTTTTTCAACCCAATAGTACCTTTCAGTACAGTATATATACTCAACATGACTAGAGACAGTGAGAAGAATACGCATTCCGTATCAAGCAAACCAGTCAACAATTTAAGATTAGGAAAGAACAAGCCCAGTTGACCACAGAATGAAATCCTATGACCAAATAGAAGCAATTGTTTCGGCCAAAAAAAAGAGAGAAGGACTTGTAGGGTACCAGTTTAAGAAATTTGCTGATGTTTTAGAACAAATGTTCCTTACAGGTAGAAGGTTAGCTTTGTCTGAGATGATGCTAAAGTTTGAGATCTCTTGGTGTCAAGTATATGCTGATTGGATGCCCACCCAAAGACAACAACAGTCAACATGCATATTGTTCTTTGGGATTGAGAACTTTTCTTTTTTTAATGAAATTGCTCATGCGTGCAAGGACAACACCTGCAGCTAAACCAACAAAACCTTTATAGCTATCGATAACTGCATCCACAGTCACCAGAATATGTGACATATGGCTGCATGTTGTGGATTCAAGCAGGTAACTGGTACTGAATACTAAAGTGCATAAACCATTCAATCAGAATATTAATTCTAAGAATGTGATTTAGAACACCAATTTGTCCAATATGCTCCTATATACTCACCACTTATTGACAGGAGTAATCAAGTATCAACCACATCATACATGTATGAATATTCATACATGTTTGACCACTTTAATGAAAGACTATCCAAGTTGAGGGCTATTCAATGTATCTAAAGTGTAAGGAGCACATACTGTATCTCTTTGATGTTGTCCAAGAACAGCAGTTGCGGATATATTTACAGAGCCATATAAGATATAACTAGAGATCTTACCTCTTTTCCCTTGGTCTAAATGCATATCAGCATTAATGGAAAGGTTCAAGTTGGCAATGGTCCACTTTGAACGTCTGAATTGAAGAAAAGCATAAATGATACCCCAATGATCCAAATGAAGAAACATAGAAGCACCATTCGATTTTTCGCTGAAAGCACTTTATCAAAGTGGTCTCTGTCCTCCGGATGGGTATTATTTGCACAGAGATCTTGTATGACATACTCAATTATTTCATCCATAAGCTTCCTATATTGGGTAGCAGCATTGACCGAATTGAGGACCTCAGGTTTAACATTTCTGAGAAAATTCACAGCAATCTCTGCTTCCACAGCAGCAAACTTGGAACCATCCAACTCACAGGCACCAACACTGATTCCTGTTACATCAGTGGTCTTTTTTGACGGAGTTACATCAGATTGAAGCAATGCCACGGAGGAAGGTTCTTCCAACAATAAGGGCTGAAACAGATATTAAACCATTTGGAATCAGTTAAATCCTCCACCGTACTTGCTAAACTCATTCTCTCGGAATCCAAACAGTACAATATGCCTTAACACATATCTAACTGATGGACAACTACAACCAGAATAACAGCATTATTGAATGATCAAACATTCAAACATGTAGTAACTACAAATCAACACGTCTAAGAATTGCATCACATCAACAATTACACGCAATAATATGCACATTGAAAATTTTCAGTTAAGCTTAAATTAGACAAACGATTTAAATCAACACATCTGAGACTGTGTCACGTAAGTAATTACACACAAATACACAATATGCACGTCGAAAAATTTTCAAGTGAGCTGAAATTAGAATCGCATTACTGAAAGATCATCATACAATGATACACCTACTAAGCAGAAATCAACACATCTAAGAATTGCGTCGCATGAACAATTACGCACAACACACACATCGAAAATTTTCAAGTGAAGCTCATATTAGATAAAACTAACAGCACAACTAATACCAAAAGTATTTATGCACTTCGCGCGGCCTCATAGTTCTTGCAATTTAATCTCACAGGAATCGATAAAAATCGCTGAGAAACGCTCAGATCCGAACTCACCGAGACATCTCCGTTGCGATTCGCGTCGGAGATCTCAGAGATCGATGAAGAATCCAAGGAATCATCAGAAACAGAAATGAATGCTGCGTTCAAGCTCTTGCCTGTGATCTGGCGCGAAAGAGAAAAAAGGGAACAAGAAAAATCGAATCTGAAAAAAAAAATGGAGAAGAGAAAGATAAGAATAGAAAAGTCAGAGATTAGCTAGGGTTTGGGGATTGTGGCGTGCCTTGATGGATTTCTTGGATGGAAAATCCTTGAATCTGGCGTTGCGATTCTCTGTGGAGCGAGCAGAGAGAGAGACTCTGTGTGGCGTTTGGTACTCTTTCATCTTGGCGGGAGCTCAACGGTGTTTCGGAAAATGTTCAATTTTTTAACCATATATAGGGTGAATTTCGTTAAAGGGTAGCGAAATTTTTTACAGCTAAGCTAGCTAGGTATGCAAAATTTTATATTTATAATTGATGGTCCCGAGTAGAATGGGGTTTGAATCAGCTGTCATTTTTAAAGTTTCTATACACTTAACAAATAATTCGAAAACTTTCAAGCAATATCTTTTATTGACACAAGAGATTTTAAGACAAATGTCTCTTAAAATTTCAAGAAACTGAGTTCACAAAACATATTTAAAACAAAGCCCTTTTAATACTGATGTAAATAGATTTTAAGGAAAAGCTTTAGATGACTATATAAAAATAGAGATTTGAACAAATAAATGAAGAAAATAAATAACAGAATATATGCTATCAAATGAGAAAGGAAGAGAAGCTTGTATAGATTTATCCTGGTTCGCCCTAACATTGAACCTACATCCAATCCTCACCTAAGGTGAGAGTTCCACTAAAATCAGAAGTTTTACAAAATAATTATAAACAAATAGTGTTTCACACAAAACCCAAGTGTAAGCACCAACAAGGAGTAATTTTTAACAAGAGTCTCTCCAAACTCATTCAGAGTAGTCTTTTACAAGAGCCTCTTCAAGCTCACACAAAGAGTAGTCTTTACTAAAGCCTCTCAAAGCTCATCCAAGATACATTCAAGAACAAAGGAACCAAGTTCCTTAACAAAGGCTTTCACAAAATATGGCTTTTATCATTCACAAAAGCCTTACAATTAGAACAGCCTTTTAAATATTTTCTATCTTTCTCAAAAGAATATGATTACTCACATACAGAAGAAAACAAGATGCACACTTAAGGTTTTTTATCAAATAATTCTTCACAAAATAACTCAACTTTTTTTTTCTAAATATGATATTGATTCACATAACTCTTAAGAACAAATGATAGCATAGGAAGTGCACTATGAATATGAGTAAAACTTGAGAGGAGAGAAAGAGTGTCAATAGTGTTATTCAATGAAAGCTCTATTTTTCTCTAACTTGCTTGCTGCCTCAAATGCCTCATAATATGAGAAGAAACAAGATCGTTGCAAGCTATAGGGACAGCTGGTAAAGTTGCCCATTTTCAATTGTTGGTGAGATATTACAAGGTTGGACATATTTGAATTTTGTCTTTTATTCTTTGTCCTTTTCTTCACATGATTTTCTCTTTCTTCTAATAGCTAGTCAGCTGTCATTTTCTAGAACTGCATGTAGCTTTTTCTTAGAAGGTATAGGTTCTTTTGCCTTGATAAAAACGTGCTTCCTTCCACCTTGATGTATGCCATATCAGGGTGTTATTTCTCATGTGTTCTATTTGAGATCTGAAACACTAACACACACACACATCAAAACATCCAATAATAAATGTTTGTCATCATTCAAAGTTACATATGCTAACAATCTCTCCCTTGATAACAAACATGTACAAATGTTGATGAAGGAGTTGTAAGATAAGAGAAAAAAAAAAACTTTCCTTTAAGTTAACTCCCCTTGATGTGAGCTCCCCCTTAATGTTTGCATATATTTTCCAATATAGATTTGTATATCATAGTAGGAGATTTTGATGTGAATAGAAATCTAATTCTTTTCACTAGCTTTCAAGATAAATCAACGAGTTCAGTGGCATTCTTTTCACTATCACATCATTACATCATCAACATTTTCTATGCTTTCTTTTACTACTCCCCTTTTTGTCATCAAAGGGACTCAATAAACCTAAAATGTTAGCACAATAGGTAGAAGAAAGACAAGCTAATATGCAGCAAGCTAAGTATCAAGATATTCAAAAAGGTTTCAGAATAAAAAGTAGAGGCACAATAAACATATATGATAAAATATCATATTGGTAAGTGCAAGCAGCATAAGTATATTTGAAATATATATATATATAAGTGCAGCAAATATACTTCATTATTGGACAAGTATAAATATCCCAATTGCTAATCGTAGCAATTTATCATGAAATATCTATATATGCTTCTCCCACTTTGAATAGCTCTCACATGCTATTATAGCATTTCAACACCAATATTTATCACCATATTGTTTCTCCCCTTAGTGTTATCAAATGGAGGATAAACTTGCAAGATGGTGGCGATAACATACCAGAATAGACAAGCAAATAATGACTGCAATATCCATAAGGAGCACAATATATATGTTATACACTCATTCCAACATTATTAGGTAGCAAGAATAATATAGTTCAAAGCTCAAAGATAAATTCATTCCAAGTGTCATGAGAAGTGTTGCATAAATAATCAAAGAGAATGAAATTAGAAAGCATGGTTGTACAGAGCAAGAAATAATAGGTTCTGCCATTAGAGAGAAGGTTCCAAAAATGTCTCCAAATTTTGCAGGAGACATTTAAAATGCAGAAACAGAACCTGTGCAAGAAAGGCCATCAATGAGAGCTCAACAATTTATATATAAAGAATGGTGTTCCTCTAGCAATTTTCCTCACAAATTCATTAACATGATTCTCTAGATTGGAAAATGAACCCAAATATAGAGTAGAAGAGATATTGAGCTCATTTCTCATTTACACAAGAACTAACTAGGAATGTTAAAGATCAATACATATATTTGAAATATCATCGTTAGATCCTAGTTTCCATTTTTTTTAAAAAGAACTTCAAGGAGAAGATTTTTCAAAAAGACTTAGTTATGCATATCTTAACTCATGCATAAAATCTTTCAACAATCTTAATTAATTAATGAGTCAATTATCACATCACTTTAAAATATGTGTTAGCATCATATATAAAGTCATATGTCAGCACACATCAAATGGACAATTTATTTGCATGTTCTCAAAATAGTAGCAGTGGCAAGCAATAAAAATGATGGATAACATATCAGAGCAGAAGCAATGTTCATCACAATTCTTTCTTTTTTTACATTTACATCCACATTTGACAACACATCATAATAAGTAAGCATCATAATATAGCACATATAAGAATCTTCCCATTTTGTCAAATGTGACATGAAGAACAATGAAATTTGCAAGAGGGAAACTAAACATAATCAAATAATCTCAAGTGTGCAAGTGTTAAAGAGAAGGAGTAGATAGGCGTCTATATATAGGGATTTAAATAATATGAACCCAAGCCCAAAGATGATAACATTAGAAACAATAATAGCTATTTAGGCCAAGAAAACAAACAACTTATTTAGAGAGTGATACTAGAAAAATCCAAACTTATTTTCATCCCATTTATGAGACAAAGAGAATAAACAAAATAATCAATGGAAGCATAAACTTTAGATCACATTATTTTATATCATAAAAAAATATTTAGGATGTTCACTAAAGCATAAAGCAATCATTAAAAGCACATTAACAACAACAAGGTTATGTTGTTAAGCTAACAGAGTAACTTTAGAAATTTCAAATTAAGAGAATCAATATGCAATGGGTTACATGTAATTTCTTTCAACTGTGTCTAATGTGAAAATATTCAACACTTAGCTTGTGAAAGGTTTGTTCTCAACAACTTAGATCACAAACATCAAATCTAGTTTAGTACAATGGTATTGAACAAGCTTATTAGTTTACAAAGCATTCATTTCAAGCACATTAAGCAGTTCATCAATATTTCTATTCTTATCATGCAAAGCCCTTCCTCCAGTAATTAACTGATCATCATATCTGCAAAATGATTTTTAGAACATATAGAGCATGCTTCAATGTCCCTATTCTAAAAGTGTTCAAATAAAATCATGTCTCATAGGTGCTAAATAGCACTCATGTCATCATAAGGTAAAGCAATGTAATCACAACATGATTTGAATATAACATTGATGCTTTATCAAAAGAGGTTGACAGTGACAGACTTTATGTAGCCATGTATCTTTCCTTAGCAATGAATAATGCAACAATGCTTTGTCTCTTGCTAGTCCATGACACCAAAGGTTGTTCAAGGTAAATAGTCATTGTCGCTTAACTTTATCACCTGCATGGTCTACAAAATCCCACTAGATTAAGCATATTAGTTTGGGATATCATAATCCAAGTGTTTGAATTTCAACCAAGTATAAAAATTATTTTGACTTGTTTCAAGTGATATTCTTTAAGACTTGTTAGAATGTTTGAGCATAAACTAAACAATTTGAAATAGTTTAGCAATTCCATCATACCTTTGTGCCTTTCTCGTTTATGCTCTTACCATTTTCATCCTTTACTATTTTGATGGAAAAGTGCATGGGTATAGTTATTGGTTTTGGCAAACTTATTCCACAACACCATGATGTATCTTTCTTGACTAATGTGGATCTTTTTAGAAGATTGCTTATCATCTAGCTCCAATAAGATGATAACTCACTCACCATGCAAATGCCATAATTTCAAATATCTCATGATAGCATATATTATGTAGCCCACATCATATTTAAAGAGGGTAACCAATTTATAGCATCAAGAGCCACAAGGATAATTTTGTATGATCATTGAGAGCATGAAATTGCACATTTCATCAAATATTTTGCAGCAAACAACTATATCATCATATATGACATGCATTGGGTAGCTTGATCACTTAAGGTTTAGCATAACCAATACATTTCATTTATTCCAAATTTAGAAATGTCAAATTAAAAGAGAATCACCTGTTTGGATCCTTAATACATTGATATAATTACAATGTAAATATTTATGCAACAATGTCATCACACACTATGCACATGGGGCCTTTTAGAGACAAAATTATGCATAATTTCTTTAACCATTGTAACCCAAATTAAAACAGAGAAATATGCCAAAATGATTTTGCTTGGATAATCAAATCATGAACATGAGAAGTTTAACATGTCTTATGCAACAAATGTGCTGAACATACATGAATCGAGCACAAAAGGAGGTTTTAAATACTCATATTTTGGACAACAAATTTGATCTATTTTAAACTAGTTTGGATAATCAAAAAGCACTTAAAATAGACTTGCTTAGATATTCCAACCATGAATATAAGCACGTGATCGATTTTTATGCAATAGGCATTTTGAGCAATCATGTATTATGCAAATGATGATGCCTTTGTGACTCAAACTTTGAATACCTGATGAATTTCAATTTAAATAAATTCAAAACATCAAAACACTCATATGAGAAGCCCTTTTTTTAGGCCATTTTCATATGCATATAAATAAAATCATACAGCACACAAGTGAAGTTCACACAAGTCCATACAATCAATCAATCAAGTACACCATATAATTAAATCACTAGCACATTATAATTCTTTACTGCAGATTCAAAATATAAAAAATATTCAAGATTGACTTGTTTGAATATCTTGGACAAGGGTGGATACACAATACATGTGTTTATGCAGCAATCCAAACTTTATGCTCAAATACTATACACAGCAGGTGGGTTTAAAGGCTAAATTTTGCATAATTTCTTTGTAACATTTCAAACCATCTTAGAGCTGAAAAAACTCAAATTTTGGGCAGCCAATTCAATTCATTTCACACAAGTTTAGATCATTTAAATTCAAGCAAATCAGAGTTGCAATACAGAGTAAGCTTAGAAAATATATATTCTACAACAAAATATGCAATGAGCAAATAAGATGGCTAAGGATAATGCAACGACATAAGGATTTGAGAGAGCAGATTTTGCATAGACATTTCTTATTACCACAAATCACATAAGATGATTTAAATAAGTAAACCAAACTTGTTTGGCCACACACATGCATAGTTTTTAGGTTTCACAATGAGGTTTGCAGCGCATACATATCATGATATAACTGAAATCATGGTTTGAATTAGTCAAGTGTTATAGCCCACCTAATTTTATTTCCAACAAGTGTAGAGTCTTAGATCATTCAATAACATTTTTCTGTTTTTTGTAGCAAGGTAAATCATGAAAAAATAGATTATGCAAAGAATAATGCGAAAATTTTTCATGCCACTGTATAAACTGCACTATGTGTCAATAGGTTATGAAAAATTGGGACATTGATGATATAATCTTTTTCAAAACACATTTTCAACATGTCAAATTGATTTATAATGTAAAAGAGAGTCAACACAAACTTTTGCACATAGTCAAAGCATGAACAAAGATCATACAGACATTTTGGACATCAAATACATTTTATCATGCAAGAGAATTTGGTACAAAAAAAATACCAAAAAGATATGTATGTGTACCAACTAATTTAGACAAATTTCAAACTTAATTTTGAGTGTTGAATGCTCAATGAGGAGGGATCAAATTGAGTCCAAACAGATTTATAGGAAGACAACACTCAAACCAGCAAGAAATGAAGGGTTTGGAATACTTGAATATTTTCCAAGTAAGTGGATGCACTTCATTTTGTTCCAAATATCAACAATACTTACAACGAATATGTTTGAAAAATTTTCAAATGATGAATGACAACATTTATGCAGAAAAAGAGGAATATGTTATGAAAAAAAAATCCTTTGGGTGCTCAAGAACAGCACATAACATATTTAGCATTTTAAACCATTCAAAACATAATAGTGTGATAAAATATGTTTATTATGAGAATAGAACAAGACTTTACAATGTGCAGAGATTTATATATCAAACATACAGGTGAATTTGAATATTATACAAAGTGGTGATCATGAGTTCACATATGTAACATCAAGCATTTTGATCATAACCCTTAATCACATATCACAAATGGATGTTAAAGCAAGTTTCTTTGACAAACTAGACATTAACTTAACATCATCACAATTTAAACCTCAAGAAGGTCAAAAGCAAATAAGACCACATCTATTGAACAAAACACTTCATAATCTTTTCTCAAAATGCAAAATTTTCTTCTAAAAAGAATATAAGATGCAGAAATTTCACTCAACAAGCTCAAATAATTTCTTATCATTTCAAAACATAAGAGCGTGATGAAATAGATACTTGTGTCATATAGATCAAGGAGAAATGCATGTAAATTTTATCCAATAGCAAAAGATGCCACAGAGAATACATAGAAGTAATTAATTAAGAAGCAGATATTTTTATGCAAATAATGAATGTTAGTTACCAATAGTGATAGGAAAAATTAATTGAATAAGGTAACAGAAACTCCCCTTTTTTTGTGGACAAGAGCCACTGTAGGTCCTTGGATCTTCTAAGTTGTCAAGCTTGACCCCTAGAAACCTGGTTCTAATACCAATTGATGGTACTAGGTCACTTGAGAAGGGGGTTGAATCAAGTGTCATTTTTAAAGTTTTTGTATACTCAACAAACAATTCGAAAGCTTTCAAGTAATATCTCCTAAAACTTCCAGAAATTGAGTAAAACAAAGCCCTTTGAATACTGATGTAAAATAGATTTTAAGGAAAAGCTTTAGATGGCTATATAAAAACAGAGATTTGAACAAATAAATGAAGAAAATAAATAAAAGAATATATTCTATCAAATGAGAAAGGAAGATAAGCTTGCACAAGGTATTTATCCTGGTTCGATTCCTCAACATTGAACTTATATCCAAGTCCTCACCTAAGGTGAAAGTTCCACTAAAATAAGAAGTTTTACAAAATAATTACAAACAAATAGTGCTTCACACAAAACCCAAGTGTAAGCATCAACAAAAAGTAGTCTTTGACAAGAGTCTTTCCAAGCTCATCCCAAAAGTAGTCTTTTACAAGAGCTTCTCTAAGCTCACACAAAGAGTAGTCTTTACAAGGGCCTCTCCAAGCTCACCCAAGATTCATTCAAGAACAAAGGAACCAAGTTCCTTAACAAAGACTATCACAAAATATGACTTTTATCATTAGCAAAAGCCTCACAATTAGAATAGCCTTTTAACTATTTTCTACCTTTCTTAAAAGAATATGACTACTCACATAGGAGAAAATAAGATTCACACTCAAGGCTTTTTATCAAATGATTCTTCACAAAATAACTCAGCCTTTTTTTCTAAATATGATATTGATTCACATAACTCTTAAGAACAAAAAATGATATCACAGGAAGTGCTCTATGAATATGAGCAGAACTTGAGAGGAGAGAAAGATTGTCAACGGTATTATTCAATGAAAGCTCTCTTTTTCTCTAACTTGCTTGCCGCCTCAAATGCCTCTTAATATAGAGAAGAAACGAGATTGTTGCAAGCTATAGGGACATCTGGTACAAGTTGCCTATTTTCAATTGTTGGTGAGCTGTCACAAGGTTGACCAAATTTGAATTTTATCTTTTACTCTTTGTCCTTTTCTTCACATGATTTTCTCTTTCTTCTAATAGCTAATGAGTTGTCATTTTCCTAGTCTGCATGTAGCTTTTTCTTAGAGGGTATAGGTTCTTTTGCCTTGATAAAAGCGTGCTTCCCTCTACCTTGATGTATGCCATATCAGGGTATTATTTCTCATATGTTCTATTTGAGCCCTGAAACACTAACACACACATCAAAACATCCAATAACAAATGTTTGTCATCATTCAAAGTTACATATGCTAACAATAATTTATCCATTAAAATTTTTCCTCAATTTTTACCTTTAACCAAATATACCCATAGAGTTTAATTTTTATGCACTTTCATAATTAGCAAATGGAATTTTACCAAAATGACAATACACAGGGTGAAATGTTACAGGAATAATAAAATTGCATAACAAATGCATACCACACATCTTATCATTATTATATGTGATGAATAATCCTCGCTCATTCTACTCACTCATCACATCTAATGGTGATAAGGTGTATGGTGTGTATTTGTTGTGTAATTTTGTTATTACCATAACATTACTCTATGATAATAGATTAGTAGGTAATTGTTTTGTATGGTTTGTCGGGTGTTAAGAGGTTGAATCAAATCAAGTTTGGGGGAAAAATAAATCCGAACTTATTGATTTGTGATTGGTTTGATTTGGTTCGAATTTATTAATTTTTTTTAATAAAATCCTAACCAACTGAACTAATCAAGTTTAATCTGTGTTGGTTCGAATGGGTGATTTTATTATTTGCCTTTTATTTTTTCAATTTTTGGTCCCAAAAAAATCCAATAATTTTGTTTTGAGACATATTAAGTTGTTTGTTTAGGTGGAAAAAAAAAGGGTAAGACTCTGAATCATGCATATAAAATAAGAGTTTCCTCTTATCAAATAAACCCCCAAATTAGATAGCTCTCTAACGTTCACCTCTGCTGTTTGCTAAGTGGTTTTGATATATAGTTCCACTCTTGCGAAAATGCATCATTTCAATGCCTAGACAGTAATATAATGGACGATGAAAAGGACAGGCTCGCATTTTAGATTAGCAGGTGACAAATTAAATGTGATTTATGTGGATTTGATGACATGATCTACCCATTTACGTAAGATAGTTGTGCTGAAATACAGCAACATCTTTCTTCCTTTCTTTTTATTAATCAGTAACATCTTTCTTTCATTCATATTAATTAATGATTTCACTTATGGTATATTTTATAGGCTTAAATATGTTTTATGTGCTAAAAAAAGGCTTAAAATATATTTTTGATCCCTATAAATATAAGTCATTTTAATATTAGTCCTTCTAAAAATTATATTTTGCTTTTTGTTCCTCGTTTTTCTAATATTATATTTTTTTTACCCCTACACTATATATTTAGATCTCTAAAAGCAAATTAAAATACACATTTAATCTTTAAAAATATTGAAAACTTTGTTTTTTATCTTATAATTATCTCAAAAATCTTCCTTTGATCCTTATTAGCATTGTCACTTAGTAATACAAACTAGCGGTAAAGACAACAAACATAATGTTAGACAATTGCAAATAAGGGACTAAATACCATAAAAAAAAAAAATTAGAGGAACCAAAATCAAAATAACATATATTTATATATGGATCAATAGTATATTTAAGCCATTTTATGTTATCGCGTGATTGATTGATAACAGAAATAAATTGTATTGATATAATTTTTAATTATATAATAATATATGATTGATTGATAATGTAAAAAAATTATACTATTAATAATTAATGTTGTTGAAAAATAATGCAAGGGAAGGAATTGGCAGAAGATAAGAAATCAAAAACAGTAAAATGTGTTAATACATGAGGGGAAAAAAAAGACATTAACTAACCGCTAACTATTCAAATACGTACGTGTCAAACTAATCACTAGCTAAATTAATAATTAACTAGCAAATTAACCACCACATGTGTGGTAATAAATATCACGAAGACATGTAGCCCAACAAGAGAAACAAAATTCTATGTAAGCATCAAATTCCTCTTTCAGTGTTAATTAATTATTATCATTGTCATTAATCTACTAAATCCTTATTCCGGATTATGTGATGCAGTCTTCTTGCAGCGCTTAAAATTACCTTGCTGATATGACGCTGAGTGCATGAAAATATTACTTTCTTTTGCCTAATAAGGTAGTTTAGATGTAATTTACAGTTATTATTAACATAGGAAGTAATTAACAAAGTGATCATTCATTAGCAAGTACATCTTCTCCACCGAATTTTCTTAACTAAACCATTTTACCATATCTTCAGAAAAATCGCGGGTCAACTAGTTACAGTACCACATGAAAAACAGGAGCAATTTAATTTTTTTTAATAAAAAAAAACAGCAAATTGTCTCCCATTATTAAGCCATGAAGCGGAAAATTTGCCTTTAATGATTGAATAATTGAACTTAAACCATGAAATTTCATAACCTATTGATCATAATCATAATCTCATATTTGGTGGCCTAACCAAGCGATAGAAATGGCAGCACATCATGAACTATAGCGGCAAGTGGCAACTCCACTGATACTCCTTGTCTAGTGCTAGCTAGCTAGGGGATTACTCTTGCGTCAAATATTCTAATAGTAAATAATTTCACACAATATCGCCTCTATAAATTGCCACATTTTGCAGCACATTCGTCGCACCCCTCAGATATCTGACATATAATATCTTGGTAGTAGTATACACATTACTTCTAAATATTTGGTTTGGTTATTTAGTTTCATATGTTTTAGCATATTGTGTTATTGTTAATTATAGTAGATACCTAGGTGATATATTTAATACATAATTAAAAAAACTCCATTTTAACTACCAAAAAAAAAAAAGCACTCTATTTGGTTTTCTTTGAGTTATTATCATTGGGACAAAATTAATTGCTAAAGATGTAACTCATACAATTTAACTCAATTAATTTTGACGGCTTGTTCTTTTTTCAGGTTGTGGCAAATCAAATAGATCAAGCATGCATATGATGAGGACCTTACTTGCACCCTTGCTAGCCTTCATTCTTATCGTGACCATATTGCAAGCTGATGCGGTTAAGGAGGAGAATGAGCAAAGGATGAAGACAAAACGCAACCTCCTGAGTGAAACAGGTCTTGGTCGGAAGGCCAATGCCGGCGGCACCGAAGCAAAGGACCTCATCAACAAGAACTCTCCAACTGCAAAAACCAACACTGCCGATCCTGTCCAAAACACTAACCAGGGCACCTCGAATAACAATGATGGTGGTGGTGACGATGATGACGATACAAATGAGAGCTATCAGAACTATGGTAATAATTCTGGATCATCCACGGGTAGCCACCACTATTTCACAGATGTTCGCAGGCCGCCCGCAAACAAGGCACCCACAAGCGATTAATTAGCAAAGCATGGTAATTAAAATTCTGCGTGAACATAAATTTAATAACTCATATTTAAATACACTCTTAATAAAACAAATGAGTGTGTCTTGGACAAAATTGGCAAATCCAATTTTATTCCGGGTGTTTTGAAATATGGGGGGTTAAATTTATATTTGCGCAAGAATTAATCTCTTGCTAGTGTGTGGGGAAGATGAAGCTTTGTAAATATTTGCATGGTGTTGCATGTAATGAGCGCGCCTGTTTAATAAATTAAAGTGGAACCAGCATGTTTAAATTAAAGTATAAACAACCAAAACCATACCTATATATATATATATATATATATATATATATATCTAATAGTGTGCGTGTTTGGTTTCACGAAGATTAAGTTATCATCTGTGTTGTACACTTAATTAAATATATCAGTGCTGCGTGATGGGTCTTTAATTTGGTAATTAATTAGGGTAACTACGTGTATGCTTCATGCTTCCGGCTGATTTCCTAAACAAAGAAGACCATGATGCAATCAATATGCATTAATTAATTATCAACAAAAGAATAGCGCAGTTACGTTCATGAATTTGATTTTTCCTTTATTTTTGCATGTATAACATGGAAAGGCTAAACAAAGTTCTAACAATTCAAGCATACTCCGATAAAATTGTTTTTCTTCTGAAACCGAAAAAAGGTCCTAGATGATAGAACATTCATCTTCCAACCCCAAGCTTTGTTAATATATATATTGACTACAATCTATACAGTAGGTATATATTAGCATATCGGAGTTATAAAACACAAATTTCTTCTCTAATCCTTACAAAGGAGGTCTAAGACCTCGGTTCCTGGTGTAAACACGGTAGGTTATTGTGTTGTGTGTAAGCAAAGTGACTTGACTGAGTTTTCTGTCTTGTGGCTGAAACGCAAGTTTTATATCGTTCAACTTCTAATTGTTAGGTTCAAATATTTATCAAGACTATTCTAAAGCTAGGATGTATAGAAAAAGAATATTCAAATAGAAATATTCTGGATTTGGATCCTCTAAAGTGAGATCCTCATTTAAAGAATAAAATAAGAAATTTTATTCTTATATTAATAGAGTAAAAATAAGTTAATTTTTAATTTTATTGATTCAAAGGCAAAATCTCCTTATTTTATAAAGTGAGATCTTTACTTTAAATAATCTAAATCCAAATATTCGAGCTATGAAATAAGGATTGAGAATATAATGTTCTAGAATGATATTATCATTATGTATGTAGCTATTTGACAACAAAAAAATAAATAAAGAAACATGTTAACTCTAGTTTTTATCTTGGCCATATATAACTTCTTACATTTGATTTTCTATATATCCTTTATATTAAAGTCTCACATCGCCTATAAATAAAACCTAGATAACTTATAAGTCTTAGACAACTCTCACTCTTTGAGCTAATTTTTGGGGTTTAGTCATTATAAGAAAAATAAGCATTTTTAACGGTTCTTGACAATTAAAGTGTCGATATACTCATTTTTCTTGTATTGAGTTAGGCCCACCTAAGTGTGAGGGGTGGTATTAAAGTCTTACATCGTTCAAAGATAAGGCCTAGATAGCCTTCAAAAGTTTTAGCCTGCTCTCACCCTTTGAGCTAGCTTTTAGAGTTGAATATTTAAGAGACGAACTCTAGCTTTATATTTTAGTTTTCATAACAAATTAGTGCTTTCATTTGAGAGACGAACTATATGTTAGCTGTATATCTTTTGGTGATGATGATGCGCTAGAGATAGTAGTATTTATTAACACCTTGGATTTTGAGGAAGTATGGCATGTTATCGGTGGCAGCATATCTGCCTAGCTCCTTATCCAGAGAACCCTTGGTTGGGTTCGTGGCAGTGCCGCCACAGTTCGTCTCTCTACTCTCCCTCACCCCAAAACATGGAGAATTGTTACTGTTTCATAAATTTTATAAATATCATTTTTTTCACGTGAAATTTTGCAGATATCATGTAGTACTATTTGGGTATTTTATTTATATACTAATACAGTTTAAATCTCTTTAGTAAAATATAAAAAAATTATGCATGCACCTATTATTTAAATTATCATATTTATTGCATTTGATATTAGATCCACACAATCACTCATAAATATTGTAATTATGGAAGCTTAAAGAGGAAAGGCATATATAGGATGGAGTACGACCCTGAGAGTATATCCCCATCCTCCGTACTGGGTCAGCTACTAGGGATGATGCCCTAAGGGAGTGTGTCCATGCCCTCAACCAGGAGCTACAGCGGCAAGCCCAGTTGATCCAGGAGAGGAGGCAGGCAGCTCCTCCAACAGCTCCAGGACCAGCAGGCAGGCGACAGCTATGGAGCAGGAGCAGGAGCTAGAGAGATCCAGAGCTTAAGCTCTCATTGGAGCAGGAGCAGCAGAAAGCAAAGAAGGAGAAGGCTCATCAGTTCGGAAGATGAGCAGAAGATCATTGCAGATGTGATGACCTTCTTCTGGGACATGCGGGCTTTGGGATCTTCTGGCAAGACGCTCCCCAGATCCCATTCCGCCATATCCACTCCCCTCCATCTCCGAGGGCCACTCAGGGATGGCGTGGATGACGACGATGGTTCAAATGATGTCGACGCCCAAGAGTTCAACTAGTTTTTATCTAGCTTCTTTTTTTTCCATTCTGGATATTTTTTACATTATTCTTTTTTTCATTCAGAATATTTTTTACATTTATTGTAATTTGTATATATTTTATTGTCATAATTAGCTATTTTATTTAATCATATTAATTTATTCATTTTATTATTTTCTTATTTAATATCAATTTAATTGATAATTACGTAATTATATAAATAAATAAATAATAAATTACCAATCACTTCATAATTAAAGAGGGAAAAAAAGTTACCGACGGTAAAACTTTAGTAATATGAAATATTTTTAAAATCAATTATTTTCCATAAATCAATACATCGTCAGGAAACTCGTCGGTAATATACTAAGAAAATTATTTTATTTATTTAAATACCCGTCGGTAAAATTAAATAAGTTTGTCGGTATAAATATGATTCTAACGCCCATGATGACACCTTTTATATAATTGTACCGACGACTAAATATTTTATCACCCGTCGATACACGCATTGAAAATAAGGACGGGTTTATTTATACGTCGGTAATATTCATTGCAGCCTAGAAACCAATGCCCATGTATCCGTCATTAAATCCGTGAGTATAAATCTAACCCGTCAAAATACCTATCGATAAAGGCGTAGGTTCCCGTACATTTCTTGTAGTGAGTTCAAGTCCATTTTTCCAAACTTTCATTGCTAATTTTCTAGGCTTTACTTTTATTTTCTTTCCATTGCCATAATTTCAACAATCATGTCATGAGATTAGCTCAAATCCACTTTTTCAGACTTTCATTGCTACTTTCTCAGGCTTTATTTTTATTTTCTTTCCATTGCCGTAATCTCAACGGTTTAGGGGATTATGTCGTGAACTTAGCTCAAGTCCACTTTTTCAGACTTTCATTACTAATTTTCCAGGCTTTAATTTTATTATTTCATTTGAAAATGAATGTACACATATCATCACGTAATCATAAATAAATCATTGACAATCAATCATTCTTCCTCATCATTTCATAACTCATCGTCATACATTCACATAGACAATATCTCATATATATCTTTATATCAAATAGTAGGCTTTTCATGCTAAATTACATGTCATATTTCATCATTTGAACCTAATTAATCAAGTACCCTAAGGTTCTTAAAAGGTTATAGAAGTCTTAGTGTTTACATATCATGGAGTCTTTCTTTCTATTCTTACAAATTCTAACCAAATCTTTTTCCCTTAGTCATCTTTGTACTCTTAACATTCCATTAATACATTAGGGCCCATTTGGCACATTGAATAGGATAAAGCTAATAGTATAAGACCTGATAGTATAAGGCTTGATAAACTTTTAATATTATACAGCGTTGGTGTAATATTATAAGATATTATATTTTATATTTTATAATATTATCATTTATTTATAAATAATTCTAATATTTTAATTAAATATAAAATAAAATAAAATATTTTATTAATTATTTAAATATTTAGGTAAATATTTATTAATTAAAATTTAATTTATTTTAAATATTATTATTTATTTCAATATTTTATAATTATTTATTATTTCAATAAATTATATAAATATTAAATAACTCTTTTATATATTTTAATATTTTTATATTTTTAATTATAATTATTTAAATTTAAATTTTAAAATAAATATTAATTCAAGATATTATTATTATTGATCCTTACTTTTATATATTACATATTATTTATTATTTATTTTAAATATTTATTTCTATTTAATATTTAATATTTTATTTTATTTAATATTTATTTATTATGAAATAATTTTATTTATAAATATTTACTTATTATTATTTATTTAAGAATTATTTTATTTTAATAAAATATTAAAAAATAAAAGTAACCTTATACGTTAAAAGTTAATAGACCTCATATAGCCTCCTCATACTGTATTAAGTTATACAACATTATTTTAACGTATAAGGGGGTTATGATGTATAAGTTTATACAAAACTTTGTTTGCATCAAACAACGTATAAAACCATAACGTATAGTATAAGCTTATACTATCATGCATAATCATACCAAACACACCCAAATGCACTTTAAAATATTATCCTTGGGTATTTAGAGGTTCTTTATATATTTTCAAACTCCCTGATGAGTGTTATATATATATTTTTCCTCTTGAAGTTTTATTGCAACTAAAATCCTTAAAACTCTCTCTCATTACAAGACTTGAATCTTCTATTTAAAGTTCTGACATATTTTATAAGAAAATTTGTAACTTTTTGTATACTTGTTATCTCAGCCTTTTAAAGGTAATTCCAGATTCCTAACTCATCAGGCTTTTCATTATGGGTAATTTCATTAACAACACATTTATGGTTATGTCATAATACCTTTGCAAAGTTACCCTTTCTAGACCCTCTTAGCGCACTATCCCACAACTTTATTTCTTATTCTGTATTTTCATGGTGCACGCTTTATACATGACATATATGGATGTGTTCCTCTATGTATTAGCTTTCTAATAGAGTTGAAATCAAGCTATTTGCATTTTTCTAGAGTGAGTTACACCTATTTTACTCCTGAAAGGTCAGATTCAAAGTTTCAGTTTAGGCTTAACTTTGAAAATTCATATCTTGGGCTAGAAAACTCCTTTTTAGGTGATTGAGAGTATTTTAGAATGTGTCTAGTTTATAATAAAAATAGTTTTATTTTGAGATACTTCATATTTTATGAACACAACTTTACGTAATATATGTTGCTAGAAAAGCCAAAAAATCCAGGACCAACTATTTTCATGCATTGAGTCACCTTAAGTTTTACATACCATATTCTTAAGTCATATTTGAGTATAAAGACATTATAAAAGCACTCAGAAACATAAAAGACTATATTGTATTCTCAAAAACATATTTCACAACTAACCATTCAAATCTTTTGTTAATAACCAAACTTGAGATATTTTAACCATAGCAAGATTAGAAACTAACAATGCTTAAACAAATAAAGAAGAAGCTCCTATCTCTTATGTAGAGGATTAAAAGTGAGTCGTTCTATTCCAAGGGATCACACGAACTCAAGGAGGACAAGACAAGAAAGCTTCTTTGACAAAGGCTTTAAAGGTTTAGGATTTTGTGTTTAGTATCTTACAAGAATTAGAGGATGTAACTCTTGCAAAGCATAGTAAGGCTTCTTTGTGGCTTGGAAATAGAAGGAATTGAAGAGAGTTTGAAGACTATTTATAGTGGAAAGATCAAGAAAAGAATAAGGAAAGTACTTAATGCTTGGAGCATGATTTATGCAAGCATGTTCACTAATTTTGGAGATGGGAAAAGAGTCCATGTTTTATGCAACTATGTTAGCATAATTTTTGGGATGGGAAAAATGGTCCATGTTTTATGCAAACATGTTGACCTAAATTTATAATTATTAAATTAGTGGCATTATGGTAATTTCTTAATTCAAGACAAGGGCATTATAGTAATTGGACAATATTAGTGGCATTCTTGTAATTATTTTTATAAAATAAGGATATCTTTGTCATTTATTATAAGACAAAGGTAGTTTTGTAATTTCATTCACATTATAAGAATATTTTCGTAATTTCTACTCAATAATGGCATTTTTGAAATTATTTGTATCTTTCTCTAGACACACTTAATTTTTCTAATATTATTCATTATATTTCATGACACTTATCCAATTTATATTTAATTGTTAATTAGGATTAATTAATCTTTTTAGTTATGAATTTGGGGATGTTACAATTTGAATCTCAACATGCATCTCACCATGTCCATGATTGTCCTTTTCTTCCTTTCAGTGACTCCATTTTGTTGTGGAGTGTATCTGTTGTCAGTTGATGTTGAATCACATAATGCTCAAAGAAATCTGCACATGTAAGATATTCTTATCCTCTGTTTGTTCTTAGAATCTTGATTCTATAGCCACTTTGATTATCCACAAATGTCTTGAATGACTTGAAAACATCACATGCTTCTAATTTCTGTTTCAAAAAATATACCCAAGTCTTTCTGCAAAAGTCATCAATAAAAGTAATGAAATACCTGCTTCTACTATGTGATGAAACATCAATGGTGCACAAATCTGAAAGCATAATCTCAAACAACCTTTTTGCTCTCCAAGATTTTCCAACATGAAATGATTCTCTATGATTCTTTTCCAATTGACAAGTCTCACAAATACAATTAGGAATTTGAATAGCTGGCAAACCAGAAATAATTTTTTTTTATAGGTAATTTAATCCATAAAAATGATAATGTCCAAAACGCATGTGCCATAACTAGTTATCATCAATATCACCGAACTCAAGCAAAAAAATTTCATGTTGAATTTTCAATGGGAAAAGTCTATTCTAAGTCATTTTTACCTTGGCTATAAATCTGCCACTCTTGTCAAATCACTACAAGATTTTCCAGAACACAGATGGATTTTTCAATTAGATAGATTTAGATGGAAACATGTCGTCTATTACTTTCGCGTCTATAAATATTACAAGCGGATTTTTTAATTCATCTATAAATCACATATGGATTTATAGACATATTCTTCTGCCTATACATTTACAGATGGATTTTTCTCTATAATTGGCTGAAAAAAACTTGTGTAAAATTTGCCCATTACAGATGAATTTTCCTGTCTGTAATGTTACAAACTGGAGAATCCGTCTGTAATAAAGAAAAAATGAAAAAAATTTACCTCCACCGCCATCACCACCACTGTCACCACGAACCATCCATTTTTTCCAATAATCCCTTTCCGATGCCACCCCAAACAAACCCAAATCTTTCCGCTGGAAGTCACATCCACCATGTGCTTCACCTGGCCATCGTGTCCTCCACCGCACCACCTTTAAAGGAAACAAAGCACCAATGATCCTACACATTAAAATTTGACAACTCAATGAAACTTATAACAAAAAATAAAGAAAATGAAAAAACTAAACCGATTAAAAGTTAGAGAACATTACCATGAACACAATGTCGCAAAACATTTGCAAAATGGAGGCTCTAGTGACGACGGTGGCTCAAAGAAGGGCGGTGGAGCTTCTAACATAGAAAGGGAAGAGAAAGAAATAAAAATGAGAAATGGATAAGAAGGTGGCACCACGTTTGTAGCCTCAACTTTGACGTTATAGACAGACAAATTCATCTATAATTCTTTTAATGAAACGATATGTTTCATTAAAAGAACTATAGATGGATTTTCCCGTTGTAATGCGCGCATTAAATATGTGTCTTTTTAATCTCTAATGTTACAGATAGATTTTTTCGTATGTAATCTTGAATTACAAATTATAGATAGGAAAATCCATCTAAATACGCGCATTAAATACACGCCTTAAATTTCAAATTATAAACGGATTTTCCCGTTGTAATGTGCGCATTAAATACATACCTTTTTAATCTTTGATGCTACAAACGGATTTGTAGATAGGATAATCCGTCTATGATACGCGCGTCAAATACATGCCTTAAATTTCAAATTACAGACGGATTTTCCCGTTTGTAATATATTGGATTTATTTTAAATTAATAATTTAAATAAAAGTCTGTCTATAAATCCATTTGTATATTTTGTGAAAAAACAAAAAAGAATTATTTCATTATCCTTCTATAATTGCTGCCTGTAATAGTTTTGTGCCAACAATTACAGACGAGTTTAAGATGGATTTATAGATTTTCCCCAAAAAAAATTGTTTCCACATTTTCGTTTACCGTCTATAAATCCATCTGTCAAGATGGAAAAAAACTCGTCTGTAAAATCCGTCTATATGCTGCAAGTTTCTAGAAGTGAATAATGTGCAATATCCTTGATGAATTTGAATGTTATAGCTTTTCTCTGATAGCTGTCATAAACTCAACAAATTGTGATGAAGACCAAAAGCATAAAACACATCAAAAATGAAATTGTAAGAACCATCTTTCAATCTTATTTTTATCTGACATTTTCCCAAAATCAAATATTTGATTTGTTGACAAATTCCAGATGATTTTACAGTTTCATCTAGTAAAGAAAATAACTCATTTTTCTCATACATATGATTGCTACAACCAATATCTAAATACCATATATTTTCTTCCACATCAAAAGAATTGCTTGCCAAAAATAGATGGATTAGAATTCTCACCAATATCTTGACACTGATTTTCGGCAATATTTGCTTGAGTACTACTACTTTGATTCATTTGTCTAAATCTAATTTCCAGCTCTATGTCCAAACTTTCCACATTGAAAATAATTAAAATTTGTTCTTTCTTGATAAAAATTACCTCTTCCTCTTGCTCGATTAGCTGGCCCAAAATTATTTCCTCATCTTACTTGATTGTGTAATCTAAAATTATTGCCTCTTCCTTGGTTCTAATTAATGTCACAACCTCTTCCCTGAAATTTCCTCTGCATCTACCTCTAAAATTTCCTCTGCCTTGCCACAACTTCTTTCTTCTCCTTCATGGCTTGATTCAGCAAATCTGTTAAATTCACCTGACTCTTCAAGGCTTCTTTTGCTGATTTTTCTATCTTCACCAAGATCCTGCTAACATGACTTTCTATACTTCCCTGAATTCTGCAATTGTCATTTTGTCTATATCGTGTGACTCAATTATTATAGTCACCACATAATCAAATTTGATTGGCATAGTGCGGATGATTTCTAAACCACCTTGCTGTCTTCTATATTCTCTCCATATACTCTCATCTTATTGATAAGGTCAGTGACACGAGAAATATTATTCAACAGTTTCTAAGCTGGACATTTCATACCTTTCATATTCTCTACGTAACGACTGTAGTTTGGATTTTTGCACCTTTTCTACACCTTTGTAAGATAGCTTTAGAGTTTCCCATGCTTTTTTGGTAGTTTTGGCATTTGCAATTTTGTCAAACACCCAATAATCCACTCCTTGATGGATTTGTGACACGCGAATTGGTCTTTCCTTTGAGTTACTTGATCTGTTCCTTCTTAAATGCCTGGTTCAATAAAGCTCCAAATATTGTGAGCTTTTAAATGGGTGAACATTAAAGTCTCCCAATAATAATAATCAAGTTTCTCATCTAATTGGGATTGGACCAAACAATATTGTAATTGTTTGTCATCCTGACTCAAGAAAAATTTACTGTATGAGACAACTTTTGTTTTTGACAAACTCTTTAAAATTTGGCGCTGGATTTAACCAGTTTTGATACCAATATGATATCAGATCCATACAATCACTCACAAATATTGTAACTCTGAAAGCTTAAAGAGAAAAGGAAATACTATGAAACTTTATGCAATTCACTAATCTTATAACTACACACACAATCTTAACACCTTTTTTTTTTTTAACTTCTCTTATTTTTCTCACACGCTTACATGGTGCAAAATATGGCCTTTTATAGGCACATATTCATCATACAAAGACAAGTATAATAAATACTAACATGATATAGCTACACCTACATGTTGATATAGGAGGCTTCAATTTCAAAGAAGCATTTATTGCAAGAACAAGAAAAATCAAACTTGGTTTAATATTCCAGCATTCACCATAAACATGACTGATGAGTTGCATTTATGCACTCATTCTCTGTCCTAACTTTGGACATTTTGCATTTGAATTGTACTCAATTGATGTTAAATTAGTGAATTTGCAACTTGTCCTTAATATGCATCATTGGCTAATTTCATAGCTATAAACATTGTTTTTGGTGCATGATCATTTATTGAAAGTGCTTTGTGCTTTTAACTTCTTTGTGAGAGTGTTGTTTGATAATAGGGACTTCCAAGTTAGTACATTAGAGCAGAAGAAGAACTTAGGAACACTGAGGTTCTGATGTTGTAAAACTTGACCTCGGTTAGTATTTTTGCAATATCTGAGCTACAGATGTCCGATTAAGGTAATTTTGGTGGTTTAGAAAGCTTATTCAAAGAGCTACAACTTTTATTTCTAGGCCGAAGAGCTAATTTGAACATTTTGACCCGCAAAATGGGCTTGGAAGTTACTGGAGACCGCCCAGGCGGTGAACGAAGGAGTGAAGTCATCGAAATTCACACTGGAGACCGCCTAGGCGGTAATATGCGAGGCGGCCGCGGTGAGATGCGAATTTTGCAAACTGGACCCGATTTTAGTAATTTTTTCTTTTAGGTTTTCAAGACTCATATATACTATTACATCTAGACTCTTTTACACACTCTCTCATTCTCTCTCTCTAGAAAACACATTCTCTCTCTATATCTATCTCTTCTTCTCTCTTCTTTCTCTCTTAAGGGTTCCATTGGTGAAGGTGTTTTGTCTTGGGGATTGTGGTAACGATTGTTGCTATTATTTTCAAGTTCTCTCTTATCTTCATCGTTGTAATCCTCCAAAGATGGAGGAGTAGATTTCTTTACTAGTATAAGGATTTCCGGATGGATTAGGATGACATTTGAGACCCTTTGTTTATATTGAATGCATTGGTTTTCTTAATGTTCTGAGTTTCTATTCCTTTAATTCCTGTGGTGATTGCTATAATCTTTATTGGAATAATTAAATTGGTGATCGTCGTTTAGGGAAACACTTTGGGTATAAATTGATAGATCTATTGGTTTATGTTTGAGGGAGAACATTAGAATTAACTTTCCAATTGACGTTAGGCTATAGCAATTGACTCATTACATTGATGTGATTTCTAAATAAATTGGCAATTGTCGTTTATTAGTTATTTGCATTGATCAAATTCTAGAGGTCGATTGATTACTAGTAGAATTGCCATAATTTATTACCAATAGCCACTAATGGGTTTAATATTTGGTCAATGATAATTAATTTCCAATCCTAGGAATACCTTGCACTAGTGCATTTTCTATTGTTGCTATTATCCTTCAATTTAAATTATTTGCTATAATATCAAAAACCCCAAATTTCTAATTGGCTAGTAACACTTCCTTGTGAGGCGACTGGATTGCACTCTAACTGCATTTTGGTGTAATTTAGTAACAAAAACACTTTTTAATTTGTTGCGGGTAGCGACACTCGCATCAATGAGTCATGTTGTTCTAGGTCTAATGATCTTGCGTATTTCCACCTTAAAATGATTTATTAGGAAATATTTTTGGCCTTAGTTTTGATCCATGTACAATTGTGGGCAAGGTTGAACGGAAACATGGTAGTTTATATAGTTGTCCTTTTGTTTTTACCCAATTCTTTTATCCATAATATTACATATCACAAAATTAATTTCACTAATGAAACATTTTCTTAATTTTTAAATCTATATTAATATAAGTATTATAATCATAGTTTTCAAAATCGGTTTGTGATCTTTCCAATTCTCCAATTGAACCGATTATGCATGTGAACTGATCAACGCCGGCCAAACTCTGAGTGAACCAACAAGTTGTCATAGAACTGTGCATGAACCGGATCATCGACCTACCACCGAATCGAACCATGTGCGAACCCTATCCCTGAAATTCTCTAAAAATCTCCAAAAATGCTTAAGCCAGATTCAAACCCACGACCTTGCCATTGGAAGGAGTACCTATACCACGGATTAACAGCTTCCCTTGCTAATATAAGGCATTGTTTTTATTATAATATATATTTACTTGTATTAAAATTTTGTAAAATTCTCCAAACACCCAATACTAGGATTCAAACCCACGTGATTGTGGATCTCTAAAGGAAGGAAAGATGCCAATATCACTAGGCTAGCTAACTGCTTTGTCAACAAGCTTCATTATTTATATATATAATAGATACTTAATTGTATTAATTTTTTATATATTAATTTAATAATATATGGTTTAACCGATTGAACTAGTGATCCATCAATTTAACCAATGACCTAGTACCTTTAGTTGATTGGTGAGTTAGTTCTTAAAACTATGATTATAGTCAATTGGGTAGCGCCTCTTATATTGTGGAAAAGATAGTACAATCTCATTTTAGGTGATTGAATGTGTGGAGAAGGCATTTAGAAGCATCTATGAGGAGAGCATATTCAGATGGAAGGTAGTTCAATAGTTAGAGCAACAATGTTATTTTAGCACTCAACTTACTCAAACATCCAAACACCATACTCACAAAACACATGGGTCCCACCACTTACATTTTCTCTTAACTTATTCTTTCTCCATCATTGGTTCTTGAGTGTTTGAGAAAACTAAGTGTTGGAATAATATTGTTGTTCATAGTTAGAGGCAGAGGAAGACCTAACTATTAAATGAGATATAGATACTAATAACTTAAATGTAAACATGATTTAGGACAAAATATTATGATATCATCTTATCTATGTAGTTAATCCATTTAATAGGACAACACTTAGTTCTTGTTGTTAAATTATAAAAAATTAATATTTTTTTTATTTATGTTCATTCACTATAATTCATTATAATTACCATGTGACACTTCTCCAAGTTTATTCTGCTTTTTATTGATTATATCTATTTTAATTT
This sequence comes from Dalbergia oliveri, assembly GCA_030441495.1. Lineage (NCBI taxonomy): Eukaryota > Viridiplantae > Streptophyta > Magnoliopsida > Fabales > Fabaceae > Dalbergia > Dalbergia oliveri. The sequence goes on along the minus strand of JAMLFY010000009.1, from coordinate 20,746,488 downwards.
ATTTGATTTTAAATTTTCATTTTTTTATTTCGTAACTTTTGATTTAGGAATTGTTCAAATTAATTTGATAGTCTCGAAACTTACAAAACGTTTGTAATTTGATGGCTGGACATAAATATACATAAAAGAATGTCACCGAAAGCGAAATATTCTAAGATGTAATCATGTGTTACATATTTATTTAGTTGGAGAGTGATGTCTATTAGATATAAAATTATTAGTTTATTATAACTCAACAGCTTAAATTGTTGAATTAGATGGTTTCATGATATTATCAGAGGTATGGTGGGCCTGTACATTATCTATGCTTCAACTCCAAAAGAAGCATTTATATAAGAATTATTAGTGTGTCATAACCCAACAATTTAAGTTTTGGGGATGGATGGTTTTATATTAATTCTAGTTATCTCCCACATCACTCATCCCTCAGTTTTCTTTATCTTTTTCCTGTTTTCCCTCCATAATTTAGTCGGGGTAATTATCTTTTTGTCCACAAATTACTAACCCGTAAATTTCACTTTTGCCTTTCCCTTTTCTCCCTACAGTGCTTACGCTTTTTATCCCACCCCCAAAATTCTCCATGGCTAAAGGTTGTGTTGATTATGGTCAATTATTCATCTTTCAAGGAAGAGATAATAATAATAGCAATAATGTTCTCCTGTCCGGCTGTCCGTGTCCGATATTGATGAAATCGGACAAAAAAAGAAATAAAAAATTGTCTCAGATAAGCCTGAAGAGGTTATGGACTTGTCTCCTATCTGTGCTTCTGTCTCCCATTATTTTGATCCATTTATTTATCTCATTTTTTTGTCTATTTTATTTAGAATATAATTTCTATGCAGCATGTGGCCTAATCATGTATATATTGCTATACCAACAAAGGTGGTTAGTCTTGTATTCATTGATTGAAAAATCATACAAATAAATGGCTTGATTAGATGTTTAGTGTATAGAAATTAAACTTTATTTAACTATAACTCAGTCTCAAGTGTCACCCAAATGCAGTCCCCATAGGTGTAATAAACCTTTTAACTATTGTTTTAATATGATGCATCCAAGACTTTGCTTAGCATTCTTTGTTTTACATCTCATTATTTCAACCAACTGTCTTAGGAAATGATCGTTAGTCTAACCGAAAAAACTATAACCTCATTTGACCATGAAAAATCTCACTTAACAACGCCAAACTTAATTTTTTTCAAATTTTGTCATAGTTTCAAATTAAGTTGTTCGAAAAAAAAAATCGGAATAAATAAAATCATTTTAAAATTTAAAATGATAATATTTCAAAGCATTCGTATAAACACTCCAAAAGTGAAGTGATTCTCCACGGGGCAAAGAAAAGAAGTCAATCCACTTCAAAATCTCTGAACACGGTCAAATATAAAAACGATCATAAGATTTGGTCACTATACCCACCAAGCACAATCATCATTAAATTTTCGCATTCATCTGTTTAGGCTGAGAGATGACGAAGTCCACAATCATATACGAAACTCTGGCACAACATTTTGTCAAATAGCTGAATTCATTCTATCAATATGCTGACGAAGTAACCATAAGCTCTTGCTCCTCAGAGACTTTCAACGAAAAGATCAATAAGCACCAACAACACAGCATAAAGGTAGAGACGGGAACTAACTGCTGAATCAAAAATGACTTATAGATTTTTCTTTTTCTTTTTCATTGTCATCGATAAATTTCTAACGTGTTATAAGTTGGAGCCTCATCAATAAGTTGTTTCAGTATTCTCAATATCAGTAACCATACGTGTGCCAGCACCCGTATAGGACAAGCATGTTTACAGCCATCCAAAAAAGAAACAAAAAGAAAGAAGAAAAAGGCATGTTTACAAGCAAGCAAGCATACAAGAAGGAAGTCAGTGATCAAGGGCGCTGCGAATAGAGAGTGGGGGATTTAGGACTGTGCCTCTGGATATAAGGTCGTGGTTTAAGAATAAGACAATAACAGTTATATCATCGTGAAAATGCCGCCGGACCTTCTTGTCTATCTTACGCAGGTCCGAGTACCGCATTTCACGTTTTCTTGCTGCTTCGTGTAGTGCAGCCTTCACTAGCCTCTTGGCACTACCCTGCATGAACAGCATCAAACAACCAGCTGATAAACAAAAATCTCAGGAAAAATAAAACCAGTCTTCTGAATCATACCCTTAAAGGAATAGATAGCAATAAAGAAAAGGAAATGGCTAAGCGATTTCCATTTAATGTGTTAAGATCATGTGAGAGAGCATAGCAGTTATAAACATTAGGTCATGCTGAGGGACAAGAAATCAGTAATATTCCTGATGAGGCATCAGCAGAAAAAATACCATTAGTTATATGGACAACTAGCAACTCTAGGAAGCCCTGTTACACATGAAATGCACACTAAATTAGAAAGGAATTGGAGCTAAGAATTTTTGCCTCATCAATATGCACCTGAAGAGTATAGCTTAGATACGCAAGAGTGTAGTAAACAAGCTCACCAACGAAATTAGAACTGACGAATAAATTATTAAATGGAAGGTATAATGGTGACTTAAGAAAAAATTGAATCTTGCTAAGAAGAAAATTAGACTGAAGTGATAAGGAGCCTTGAAACTCAATGATAAAGCTTAAAGCATAAGGCAAGCAGTTGAGAAGCTATGGCAGTAAATATGTATAACTTGTCAAGCCTATGACACAGGACAGACACTACCCTATTCGCAATAATATTGCAAGTAAAAAGGAATCACCCTAAGATAACCTGTGCTATACTGGATGAAAGCAGAGGTTCAATCAAGTTCAAAAGAAATAAAACCAAAGCAATTTGTAGTCATGGGAAAAAAAATGCATACAAAGCAAACATGAAACAAGGGATGTCAACCACACAAATAAGTACTATAAGAAAATCAAAGCAAAGTAGATAGGAAGCTTACCGCACGTGGATTGTTGTGAACAATATCCACTGCTTTTTCATTACTCAGGTGCTCCCATAAACCATCTGATGCAAATATAAGGAAGGAATCATTTGGTTGGAGAGGATGAGAAATAATAGTTGGATTAGCAGACAAGATAGGCATGTTCATTGGTTCAGGAAGTCTGAATTTGGGATTAATTGGTTCCTGGTTATACTGCGCATGTTTCATATACACGTCACCTATAGATCTAGAAACCTGCACCAAATATCATGGAAGTCGCGATACAATATTGTCAATTTTTCATTATTCAGAATGAAAAGCAATACTGACAAATAAGATAACAGTCGCAGGAGATACTGGCCAAACTCGAACCATTAACTAACCAAATATAGCTTTCATTGATCGAATAAAACAAGAAGCAGAAAATTAATCCGGAAAAGCACTGTGCTTGGATTAGCAGTTAAAAAATAGAGTATGTGTAGCCGATTTTTCTCAAAAATCAATCATGTAAAACAAATTTATGTTTGGAGCTTTGGACAAGTTAATTCATAAATGGTTTTAAGACAATTTCTTATTTCGATTATATATAAAGAACTGTTTTTATCTACAAAATTACCAAAAGAGATATAAAGTTACTAAAAAAGCTATTAAAATGAGGGCAAAAAGGGTAATTATCTCTTAATGCTTTTGAAATAAGCTAAAATCTCAAAATGCTCAAATTTTTAGCTTATAGGAATAAGATATTTTATACTATAAATGAAATAATCACAAATTATAATCATTCCCAATCATCCTATGTTTTAGTGAAAACAGGTTTTATGACAAAACAAAACTGTTATGTAAAATAATAAGCATTCCCAACCATGCTAGCATATGCTTTCCAGTTTGTATGTGACTAATCACTAATGTATTCATTTCCTCCTACAAAACCATGATGTTAATGCAAATGATATCTTCACTCAGAATCCAAACTTGAAATTTAGGTTCACTGACACACTTTATAGTAATAATCAAAACATGAACAAGCTTAGTAGAAGCAGGATTTTTTAATTAAAAATGTATTCAACTTTGTACTACCAACCATTTCACAATTCAAGACAGCCAACTTGATCACAAGGAAAAAAATAACTTTATAATCCATGCACCCATCTTTCTTATCACATCCTCCATAAAAGAGTTTTAATTTTTTTCCGCAAAGTAATTTTGTTATCTATATTTTCTAATATTTCAAAACCAGGAACACGAAGAGGGATAACTAAACCCCTCATGCACATCATAGGCTTTGGTGAAATCCAGGGAATGATCTAGCAACTTTGAACTAATCCTTTAGAATAGCTTCAGGGACTTTGGTAGCACTGAGGAAGCAGGGCTTTATGGCATGCTGCTACCATGCTGCCCTTTGGTGTATTTGCCTTCAGTGAAATGATCATCGCTTCCAGATTTTCTTCTCAGGCCTTACATTTTATCATGGATAGGATCACTTTTCAGCCCCATTTTGGGTGTTTGAACAATTGCCCCTGTTAGCCTCACAAACAGAAATGCAATGGTTTTGAGAGCTTTTCTGTGTTTATGTTTTTTCTTGTGTTTCGTATGTTCTGTTCTTGCTCCTTAAGAGGATATCTTATCCTCCTCTTTTCTTCATAATCTTTCTATCTTCCCTTTCCCCTTCTATAGGACAAAAGGTATCTCTCCTTTTATCAGGGAAAAAAGTACTAAATGGAATTATGGGATTGTTCAACAAGCTTTGAACTTTGTCATCAAGCTTCACTAACTATGCTTCCCAAGTCTGTCTTTGTTTCTGTTATATGTAACAGTAAGCCACAAGGCCTTAGGTAATATGATTAGAAGTGGGTCAAGGATTCAGTGCAACAACAATAGTATATTTTTTTTTTTTGCTCCAATTATTAACAATAACAAGGAAAGGGAGATAGCTACTGTATTCTAATTAAAAATTCTCCTTTTATTTTTACAGGCATTCTGGCAGAATTGTGGCAACTATAACACAGACAATAGTGATTAGTGAGGGTAGGAATAAGAACAGGTAACATGAGGAATGGGCTGCACAACACGGTCAACACATAATAATACAATATAATGATAGAAAAGACAATATTTTCCTAGCACCAAAACTCAATACACAAGTTCCTTCCACACAGCACTTCAACTAGAACACACTGTAGAGAAGCATATAATATTACCTGAATAATGCCTTTGACTCTCCAGACTCCATGTTTCAGGACAACAATTTGGGGATCATCGGGGTGCAATTCTTTAAGCTCCTGTCTAACGGCCTCAATATTCGCATTGTGCTCCGTAGACAGCTGAATCGACGCAATCCCACCAGTGTTGCCAACTTTCTTACCCAACACAACACGGGAATCTCCAAGACTCGCCACGAAGAGCGTCTGCTGAAATATCACACCAACTAGACAACAAGTCCCAGTAGTGGCAATCTGAGGCCGAGTACTCCACAGCTGCGAAACAAGGGAAGTGAACCCCTCCTCTGTCCGGCGGAACGCAGTTTGAATAGCCTGAGCCGTCACAACCCCTTTTGACTCAGCTGATACAGCTGCACAAACACAAAGCCTAACATAGCTGAATAAGAAGTGCCCCTTTTTTATCAAAAAACCAAGAATTGAATGCTCTGGGGTTCCTAAAACCAATCACAAATCGACACATATATCACATTCAAATTAAATTCATCAAAGCAAAAAAGCAATCCGAAAATTAAGTAACCGATAGAGACAGAACTCCTAAATTTTGAACACTTCTCGATTCTCGTGAACACAAAAAAAAAAACATAAACTTCTTAAAACGTTCATGAAAAGCGAATCGATTGAAAATTACTCATGAACCCACGATCGAGCATTTAAGAAAACGCTAAGAACCCTAAAATTTCAGGGATTTTTGGGAAATGGAGAGAGAGAAACCTTGGAAATTGCGGAACAAGTGATCGCAGACGTAGCGTGAGGCGTCCGGGCCGCCGTGGCCGTCGTAGACGCCGACGAAGGTGCCGAGGGGACCGGACTCGATCTGGCTCTGGTCTTCAAGAACCTGGTTGGCCTGCACCACCGCCATCGAGAATTCGCCGGAGCCGTATCTTCCGATGTCGCGGAACCACAGAAGCCCGTCCTTGCCCTCCCTTCCGGCGACGCCATCACCGCCGCCGTGGGCGAAGGGCTTCCAACAGAGAGAGAGAAGATTCATCATACCACATCTCTCAGAAAACCCTAACCCTAAGCTAGACCTTCCCCACCCCCGACAACGGCAAACCGTTCTCCAATGGGGTGGCCGTTGGTTGATTCTGCTGCTGCTGCTGCTGCTGCTCCGAGAGAGAGAGAGAGAGAGAGAGAAAGAGAGAGGTTGCGTTTTGCGTGGGTGAAGGTTCTGGAAGAAGAGAAGGGGCGGTATGGGTGGGGGTGCGCAGGATAAGGAGGAGGAGGCGCAGGTTAGCAAGTGTTGTGTTGGTGATGTGTTCGGTGGTAGAGGAACAGGAACGGCCTCCTTCCTTCTCTTGTTTGAGAGAGGTTGCGGTGGGGAGCCCCCCTTTGTTTGTTGCCTCCCCTTCTTTTTAATTTCTATTTTTTTTTTAGTTATTACTATTGCTATTTATTAATAATTAATAATAATTATAAGAATAAGCACCCATTTTATCCCTCCGACAGATATATTGATATAGGGGGTGCATATTAGTTTCCCACAGTTTGAAAATCTCATATTAAATCCTATAATTCAAAAAAGAAAAAAATTAATCCATTTATACAAGTCCAAATGATATTTTTATTTTATTGTATTTAGGAATAAATTTGTACATTCTTTTGGATTGTGATAAATGAGTAGAGACTTTCAAATTCTTATAAATTAATTTATTTTTCAATATATTTTAGAGATAAGGTATGAAAATAGGATTTGTTTTAATAATGATATATTAAAAAATAAATTGCACCATTTGCAAACAGCTTTCTTGTCACTTTCCTCTTGGATAGGAATTTGGCTTCCATGGTTTTTCTATTAATTTGGCTTCCGTTCTTTTGCATGAGGTTTTGGACTTTTGTGATTTTCCTCCCTCAGAATAAATAGATGTTCACATTTCATACTGATAACCAGTCAATTACTATTTAGATTGGATTTGCATGCAATCAAGGTTAACTGTCTTTGTTTATATTGCTGATCGAGTCACTCACTCATTGAAAAACAAAGAATTCAATTTGTAGTGTCATCAAGCCCCACTCTAATCAGAAGAAATAGCATAATTGTCAAACCAATTTGCCACCAACATACTTGTAAAACAAAGGCACATCAAACAATAAGATTGGTGTCACACATGATAAATCCATTGTATAAATCTTCCGGTCCTCCTCTAATGTTAATATATATAGACAATTTTTTGGGATTTAGATCTCCTAAGATAAAGATCTCATTTAAGAGAATAAAATGATGAGTTTCACCTTTAGATTAATAAAATGAAAAGAGGTCACATTTAATTTTATTTATCTAAGAGTTAAACTCCTCAATTTATTTTCTAAAGTGAAGATCCTTACTTTAAAAGATCCAAATCCAATTTTTTTAGCATCACCCTTCTAGGACAACCCTCTTTGAGCTCCATCTCCCATGCAGAAACCAAACCTTTTTTGAGCAATGAGCAGCCAAAAGCTCGCCGTTGTGTGCATCCATTATGTGCTCTGTTCTTTTGTTGAGTTTTGTAGCTGGAAAGTATCCCTCCTATAATATCTATTACATAATAATATTTTTAATATTCCAAACAAGATAATGTGAATTGTCAATTAGTTTACTTATGCATACTATCAATGTAAAAAGTGACAATCTTTTTGAGTGGTGATCTAAATTAGAGAAATAATCTATATCACATACACAAATACGAACACACAATCTTGACATTGTTTTATCGATCACTCCCTTTGTTTTCCACCTAGTCCCTTGATCTGTCTCCCTCTCTGTTATTTTGTTTTTGGTTGGCCAAAAGCACCATTTAAATGAAAGATCCCTGAGACAAAGGACAATTTTCTTAGGTGGCCTGATGTTCTTCTTGTTGACTTATATCTCAACCCAAAAAGCAGCTCTCCAAGTAATTCCACCCATTATTAGTGATAAGTTCAAACTTACCCTTTTTGTTTTAAGTTTTCTACCAATGTTAAACATTAATTGGCAACTTAAACATTCTTTTTAGTTTGCTACTTAGGCATCTGCTTTGTAGTATTGATACTGACATGAATAACAACATTAGACACACTAAACTCAAAAAATTACATAACACAGACTTGGTATATATACATAATTAAAATTTTAAGAAGAAAACTCATAATTCATAAAGAAACCCAAATTGACTTTTTTTTCTTAATTTTGGACTTTTTTCTGTCCAACTAAACTTGGGTTTAATTGGGCTTATGTTGGTCTATCAAAAAAATTCAAAAAGTATACTAAGATGTGTTCACAATGTGTCCAAGGTCCATAGTATATTGGAGCCATGTCCAACGTGTGTCCAAGCCAAAAAAAATCATTTTTTATTTTGGATACATAGGACACATATCAGACACGTGTCGTACTGGTGTTCACATGGTGTTCATGTCCTATTTGTGTCAGACACGCCACTAAAGTGGGGTGTCGATGCTTTCTAGGGCATTTGTATTGGACATTGATATTAAGGGCTTCAAAGCACCAATTCTGCAGATCATTTCTCCCTCAAGTGTGCAAAATTTTCTATGTGTCAATCCATGTAGGGGTGTTCATTAACTAACCAAACCAAAAAAAGAAAGAATCCAAAATTGATTGAAAACCTATTATTAACATGAAGATTTTCCTATAACTACCTAGAAATCTATGTAGATTAAATTCTGTGCCAGCCATCCACTATTGCAATGCAAAGAAAGATAATATCAATTTGTGAAACATGACAAATTAAATACTAAAGGCTCTTTGGTTTCAGTTTTTAGTTTTCAATTCTTATTTTCACTTTCCAAATTTTGTGAAGGAAATTATAAAAATTCTGAAAATTACAAATTTCAATTTTCAATTTTCATTTTCAATTTTTAGTTTTTTTCCACATGTTCCTGAAAACTAGAAAATTAAAAATAAAAACTGGAAATTGAAAATCGAAACCAAATTGGCCCTAAGCATATCTATGGTTGGCACTCATCTGCAACATAAAGGCGATAAATCAGTTCAAAATTGAAAATTGAAGCTTGAATAGGCCCAAGAATTGTACTTAACCAAATCAGTTGAAGCAAAAACTTGCATAAATTTTGCATGTGCGTGCAATTAAGAATTCCACATGCACCAGAGGTATAATTGATACCACGCAGAGCCACCAATCCAGCAGTAGTGAGAGCCAAGAAAGGAGGAATTAACCTTAAGCCCAGTTGTTTGAGTTGGTAGTACACAATGGTCATAGAGAACTAGTAAACTCATTAAGAAATACTAGCATGTTCTTATAACATCAATTAATTGGATGTCGCTCATATCTGATAATAAAGTTACAATTTTATTAAGACTCATTTTTAACCTTTATTTTTAGAATATGTTTGATTATGAGGTAAAAATTGGGTGTAGATTTTCATGAATAAACTTTATTTATAAAATTATACATAAATGTCATCTATAAAAAATTTAATTTTAATTTTACTCCCTATCCAAACATAACCTTAGATAAAATGTTGCTTTATTATTGAATTTGAATATATCAAGCTAATACTCCAGGAACATGCATGTAGATCTCTTAAGTAGTAACCATCACCTATAAATCTATAATCTATGATATCAACAATTGTTCTTCCATTGGTGAAAGTTGAAACTAACCGTGGCCCATTCAAAGAATATGAGCACAATCTATCTAGTATTCTAGGTACACGTAAGAATTTCTCCACCACCATCATACTTTGCATTGGCCGGTGAAACAACATTGTTGTTGTTCCCCGCATCGAGCAACCAATCCTCAAAAGCAAAACGTGTTGGAATATCATTTGATGATTTGAAAAACTAACCCTGAGCAAGATTATGACCATCAAAACTCGAGACATGATCCCGAAAATGACAATTCTGTTCAAACAAATATCTATCACAAAGGACATGACACCAAAGAACTAATGGGAGGAACTTTTCATGTGGAGATTTTATTTATAATTTGAGGAAATTGCATTTATTTCTGTTGATATTTATTAAAATTATATTAACTTCTTCTATAAATATTGATATATTGATTTAAATAACAAAAGAAAATAATATATGATATATATATATATATAATTATTAATAATAAAATTATAATATTTTGATAATTAACATATTAATTAAATAAAATATTTTTTATCACAAGGAGATGAAACTTATATGTTTAATTTTATATATTACTCCAAATAAAAAAAATTGAAATTGTAGGAGTTTGATTCCAATTCCAGACTCTAATTTAATGTTCAATTTTGTATGCCAAATGGGACGTAAGTTTTTTAATAATATTTACTCACTCTATTTTGAAATACTTGTACAATTTTCAAATTTTACTTTCATAAATTATTGTCCTTTTAAGAAATTTAAACAATATTAATTATTTTTTTCAAGCTATACCCCTATTAAAAAGTGGAGGGGAGAGACTAAGTGGAGACAATATTGAGATAATTGAAAAAGAGGGAGATAAATAATAGGAATAATTAGGTAAAATATCCCTAAATTTTTGTTAAGATTGAGATTTTTTTGGTCATTTCCTTGATCAATATATTCATTTGAAAACGGGATAAGTATTTTAAAACTGAGGTAGCAGAAAATTTAGGTACAAGCAATAACACAAACTAATTTAATATTTAATATTAAATGCAAGTTGTATGAACTGTGTGAAGAATGAGCTTACAGTGGGCTAGAAAACCAACTTTTAAATTAAAGGTTAACAACTAGCAATATGACTTTTTATTTTAATCGTAGGCATAAATGTCATACACCAGTTTACCAGTTAGGCGGTGACTTAATCAATAAACAAAAATATTATTTAATATTTAAAAGTAAGTGTTTATTAGGATACTCACTTTATCATTATTGGATGTAATAATAATCCTTACTCATCTTTAATATTCATCACATCAAATAATTATAAAGTGTCAACTTTTTAGGTGTTAAAATAACACTACTCATCAATAAATCAAGGGATATCTTCCCAATCTTCTAAATATAAAAAATGATCATTTTGAAAAAAAAAATGGCAATAAAATTTTAGCTATTTAATGTTTTTAATCTATACATATTTTTTAATTAGAATATTAAGGGATAGGAGTTGGGATAGAAGTGAAATTTATGATCTTTCATAACTTATTGAAATATATAAAAATCAATTATGAATTCACTTGCATATATTTGAAAATAATTTTTATATGGTATTTTTATAGGTGATTTACACTAATATGATAAAATGGACAAAATTTTGTATATGGTTTTAGAATAATAATTGAATTCTGTTTTATTTAACTCATCATTCGTCTTTTCATACAAGTATTAAAGCTGATGTGATGTTATTGTGTGGTTTCCAAACACCATATTGATGTAAATTCATCACTCAAATCCCATATTCATATATTTTTGTTAATTAAAACATTAATAATTGTCTGTGTCTCATCAAGCTGATGTGAGTTATTGAATATCTTCATTTGTAAATTTATGTGAGTTTAGAAATATCTTGAATTAAATGAATTAAAAATATAGGAAGTTTCACATTATTATTTAACAAAATTAATTATTCCATTTGCATAGTCTTTTAAATGATGAAAGTAACTATATTTATTAATACTAATATAATAATATATAAGTAGATGATAATATAAAATTTAATAATATATTAAAATTAAAGCCACGTCATCTTACAAACCTCTATATTAAAATATGATGATGCATTTATTTTATCAAGCATTATCTTTATTGATGAACGAAAACCACATTTTTCTAAATCATTCCTCCATTTCTATCCTACCAGTTATTTATCGCCACAAGTTAAATATTATATATTTAGAAGCTATTTTAAATTTATGTAATTAGATAACAATGTAAAATTTGATACATCAAAATTAAATCTACATCTTCTTAAAGACCTCTATATTCAAATATGATGATGTGTTTATTTTATCAGACGTTCTCTCTATCCATATATACATATATCTTAGATTTTTTTTTGACGTGAATATCTTAGATAAAATTGTTACACAATTCACAAATTATATAATATATCACCTTGATAATCTTATATCATTAATTATGAAAGTATGTAGGGGAAGCATATGAAATAAATTATGGGTTTTAAATTTTCTATTTTATTCCAATTTAGAAAAAATTGCGTAATTTCTAATTTTAAAGATTCATTATGTAATAATTTTAAAAATAAAAATAATAATTTCCAAGTACCCGCACGAAGCTTGAATTATAAAGCTAGCTAGTGATTTTATTTCTTTTCTCTAGTTCTAGCTTATCCTCCCTGAAAGAACGCAACGTGCTGGGTTGCCGTGTCCTCTGTGTTCAACAATTAAAATTTACTTGTTTTTGGTTCTCTCAGCAATTAGTTATCAATAATGTTATTGCTCGTTACACGTATCCTACTTATATTTCTTTGTAGTTTTACACTTTTAATTGTATGATGATTATCGCGTGAATATGAATACTATAGCTCCGATCTATACACTCGATCTCATTTTGTAGGATAACACAGTTATTATTCTTGTTGATTAGTACTAATCCACTAAAAATTATATGCAAACCTATACTTGGGTTGGATATTATCTAACTTACCTAATAAGTGTGAAGAGATGCGACAGAAAATAATAATGTACATCAATCATTGCTCTATTATCTCTTTTTCACCAGCATGAGGTGATAGACAATAAGTGTGTATGTTCGATTTTCAAACTTATTATTTTGACCTCATGAATTTTTGCTTGTATTTCCTCCTCCACGATCAGATTGGCATGATTCTTTCTAGATCACAAATAGAAGAGTAGTGCTACGCAACCAGATTTGGCTGCCTATTTTTTTATTGGAGAGAAATGAAACAATTAACATGGATTAGAGAGAATATAAAAGAAATGACAAATCAGATTATGCCACATCGGTCTATCATCACAAAGTCTGACAGCTCATTGGGCTACAGAACAATTTCCTAAAGAGAAATATCCATAATTTATTTAAACGACAACCTTTTCAAAATATTGATTTTATAGTTTTTTTTTTCATTATCTTTGTTAGAAAATACTAGTTTGTCAAAACGCAATTTGAGAGACAAACAAAAAATCACAGGATAGTAGGGAATGAAGCAAATTTGGCATTTCACAGATCCAAAAAAAAAAATGGCATTTCCCTTGCAGCAGGGTTACCCTGCAATAAGTATGGCATCAATCAACAAATATATGCCTCCCTATGGTCAATACAAAATGCAAAGTCTTGTCCCATATTTTTTTTCCTTCCCTTCGGAACATCCATTTCACCATAAGAATCGATCACTTAATTAAAAATTTATTTACACTCAAAAACATCGACATCGTCAATCTATATTTCATCTACCATTAGATTACGTGGACCATACTTTGGTCCACATCCTATCCAACGATATATAGACGTTGTGATTTGGATCATATATTGACAAATAAATAACTCTTAATTAAGCATGAAAGAGTTGGCGAATATTCCTAGGAAAAATGTCATTGTGATCACCATCTAATAGACGCCTAGCTATGATAACATTTGCTGCATCAGTTGGATGAAAAGGGTCCCAAAACACGTACTTGGATCTGTCCCAGCAGACTTTTGATGTGGGACCACAAGGAATCAGGCCCCCAAATCGCCCAGCCATGTAACAGCAAGAGGATGATGGGTTCTCAAAACCTGCAGCAGCCACATTCTTATTTTATTGAACAAAGGGTTCTAATTATTAGTTCAATAATACCATCGAGAATTTGAAGTGTGCTAGTGGAATATTAATTGTCACATCAGACACATACCATATGCCACGGAATTGTTAAACATGTCTTCCAAAATGTTGTAAACATCTGCATAAACAAACATTGAACCCTCCAAATTTGCACTGAGCTCGGCAATAAGGACCTTCAATTTGATGTTGAATAATTGTGCTAGCTGATTGGGGAAAGTGACACATCCATCTCCTGCAGCTATGTTTAGATCCCTTTGACTTGGTATGCACCCAATAGGCCCCACATTTGTCACAACAATTTTTCTGGCCCCAAGATTGAATAGCCTCTGCAGACGGTAAATGTTGAATCTCAAATGAGTAAACACCAAAATTTGATATCACAAATATTTTAGAATAAGGTCTCGTAGTTAATTTCTGAGCAATAAATAATATTACAGTGAGCTGTTCTCTGAATCTTGACATCAAGATGTTGACAAAGACTTCAGGAGATGCCAGCTTCTGAGAAACTGATGCTGGTGATAAATAGTTATTAATGAAGTCATTTGAACCCATTGTTACTGAAAAGATTGCCCTTTTGAAAAGACTGAGAGCTGTAGCAGCACCAATTCTGGAGATGATGTCTTGCCTTGTGTTTGCAAAGTTGTCTAACTGTGCATCGAAGTTTATTCTATCACCCTATAAATAAATCACTTGCACATTGTTAGTGTTACTATTTCCTCAAACAATGAGTTGAAGCTTAAATAACAGCTATTGATCAAAGCATAAACTTACAAAGATTTTTCCTGTGAGATTGAGGATTCCACCTCCACCTGAGGCATAATTTACACCCTTAAGAACCACTGGTCCAACTGTGGTTGGAGCCAAGTAAGGAGGGATATAACCAATAGCCAGTTCCTCGCCTGGTAATGCAAGATATATAAAGTCATTAGTTAGACCAAGAAAAAATGAAAAAAATCCAAGTTGAACATAAGTGAAAAAAAGAAAAAGGAAAGGAATTATAGTAGTTAATCTTGCCAATAATGTCAACAATGGTCCTTCCATTTGTGAACCTCCCTGTTGGTCTTCCAAAATCCATGCCAAATGGAAAAAAATTAGCCCTTGAAAGAGTAGCAAGGTAGTTGTTGTTCCCCACATCAACAAGAGAATCTCCAAAGACAAAATTTGCTGGTGGTTCCTGTGAGGTTGAAATCCTAAACATGGCCAAAACCATACAAACTCCAAACACAATCTCAACAATAACAGGCCTATTCAAATCGATAGCCATTAGAAAAATGTAAAGAATAAATGACCAAACACAAACAATAATGTGCACAAGACCATTACAGAATGGTTGCTACTTGGTAATGCAAATAGGCTATATATATATATATAACACTAGAAAGTAACTGTATTAGGAAAAAAAGAGGACCCTTTTGAGTAGTCAAGGTATGGACACTGGAGTGAGCCAATATTAATGACAGTTCATCTAGATCAACTACCCGTGAGGGCAAATTAATCTGCTAGTAGATTAACTTATTTTACTATATATATGTCAAAGTTTCTGTGTTCAACACTAAGGAATCCGTGCATGGCCCTTAAAAAGGCTAACAATAACATTTTTAAATTCTTCCCCAACTCAACAGGATGCAGCAAGTTGTGCAAAATTAAAAACCAATGGGTTTTCATGTCTATGCACCTTTCTTTTTAGTGATGAAGAGAGTAAGGAACAAGTTGACAGTGGACCGGGACTTTCCCCATTTGGTAATTTTATATCATAGACTTCTATATCTATATCTATTGCTTTGTATCTGTTTCATTTAATATTCAAATCAGGTAAGTACATGTAGATATTTACGGGATTTGGAACTAACAAGTGAGAGTAGTGATTTAGTACAAGAGAGAGAAACAAATCTTAGTTATATAATTATATATAAATAGTTAAAATTAAAAGTTGATCAATATTCATATAGATTTAGTTTAGTATTGTTGTGACTTTTTTAGAGTTGTTGAGTTTTTTAAACTCTACAAAAACTACTCTAAAAAGTTATAGTAGTATTGTCTTTTATAATTTTATAAAAGTTACTTTCAATAAGAAGAAATCATCATAATAGCATTTGATAAATAATATATTATAAAGTTATTCTTAGAAAACAAAACAACTATAATAGATGAAGTCATATATATATATATATATATATATATATATATATATATATATATATAAGTATAATTTTTACTTTTATTGTTATTAATTAGAATAATGATATACTAGTCTTTTAAGTTTGGTATAATTATTTTGCAAGTCATTTTAGTTTCACTCAATTTTTAATTAGATCTCTATAGTTTAAAAATTTGAAATTATATCTCTATAGTGTATTAGATATTTCAATGATGTTTCTACCATAGGAAGGTGAAAAAGGAGATAGAAATGGAATATTTATGAAATATTCCATTTTTTATAACGGCAAGGATTTTATTGAAAAATCTTACACACTATAGAGACCTAAATAAAAAATTTAAATTGTAGGAACCTAATTAAAAATTAAGTGAGACTATAACGACCTACAGAATAGTTAAACCTTTAAGTTTTAAAGAGTATAAGTCAGTTTTGAAAAACATCCCATGAGGGGCTCTCAAAAGTACTTATGACTTTAAAATCAGGAATAAAAATACTTTAACTTTTCTATTTATTAAACAGCAAAAATTAGCCCATACTTTTCATAAACAAGAGTACACCCTTGGAAAACATTATTAAATCAAGTTATAATAGCATATCTTTATGTTTTAATTTTAACCATTAATATAAAATTATATGAGGATCAAGATTTACTCCTCTACTAATTGCTCCTCTCACTCGATCCTCCTCTACATATTTTTCTTGGAACATATAATTCAAAAATTAAAAATATATATGCACGTTAAAAAAAAAAGAGTAAACTTTCTATTTGGTCTTTCAACATTTTTGTATCACACTATTTTGTCCCTCAAGTAAAGAAATTAATCTTATGGATCCTTAAGATTTAAAATGATAGATACATTAGTCTCTCTATTAATTTTTCATTAATGGACTTACAAATGTGACACAGGATAAGGATGACGTACCATTAAAATGTTAGATGCAAGCAAAATGATGCTATTTTGGCATATATTGCAATCACTTTGATGTTTAAAATTGTACAAAATAAATCATTTTATGACTATAATAACGATTTAAATGACTCATTTTATAAATTTTAATAATCAAAATGAGTAATTTTAAACTTCATTCTATTTCAGATGATATACGCATCATTTAACGTCCTATTAACAGGTCAATGCATTATGTTATTGTCTAAAGAACTAAATACACATATAGAGACTCATGTGTCCTATGATTAAAATATTGAGGGACCATATGTTTAGTTTTAGTTTTTAAGAAACTAAATGATTTTGTAAAATTTTCTTGAGAGACTAGCCAAACTATTTACTCTAAAAAAAATATTCATATATCTTTGCTTTATTTGAAAATTAGATAGAATATATATACAAATATTTTAATACAAGTTCTGTTTTATCTTATATCACTTTTTTTGTACACTAAAGTTCTTTGATATCACTTTTTCATATATGTCACTGGTTTAAGCAGGAGAAAACACTGGCCGACTAGCCAATCCTTTTCATTTAATTTATGTATGGTGCACACCGCACAGAAAGAAGGACAGGGTTGTTCAACACGTAAAAGGTTCTTTTTCTCCGGAATGAATTGCACCCATCACAGTGAGTAATGACGGAACGAGGATGCACTCATAAGTGTTTAACACGTCTCATCACATCATCATGTGCATAGCCATGTAAACAGTGTTGGTTGCAACTGAGTTTTATTTTTCCCTACAGAAAAAGATATATACAAGTTCCAACGAAAATAATATCCGTGAAACTTTATCATTTCACACTTCATTATTGTTGGGGCGCAGTAAGGCAGCAAGGCATGGGCTTTCTGCCCGCAATTAATAAATAGCTGCGGGTAGTTTAGAGTCTTTAATTTATTGCAGCAAAAATAGCCAGTTGAAGGCATTATAATAATTATCTTGATGAACTTAATTATGCACGAAACAAACACATAAATATTTGTACGGAATGTTCAGCCTTAATTAAAAGGAGGGGCAGCGAGTGTGAGGCAAGCGTAGGCATTTTGCCTTGTTGAAAGTGCTGCAAACTGAATAATTGAGGGGTGGATGTAGGGATTTGATGCATTATTTTAATTTTTATCTTCTTCTTTTTTTTAGAAAAAGGGAAATGTTTGCACATATATAGTAAGTTGTATTACATTCTTTGTTCATAATTCAAAAATATATGGAATTCAATAATGAAGGTGTTGAATGTGATGTTAATTAATAGGGTTTTTCCAATGCTACTGATTAAAAATAACAGAAAAAGTAAGTTATAAAACTTTCTAATGGATCCTACACTTTGAAAACATAAAAATATATTTTCCCAAGACAAGAGTTTTCTTTTTTAATTTCTTAATTGAGGTATTGATTATATAAATCCTAATTAATGTTGTACATTACTTATAAAATCCAGCGTATCAATTCTATATTTATTTCAGTTGTGATCATTATATGTTGGTTATTGTAAACTATATGTCGATTCAAAACCTCCAACACTAAAATTCACACTTCTTTGAACTAAGAATACCAAATGTCCATTGGAGTATGACTAACTCACTATGTTTTGAATTGGAGGTGTGTATTTGCTTTTCCTACGTTACTTCAATTCTACAATGGTCTTTCCCTTGCACCTTGCTTGGGAAAAAAAAGAAAAATTAAGAGTAAAGAAAATGAGGGGGAACAATAGAAGAGAAATAAAGAGAAAAATTTAGGTCTGTTTTTTAGTTTTAGATTTCAATTTTCAGTTTTTTTTTATATTTTTCAGATTTTATGAAGAAATACTGAAAATTCTGACAATTACAAATTTCAGTTTTTAGTTTTTATTTCCAATTTTCAATATTTCTTTCAAAAAATCTAGAAAATAGAAAAACTGAAATTATAAAAATGAAAACTCAAACCAAACAGTCCTATTTTCTCTCCTAATGTTTGGTTGAAAAGAAAAATAGAGATAAAGAAAATGTGATTAAATATAAATAATAATATTAATAATTATTTTGTACGATAAAAGAAGGAATTGGAAGGATAAAATTGTAAATTTATATTGTAAACTCATCTCCAGCTCCATTTTCTCGCCTTGGAAGGAGAGAAAAGTCTGGGCATGGGACCCACACTCTTTTTTCAGTTCCCACACTCCTTTTTCTTTCTCTCCATATTTGCCTATGTTCCAAACCACAAAAAAAATCTCTTATGCCCATTTTCTTTCTTCATTAGTTCTTTCTTCGCATTCTCTCACATTCCAAACAAACACTTAGGGTTGTTTTAGTTTTCAATTTTTATTTTTAGTTTTTCAGTTTTCAGAATTTTAAAAACTAAAATTCTGAAATTGTTTCAGAATTTTCAGTTTTTCCTTCACAAATTTGAAAATTAGAAATTAAAATGAAAATTGAAAACTCAAATCAAACATGCACTTAGAGTCTATTTCATGTTTTACCCAATTGTTATATAACTCTTTCTCTTCCCCTATTAGCTCTCAAATTAAAATTACATGTTTTATTTGTGGTCATACAAGGGGACCTCCAATCATAATTAGCAATACATTTGTGAGGATTAATTGTTGAAAATTTAATTTGTCTTCATATGTATTAATTGGTGGAAGGATCGAACTCATGATATTATTAAATGATATATTTATTCTAATTTTGTATTGATTTTAATTTTAATATACTAACAATGTAAATATTTTTATACAATCATATAATTATATATTGGCACATCTACTATGATGATGATTAACTTTTATCTCTAGTACTTAATAAATTATATAAATGAAATGATTTTATTGGATAACAATATATAAATTTTTTTGAATTGGATCTGGGTTGTGATTTCGGGGATGGGGTGTTTTGGTTCTAACTTGTTTATTAGTTTTTGGGTGAGGCTTCTAACTTGTAAGATTGCTCTCGGCTACTTATAGGATATAGGTAGTTCAAACCAAGAGCTCATTTTAGATGGGCCTCAACCCATCGGTTTTGAAACAAAAACTTGAACCCGTTTTTCTAACCAAAAACAAAACCGTTCTACAAGAAAATATTTGAACCAGTAATTATTGGGAATTCAAGAATATTTTACATAAATTTATACAATTTATTATGATCTTAATATTAATCAATAATTTTTTATAAGATATTAGAAGATATAGGTAGGGATAGAACTTAACTCTTGACCTTTCATAACTCATTGAGACATTAAGGAATCTATCACTAAATTGGACTTACTTGGAAATTAAACAATCATTTTACATGAATTAAAAGAAACATTAAGATAATTTTTGAACTAATTAACTAATTAGTTTTTTAAAAAAAACTTAATTTGAATAAATATTAACTTTATTAATAGCTTACTTAAGCATGATGTATATAAATAACATAATTTATGTATTTAAATGGGAGGTGCATAGTGGGAAAGAGTAAATACAAAAACGTATGCTGACAAGATGGTTCCACCTTTCCTGCCCTTCTACACATGTCCATGGCATAAGTGCAAGGAATTAAAATATTACTCAAGCATCATATATAATTATATATACCCTTAAAAAATGGGTATAATTAAGCATGAAGAAATTTGAGTTAAGAGATTTTTTGTTCATATGTCAAGTGTACGTATTAATCCTCAATTTGTGCCAACATGCCATAAAATCGAAAAGTTGAAACTAGCCACTTGCCACATGCAACCACATAAAGGAACTTCTGGACGCCCTCCAATATAGAGGATCCTTGTAACAGACCCTTCCGCTTCAATTCAATGACGCTCAATTTAACCTTCCTAACCCCTTTAACTCCAAAAATAAAGAAAGCCCTTCACTTAAGAGCCTCACATTTGCCGTACTTGTGCTTCACACAAACACCACGAAACCCATAATTCCAAGCACAAATTCTCACCCCCCAAGATATGGCTTCTTCTTCTTCTCATTCCTTGTCATCATCTTTGCATGCTTCAACATTCATAGTGGCAATTATCATTTTCATCTTGTTTTGCATGCCATATTGTGCCCTTGGCTTTGGTGCACAAACAGTCATAGACTCTCCTTTGTTAACACAAAGGTTAGGAATTAATCGCACTATCAAAGTTGATATCAACGGCAATGGGGACTTTAAATCTGTTCAAGCTGCCATAAATTCCATTCCTGATGGAAATTCTAATTGGGTCATTGTCCATGTTAGGAAAGGAGTATACAGGTACAAATCAAACTTTTGTATATACTAGTATCTTTTTTTTTATTATTATTTCTAGAAAAACTTGAAATCAATAAGCTAGTGAAAAATAAGTTGTTAATGCAAATATTCATTTTGATCATGCAAAGAGAAAAGGTGCACATACCAAAGACTAAGCGTTATATATTCATGAGAGGGAATGGGAAAGGAAAAACGGCTATAGTTTGGTCTCAAAGCTCCTCTGACAACATTGCTTCTGCTACCTTCAAAGTCGATGCCCCTGATTTCATTGCATTTGGAATTAGCTTCAAGGTATATATGCAACCGCCTTGAATCTCTAAATTCATATTTTATAATCATTATGATTCTAACTTTTTTTTTCCTTTAACCTACATGGAAGTGCAAGGATTGGTCAAAATTTTGTATATAGTTTTATTTATTAGGGGTGTGTTTGGTTAGAGAGTAAAAATGGGATAAAATTTTCATGAATGAATTTCATGTGCAATTTTATACATGAAGTTCATCTATAAGAATTGAAAAATTTATCTCATTTTTATTCCCAAATCAAGATAAAAATGGAGTATAAATTTGTATGGATAAAATTCATATGCCTGACATTTACTCTCACTTTTACACCTCATTTTCACGCACTCATCCAAACACACCCTGAAAGTCAAATTTCTAAATAATTATGTACTTGCTTTGGCATTGCAGAATGAGGCTCCCACGGGTATTGCCTATACCTCACAGAATCAATCGGTGGCTGCATTTGTGGCTGCAGACAAAGTGGCCTTTTACCACTGCGCATTTTATAGTACTCATAACACTCTCTTTGATTACAAAGGCAGGCATTACTATGAGTCCTGCTACATTCAAGGCTCAATTGATTTCATATTTGGTCGTGGCAGATCCATCTTCCAGGTAAGTTAATTAACTGTGTTTATCTCTATCCCTTTCTTTCCTCATATTAATTAGAGAAATTCTATCTAAGCGGCTTATGTGACCAAAAAAAAAATCTTTTACTATCTATTTTTCAATATTCACTAATTTTTTTTTTTTGGTAATGGATATTCACTAATTTGACTCTATAGTCATTATTGTTTTCTACTTTAACAATACTTAATGCTATAAGTAAAGTATTAACCATTAAATAATACATTATAAATTATACAAAATAATAACTCTGTTTATTCTGCATATAAAAATGTCTCATGTTAATTATTTGACTGAACTGCCATCAATTATGAATTACTTACTTACAATTTCATGCAGAGTTGTGAGATATTTGTGATTGATGACAAGAGGATAAAAATTCACGGGTCAATCACAGCCCAGAATAGGGAAAGTGAACGCGAGATTAGTGGATTTATATTCATCAAATGCAGGGTTTATGGCATTGGTGGGGTGTACCTAGGAAGGGCTAAAGGTCCTTATTCTAGGGCCATTTTTGCCAAGTCATATCTCTCCAAGACAATTGTCCCAGAGGGATGGACCAACTGGAGCTATGATGGTAGCACAGAGTAAGGAAATCTCTAACCAATTTACGTACTCTTTAAAAAATTAAGCTTTAATTTTATCAAATAATTGCTTATTTTTCATAAACTATTTCAAGATAAACTTATCCAAACACCCCTTTAGCAAATTATGTTGAAAAGGGAAGAATGTCCATTAATTAATTCTGGTAATTGAAACTGCACAGAAACCTATTCCATGCGGAGTACAAGTGCTATGGGCCTGGAGCAACTACAGAAGGACGAGCTCCATGGTCAAGGCAACTCACTGACCAAGAAGTTGCTCCATTCTTGTCTATTGATTACATTGATGGCAAGAATTGGTTGCCAGCATTTCATTAATCACGTTTTGCAAAAGCTCTTATACAGAAATTGAGGGGCGTTGATATCAAAAAGAGACCCTCAACACGTAGTTGGGTTGTTTGTTTGGCAAAGGCATTCAATATTGCATATAGACCCACTTTATTATGCCACTGCTATTGTACTTTATAGTACTTTTAGATTTCTGCCTAGTCAAATAGAATCCGTTCCATGCTAAAGAACCTTTTAATTTAAGAGTATGTACAGTGTGCAAGTGCCATACACATGTCCCCTTTGACTTGTTAATGTAAACCAAGTTTGATTTGCATTACCAGTAACATGTGCCACCCTAGCTGCTGCTGCTTATATGCTATTTTATCAAGTGCTGCCAATTAAGTTAATTATGGTAATCGTGGCTCATGATTGAGTAAATAGCGCGGAAAATAATTGCTCTCTGTGTCTCTTTTTATATCTCTCAATCATTTATTAACATAAGAAGAGAAGAATTAAAAGAAATTTAAAAATTTAAAATATTTATCAAATATATAATACTTTTTTTCATATGACAATAAATAATAGGGAGATAAATGATTTTCATTCAGGTAAATAAAGACAACCAAAAATAATCGTGGTAGAAAAATATAATGAAGATCATGATAAACTAGATCATTTCTCTGAGAAATTTATAGGTGATGTAATGAGAAAAATTATTATTTTGTATTGTATCTTTACTATATAATTTATATAACATTAAAAAATGTAAAGTAAGATAAGATAATAATAACTTTTGTATAACTTATGATAAATGCTAAATAATATTGAATAATTACTTTTCTTATTTGAAAAATACTTAATATTTTTTTCTTATTTTCATGAATGTTAATAGCTTATTAGCATGCATGCAAATTTAAACAATTATTACATAACTCTCACATTTATTTAATTAATCTATATATAGTGCATAATTGCATGTTGCAATCCATGTGAGGACAACAATCATATTGCATGGCACTACAATATAAACACGTCTAGGAGTTCTTTAAATTAAAGCCCACCCCCATGGCCTCCACCACCTCCAACACTACCACTAAAGCCACCACCGGCACCAATTCCTCCTCCTATACCGCCACCGCCACCGCCACCAACTCCTCCTCCCACACCACCACCTTTACCACCTCCAATACCACCTCCAGCTCCACCACCTCCTCCAACTCCTCCTCCCACACCACCACCTTTGCCACCTCCAAAACCTCCACCCGCACCACCTCCAACTCCACCGCCTCCTCCAACTCCTCCTCCGACACCACCACCTTTGCCTCCTCCACCTCCACCAGGACCGCCACCAGCTCCACCACCTTTGCCGCCTCCAAAGCCCCCACCAGCACCACCTCCTCCTCCTCCTCCACCACCACCTTTACCGCCTCCAAAGCCTCCACCAGCACCACCACCTACTCCACCACCTCCTCCTCCAGGACCACCACCTTTGCCGCCACCAACGCCCCCACCACCACCTCCAGCCCCTCCTCCTCTACCACCACCTTTCCCGCCTCCAAAGCCCCCACCAGCACCACCTCCAGCTCCTCCGCCTTTACCACCACCTTTACCGCCTCCAAAGCCTCCACCAGCACCACCTCCAACTCCACCGCCTCCACCAGCTCCTCCTCCTACACCACCTCCAACTCCACCACCTCCTCCAATACCTCCACCTGCACCTCCTCCACCACCGATACCAACACCACCACCACCACCCCCACCCCCACCTAAACCGCCTCCTTTATGAATGCCGTCAGCTAATTCATCTTCCTTAACTTTTCTGCATTCTGCTATTCCTGTCACTAATAAAAACAACACAGCAAGTATACCAGTATACTTCTGCAGTTTCCCCATCTTTGTACTATCAAAAAGTAAAGCTATAAACGATTGCCTTGCTTGCAATTTGAAAGCTAGCAAGGAGCAATACTTATAGTGGGAAGGCAGGGTACGTGTCATTAATACATGTAGTTGACACTAGATCTGTCTCTCATTCTGATATTGACGCATACACCTGCAAAGTCCTCTTATTCAACACTAGCGCAAAAAATTCAAACTTAATTGGAAGATTGAAAAAGAAAATTTTCTATCCCATTCAATCAGTGCCACCTAATTAAATCTCTAGATATATATGAAACAACTTCTATACATGCGGGATAGTGGCTAAAAGCCCAAGCATGTTACGTTTCTAAACCACGAACTCTTTATACTAATGGCTGAATTGATGAAAAGCTGGCTCCACTAAGATTAGTGTGAAATGGTGGGAGACAAGCAAGTCAATTATGGATGACAAGTGCCTTATAAATCTTGGCCTTCTTGATCAACTCATAATCATTACATAATCAATGATACAGTTATAACTTAATTTTATCAAATTTTGCTGCCGACCAATTTTATTTCGATTGAAAATGGTATGAATATGTATATGATCAGTGGCGCTGTATGTATCTTTGACCTTGACCCTTTACCTCCAACATTTAATGATTTTACCAACTACTTACCCGGCTGCTATCGACTCCAATAAAAGAAAAAAAGAGTAAATCTAGATATGGTGCAAACTTCTTCAAGTGGAAAATATGAGTGCACATTCAATTAAATAACTTTTTTAGTTTTTTATTAAATGTGTATCACATTTATTATAGCATAAACAAAAAGTTAAAAGATGATACGATAATTACGCCCATAACTAGAATATTTTGCATTCAATAGTACAGTATACATCAAACCTCTAACATTAAACTCATCTTATGAGAATTTTTTTTTCTTTTTTTTTTTTGCTTTTGAAATTATATTAATCCTAATAAGATTTGAATTGAGAATCTAATGCATACTAACTAAACTCCTTTCACTTTTGTTGTATTTTGTAATGCTTGGACTAAAATGGTAAGTATTTAATAATATAAATTAAGGCAAGCAAGCATTTTTTTCTTATTCCCGAAACACAAAAATCTATCAGCATATTTTTTTAGTCGGTGAATTCATAATTGTCTTGTCCTACCTCAACCACCTTTTGTGTTATGGAATCGTCCCAACTTTGTGAAACTTTCGCCACCCAAATTTATTGCAAGTTTTAGTTTGGATGTGATAATTACTTTTTTAAAAATATATGTATAGGATTTTATTGTTGATGTGCATATTAATACGGATGTGGAAATTAAAAAAATATCAATATGAATATTTATTAGATTACAAATCTTAAAAAATTTAGTTTTCTTTTCCCTTTTTATTATCCGTCTTAAAATTAAATATACAAAAATTTGAGTTGTACAAATAATTCCATTTAAAAAGGTTGAACATCTCCATTTGGAATCATTTTAGCTAGTGAAAACACTTTAAGAAAAATACTAAATAGTCAGAGATTTGTTAGATTATACATAATAATAATAATAATAATAATAATAATAATAATAATAATAATAATAATGTGACACTATTTTGAATCTTTAGATAAATTTGTTCTTTGGACCTTTTCCACTTATTTAATCACTCTCATTAAATTTTGGAAAATTCAAACAATAACTCCAACAAATATATAATTTTGACCACTGTAATATTACTTAAGTGTTAAATATAGCATATATACTAAATTTAAAAGTCAAGATTTGATACAGAGCTACTAGATTGTCAAGTTATTACTTATTATAACTCGCAAACTAAAGATAATATATCTTTAATAACAGAGGAGAAATCAAACTTTCTTATTTCAAGAGCGCTAAAAAAACCTTTCCTCCTCAAATAGTCAAATAACCTAGGCTAGATTTTTTTCTAACTAGATTATCTTTCCAATGTATTCTTGTAATTAATCCGTGAAACATATATAGTTGTTACTATTAATTTTTAAGGGAA
Source organism: Dalbergia oliveri (assembly GCA_030441495.1). NCBI lineage: Eukaryota > Viridiplantae > Streptophyta > Magnoliopsida > Fabales > Fabaceae > Dalbergia > Dalbergia oliveri. Next base: position 20,719,714 of record JAMLFY010000009.1, on the reverse strand, counting down.
ATAATATTTAAACATTCAATCGTGGATATCACATTAAGACATCGTTCATTCTTATTATCCTTTGGATGTCATAATGATCCATATCTATTCCACTTTTCCACCATATTTAAAGGTGAAAAAATGAGTGTCTCAATATGATATCCACTTTTAGATATTCAAATAGCATTATTCAATTTTTAAACTAACCATTATTCGGTATTAATGTATTTTTAAGAGAGTGAGGAATGTAAATGTTAGATATGTACATATATCGTTGCGGCGGGCAGCAAAAATCGTGCAATTAACTCAACGTGTTCGTAATTAAGATTTGATGGTGATTTTTTTTTCTAATTAGATATGGTGTATTATAAGCATAATTATAATATATAATATATATCAGATCGTGAAATTTATAATAAAAGTACATGTATTATAGAAAATATACTTTGTAGTCATATATTATATATTAAATTAAGAATACTTTGAATAACAAACGACGTAATAAATCCTACCTAGCTAGCTAAGACTTTCTCTTCCACTAAAGACAAAGGACGGGCCGTAGTTACATATCACTCACCAACAATGCTCGTTGATATATAGGTGATTAGCACTCGATAAATAGGGGGGGTATGTTCTAACTTTGGATTGAGACGGAATTTTCTCTCAATTTAAACTTTTTTCTACCAAAACATAAAATGTCACTTTAACTACAAATTGATGTTAAAATTGAGTCCTAACTGAGTGTGTCTAAATATTGCTATGTATTGTATATTGTTATGTAATCCATTTGGTCCATAATATAAGTTATTTTTTATTTAGTTTAAAATATAATTTATTTTTATATTTTAAGAAAATATCAATTATTTTTTATCAATTTATCTCTATATTTATGATGAGTAAAAAAGAATAAGTGAGTATAATTATTTAATAAAATGATAGTTTATGATCAGTGATAAATGATATTTTTATCTTTTATTTTTATTTTTTAAAAGATCAATAAAACTCAATTATTACTTTAATTTCTATACATAATCTTATATGACTTGAGTAATTTTTGGTAAATAATAAAATTACATAACAAATGCACATCACATACCTTATCACCATTGAATGTGATGAGTGAATGGAATGAATAGAGGCACATCACATCTAATGATAATAAATTGTATGATATATATTTATTATGCAATATCATTATACACCAAACATTATTCTATAATACTTATATTATGAATCGAGACTTATATTATGAACGGAGGACTAATTTGCAAGCGTCTGTCCCACCACGTGTATCATTTATCAGTCCAAAACCACGTATGGAATGAGTGGGAGCTGCTTTCCGGTACTAATTACCAAGTTTACCACCGTTTGGGTGGTTTCAGAAACGTCGCGGTCTTGAGCATTTAAACAAACAAAAAAGAAGTAAACAAAGCTTTTAGAGCTCCAGGGCCCTCTGTGAAGTGGCACATAACCTCTTTAAAGGAACTGCTATACCCTTTTTTATTTTTTTTCTTTTAAGCCATTGAGTTCTTTAGATTCCAAAAGTTATTTTAAAAAAATTTATAGTAATATTATTTAATAAAATAATATAAAAGTTATTATTAATAATGATAAATCATAATAATGCTATTTGACAAATATATACATCATAAAATTATTTTTAATTAAAATCTAAAATAACTATAATGAATATAAATACTAAAAGAGTTTAATTTGTATATACTGACAATGTAAAATATTTTTAGACTATCATTTAATCAAATTATTCTATTTAGATGACTTTTTAAATAGTGGGTGTAAAACTCAATTACCTTTATTGATGTAATAATATATGATTGAATGATATAATTAGTGTGTACAAATTAAACTCATATTAAAGAGACTAATTTCTATCTTCACTGTTATTAAAAGAAAGTAAAGTTATATTAATTTTTAAATATTAGAGAGCATATTAGAAAGCATTGTATCAGGTAATCTCAAAAGCATCCATGATTTTTAAAAGCTAGGAACAAAAAGACCTCACATTGTCTATTTATCAAATAGAAAATTTAATATATATTTTTCATAAGTTAGAGCAACTCTTAAAAGAACACTAGCAAATCAATCCTTTGTCTCCATTTTACCTATTATGACTTTGTTTTTGTTTTTGTTTTTTAAATAAAAAGTTAATATATATTTTGATTATTGAAGACCCTAAGACAAAACATTTTAGTTCATTTAAGAAAATTTACTAATATTTACTATACTATTTTAAATTTTTTAACAATGCTTATAAAAAATATTATTGTAATTTTAATAATATTTAAAAATGCTGTATATAGATCATGTTATAAGAAAGCTTTACCAACAAATTTTATATAATTTAGTAATATTTAAAAATATTACTAAATCTCAATTATGTTGTAATTATTTTAGCATCTCAAAAAGTTTGTCAACATTTTAATCTCTAAAAAATACAGTGACATTTAAGTCCCTGTCATCATAGCATTTTATTCCTTCAATGAACTGAGATTTGTTAAATGATAACGACCCTCATGAGTCAGGGACATCATTAGCTATGTAACATGAGAAATAATTTTTTTTCATTTGAAATCAGGGTATTTAATGCAACAACAGTGACTAATCCCTCGTCGTGAAAGCTCTCAAAGAGACATGACTATGAAATGTACTCTATTCCCATGAGTGGAGCGAACCCGACCATATGATTAAGGGACAATGTTAGCTGCCATCACGCCACACCTCATAGTTTAACATGAGAAATAATATAACATACTTATAATACAAGCAAAAAAAAAAGGGTGTTGGACCCAGGGAAATAATTAATATATATCACTTGCATCTCATTGTTGAAATTATGTGTGTGAGTTCTCCTAATACAAAAATCAACGAGCTTAATTTCTATGCATTGTCAGTATAAATCTTTTTACACGTTATTCAATTAAATCATTCTATTTACATTACTTTTGAAGTATAATGTGTGAAACTTAACTATTTTTACTAATATGCCAATACATAATTAGATAACATTATAAAATTTTAACGTGTTGATACATAGAAGCTAAACTCAAAATATACACAGTACCTTCTAAAACACAACATATTAATTTGTGAGATAATCTAAATGTTGTATTAATGAAACTAGGACCATCTCATTAATAAAATGTATGTATTGTGAGAATTTTGTGTAACATATGGAGCTCGTCTATAACAAATTTCACCTAAATTTTATCCAAATCAAACATATCTTAAGTATTTTTAAAAATTTGTTAAATATATTTATTTTTTAAAGAAAAATAATGAATTTTTTTTTTACATTTTGATATATTAATACATTTAGGGTTTTTTTGGATGATCTTGTAGAAAAAATATACATTTTTTAAATGATTTTTGTAACCGCAGTTACCTCAAGGGTGAATGTCCATGGTGCCCTCCATCGCATTAGAGTGGATGGAATGTCTTTCTATGCTTCCTTGGTAGTGGTTAGTGAACTCCAAGGGCCCCAAAGATATCTACAAAGACTCTAATGCTTAAGTTAGCAAGGGTTTAAGAAAGGCGATGTATATGGATTTGATAATATACCTTTAATGATGGTCCCCTTTTCTATTTATACCCTTTTAGGATTTGCCCTATAGGGGACATGTGGTAGCGAGTTTAACATTCCTTGGAATATTATTTCTGGAAATACTATTCCTAGGAACGTCATTTCCAGGTATAACATTTTTAGAGCGTTTGGTAGAAGGATTAGGCTTCCAAGAATGTTATAAAATATGCCTGGGAATTAACATTTCTGTGTTTGGTTGCCATTAATATTCCCAGGAGTATTGTATAATTTTCCCAAAATACCCCTCATAATTTTAATGTCAAAAATAATAATTTCAACTAAAAATAAACTATTTTAACTAGAAATTAACTATTTTAACTCAAAAATTAACCATGCTTTTGAAAAATTAACTATTTAAACCCACAATTACTTATTAAATTAAAATTTAACCTTTTTACCAAAAATTAACAATTTTAACCAAAAACTAATAGTTTTATCTCAAAAATTAACTATTCTAACTATACATTAACTATTTTAACTCAAAAATTAACTATTCTAACTAAAAATTAACAATTTTAACTCACAATTAACTAATTAAACTAAAATTTAACCATTTTTACACAAAAATTAATAATTTTAAATAAAAATTAACAATTTTAACTCAAAAATTAATTCTAACTACAAATTAACTATTTTAACTCAAAAATTAACTATTCTAACTAGAAATTAACAATTTCAACCAAAAAATTAGCAATTTTAACTAAAAATTAATTATTTTAACTCAAAAATTAACCTTAAACATATTAAACTAAAAACTTAACTTGAAATTTACACACAAATATAATCCAACATAACCATAATTATATAAAATTTACTCAAATTAAATTCAAACACATAATTTTATTTTACAATGCTAGATATATGAGTATTATCCACATTACAAAACAAAACAGCCACAATAATTTAAACACATAGTAATTCATTAGCATGATATGTCAAATCTTCTACATACAAACCCACTATAAGGGCTACCAATTCATACAAAAGGCTTAAATTCAAGTCATATAATTGTTCCAAATTAAGAAATTAAGATTGATTACAATTGAAAATAACTGCCACATATTCAAACTAATTGAGTCACCCACAAACATTATCTTCTTACCCCTCCACCTCAAGAAATCCACCCCATCGAACCTACAACACAAAATTTGTAGTCACATTAACACAAAATAATATAGTTTATTTTAATATTATTTGGCATATCATATACGGACTCTCTATTATAAAAAAAAGGTGGTTTGCTGCATAGAACCAAATTAAGTTTTTATTCAAACTCATTTACCAAAAACTTCTAAAACTAACTTGAAGGAAATTAAGAGGGAAAAGTACTAATACCATATAAATATTAAATCAAAACTCCACCACGAATAGAATCCATATAAATCTAATAATAGTATGCTGATAGAGGTAACAAGTTGCTTTCCTTGAAGCAAATTGCCAATTCATGTAGAACTGCAACATCAATGTTGCTTAAACTTACTAAAAAAACTTAGAGCGAACAATATTGATTAAAACTTAATGAAACCTTCTCTTTTTGTGAACAGAGCAATAACAAAGAATAAAATGTTATGCAAATGTTGAATTTGAATTGGTCTTCATGATTATATGTATAGATATATATAGCTTCAATATAACGATCAGTAATTGTGTGTCCCAATGGTAAAGCTAGTCCACTTCCTATTCAGGAATAGAGTGACAGCAACTTCAACATTAAAAAATGCTACATGATAGCTTTGAGCCATATTTAACACCTTATGTTCAAGAAGATGCAACCAATAGCATAATCAACAACACATTTTTCATATTTGTATGTTGTATCTATATTTCTTTCATTTATTCCTCTAAATAATAAATTGAAAATCCTCAAGAATTTAGTGTATGGTCTGTCTAACAAAAAAATTGAAAGAAGAAAAATTGCTCACCTTCTGAACCTTTTCAAAGTATTGCTCCTTAACTTCTTTATAGTCCGTTGCTGCATGAGCTCTAGAGAGCAACTCAATAATCAGGTCCAAGAAATGAACCCAGCTCTTTCTTTTCGGTTGGTAGCATCTTCCTTTTCCCTTCTAATGCTGGCCATTTCTTTGCTTATCTCTGAAGGTCCATTAACTCTAGAGCAAGCCCTTTACAGAAGGAACCAAAAGTATGTAGACTAAAAGAGAATCAACAAAAGAGATTGTAGTACAATATTTTTTCACAATAGTTAGTTTGGTTCTACATTCAATAAACAATCAGAAGATTCCTCCAAACAAAGAGATAGCAACATCTTTCATATATATGATGAACTCAACAGCAACTAACAGACATAGGACCCAACAATGTGATTCTTAAATCAAAATTCATTTCCTAAAAATCATATTACCTTAATTAAGGAGTGCATTAAAGGATAAGCGCTACAAAAATCATCACAGAAAATTTAGCGGCGACCATACTCAAACACAAGCAAAAAGTATTAGAATTCATCAAACAAGAACCAAATCAAATATCAGAAATCTTTTAAGCATAAAAACCAATCTCGATTTGCCAGTTCACTTCATTAGCATCCTACCTATAACTATAACTACTTGTCCATAAACTTGACATTCAAAAAAATAGTTCAGGATTACACAAAATTGACTCTTAAGAGTCCAAATAAAAAATATCCATCCATCAGCATTCATCATATTGTGCCTCTTTATTAAGAAGACTAATATAATAACAGAGCACAAAAACATTCACCCAGCAAAGCAAAAATCAAGTCACGGCATCTTAATATTTACATCACATGAGCATTGGAAGAAAAACAATAACATATGAATACTTGCTCAAAGGATGCACAATTGAGTTGTGTTACTATGAAAATGAGTTGCTATAGATTAGAAGCTCATCACTTAGTTATACAAGCCATTCATTTCAAGTTTAAATGATTAAAGCAATGCTTGATTAGAATGAAAATCAATGCCTGAAACACAAAATCCAACAGCTTACAATCAAAATCAACGCTTGAAGCACAAAATACATAATTTGGAACACAATTTTTCGAATCAATTCACAGCTCTTCATAGTGAAAAACGTAAAATAAAAGCCAAAAGACAACAAAACACTAAAATATAAGGCTATCCAACACAGAAGCAACACATGGCATTCAAAAATAGACCATGCACACAAATAGAAGAATGTGGACAACTTTTACCAGCTTATTCAAAAATTGTTTTCTCGCTAAATATGCAATACATTCAACTAGTTTTTTCACACTTTTCTTGACTAATGTAGGTGTGTCTGATCCAGATCTATGATCAATCAAGTTAAGTTAAATAGCATTGTTTTCAAAGCAGTCCTTAGACACATTAGAATAAGGCATTTGAAAAATATCAAAAATAATTCACGAGTCCTAATTTCCTAAGCTCACTTCTCCCTGTTAATTGTTATACACTTTGACTCTTCTTATAATTCTATGGCTTCAGGATAAGAAATCACGTGTGGATATGAATTATAAATTGCTTCTACCTGTATCAGGTTACTTACAAAACAAGCCATGATCCTATGATGGGGAAAAGATTGGAACAAAGACTACATAAGAGTACCAACTTTCATGTTGATTTCACAAATAATAAGCGTGCTACGAGATGAGATCTGTGTATAACCCAAAATATAGAATATCTTAGGAAATTACAAGACAAAAGAATGTTTAAGATAAAACAGAGCACTAATGTAGAGCCACAGATGAAATTTTGCTTTTGATATATTGCATAAAAAAAGGGAAGATCGAGATGTAAATCGAAAATCAGAAATAATCTATAAGTGTGATTTCATATTGATTGGATAAATCAAATGCTAGTAGGATACTAATTAGAGCATGCAACACAGCCACAGAACACTCATAAAAAAAATCAAAAGATCCAACTGGAATCATGCAACAATAGCCACACACATCTTTTAACAGCATACCTGGGCCTAATTGACAAAAGTAAGAGGGAATTCCTAATTCCAATTTCAGTCACCACAAAAATTCACAACACATACAAATAGCTCAAATTCGAATAAGCTAAAAAAAAACAAAAAAGATATCACTAGTATCTTCTTCTTCTACTTGTTCTTTCGTTCTTCTATCTTTGAGATTCAAGCTTAACAGAGCTAAACCCTAAACCAATTGAAGAAAAAACTGATTTAGAATTATATAAGCTATCAAAATGTGATTAATAACTTGTAAACAGTGACGAAAAATTGCAAAATTGAGAATGGGAGAATGATATTAGAGAATGTAAAGAATGTACAATGAAATCTACAGGATCGAAGAGAGAGAATGAAGAAGAAAATGAATGATGTAGAGAAGAAAGAAGAAAGAAGAAGAAGAGATTGTGTTTGAGAAATCAGAATTGGAGCTTGATGAAGTTCTTCGCGGATTGTATTTGTGTGTAGCTGCAAAAACACCAATCGACCTAAATCAAGAAGAATCCGAAGAAGAGAAATCAAAAGGGAAAGAACGTATTGATCGGAACCCTAATCGAAACAAAGAGGAATAGAGAGAACACTAGTGAAGCATACCTTCAATCTATCCTCGCGGTGGTGGCAGGTCTTCACTGCGGTGACGGTGGCGGTGCGAGCTCTTGTGGTGGAAGGGAGAGAGCAATTGCTTAGGGTCACAGAGCTCTCAATAGTTCGATCTGTGATGTTATGAGGGGGTATTTTAGTGATTTTATTTTGTCAGATCACATTTTCTTTCCTGGGAATAAAATATTCCCACCTAAAGACGGGATAGAAAATGGGATCTATTCTATTCCTCGGAATTAAATGTGCCTGGGAATATCTTTTCAGCTGTTTAACAAACATAAAAATGTTCCATTCCCATACTAAAATTCTTAGGAATTAAGAAAAAATCAGCTGCCACATGGCCCCATAGGGAAACCATAATGATGAGTAAGCACCCTTCTAGAACATCTTATCCTTTCCGTGACTTGAGGAAAATCATTAGGGTAAGTCACGTATTTATAAGGATATATTTGTGAATTTGATTTTTGGAGGAAATGGGAAAACTTGTAATATAATTTTATGCTATAAGTCCTTTCCTTTCCTCCATTCCCTTTCAAAATATATACTCACAAACATAATTTCCACGCTCATCCCAACTTGAGGCATTTTCCAAGAATTCAAGGGGAGTCGGTTGTGGTCTAGTGGGAAGAGGTTGGAATGGCTGTCCAACCTTCCCTTTTTAGAGCATTGTGTCATGCATTGCTCGATCATATAAAGTAATGGGCAGTTGGACAGCATATTTTCATTGAAATAATAATACAAGATCAAATATTTATTTAATTTCTAAATGTATTGATATAATAAAAATTTTTACACAATTATCTAATTATATATTACCATGTCAATAAAATATATTTCACATTTATTCCAACATTTCAAACTCCATGTAAGAAAGGAAGATTTAATTGGCAGTTAAATTAAACCCATATATTTTTTTTAGAAGCTATGTATCGAAATTAAACTTTTAATTAAAAAAAACCTTTAAAAAAAATATGCTGACTAGTTGCAGTTAAATTAAACCCATATTTTGGGGTCAGTTTAATTCCTAGGGTTTAATTTAATTAACATTTTGTAAGTAGGGGGAGCTAGCTAGGGCATTTCAATAGTTGCAGTTGCAGTGTTGTGGAGGAGAGGAGAATTGAATTGAATTGAATGGAGGGTGGGGAGGAAGGAGGAGTAGAGATGGTGGCGGAGTCGTCCTCCAATTCGAAGGACAGGGACTTGCAGCAGCAGACCAAGGCATTCGACAAGCTCACTGACCGCGTTGAGGATCGCCAGCTCGATTCCACTCGCGTCCAAGAGGTGACCTCTTCAATCTTTCGTTGTTCCATTCATCCATCTTCCACTAATGCTTGAATCTCATTCTAATGGGTATGTATGGTTTGTGTCTTTTGCGCTCGTTCTGCAGGCCATGGCCTCCATCGCTGCATCTGCTGAAGCCGACTGGAATGCCATGCGTTTGAGGTGAGATCCTAACCTTCTTCCTCTTTTTTTTTTTATGTTGGATTTTTTTTAGGGTAAAACTTCAATTAGGTCCTTACATTTTATCGAGTCCCAAAAGTAAATGAACTTGACACTATATGTCATGTTTTGATTCTCTAATATCATCTTTAAGAAAACACTCAGCAATTTAAAGTATAAAATTTGAACTTTATGCGTTTGATGGTGGCTTTCTAATGTTGTAATTTGAACTTTACTTTATCTTTTCCGTTTGTAATTTGGGTATTTGCCAAAAGGATAAAATTGTTGAAAAGTCTTGAAACCATTAGGGACGTAAACAGAACAAAAGAAAAACTGTTGGGTCTAAATTGAAACTTTGGCAAAACGTGAAGGACGCAAATGAAAGAGAAGAAAGTGGGGCGAGATAATTGAAATTTAGAGTGTTTTCTGGATCTCATTGTTTGTGTCTAGTGACAACGTAGCAATGTGAAATCAGTGGCATGTATAGATTTTGAAGGGTTTAGTGATGAAATTATTCATAATGCCACAAAGATGATGTTTTGAGGAGATATTGGCTTCAAATATATTGAGTATGGTCGTGAGGTTGGTTAGGACGTGCTGGTGCTCAATATTCTTCTGCATTTCCTTAGATTATTATTCTTTTTTATATGAACCCATTCTGTGAGAAAATTGCTAATGCTGCTTGCTGTGGACTTAGTTTTTACTTTATGTTTGGCTGTAAATCATTTAGGTCTCATAAATATCGTCAAAATTTACATATGCATTTCATGATGTGATTTGCATGGATGAGAACAGAAACCTCATTGGATATTATCGGTTATCACGGGGATAAAAAGAACAGTTTGACTAGTTGTTCATATTGTGCTAACTAAGTATTGGTGTAGAATAGAGACCCTTAGGGTGTGTTTGGTTGAGGAATAAAAATGAGGATGAAAAATTCATAGATAAACTTCTTGGGTAAAATTACACATGGATCTCATTTATGAAATTTTTTCTCCCTAACCAAACATGCCCTTAATATAACTTTCAAAAAATTTCAAAATAAAAAACCCGTGTGCAATTTACGAATACCCACCCAACTATATTCTACATCAATTTGAGTGACATTAAGAAGAAAGGGAAGCTGCGGAGCTCCTGACCTGGTGGTCATTCTTGTCAAGTTCAAGCCTCAAATACAAACAAAAGTAGTTGAAAAAAGGAGGAGGGGAGGGTTTTGAAATTAACCCTAGAGTTTATAGTGTTTGACAAGTTTGTGTAGAACCCAGAGCTATTTGACCTTTAAATTTAAAATTCTTAAACCCAGATTTGGTTTCATTAACCCTTTGTCACACTTCGTCTCTCTCCCTCTAGTATGATAAGTAAAACAAACAAACCTTGCTGGCTTCAACTTGAGTATTTACTCTGACAATATGAAAATATAGGTGTCTTTGTTTCTGCTGTCATAATTCATTAGTAAAACAAAGATGGATACTCGAAACTGTTTACTAACGTTTAGAGTCTAAGTTTTCCTCTGCTTCATGCAGCTCTCTTCCTGTTGTTCTTATACGTGAATTGAAAATCAATTTGTATTACTACGAGAAATGTAAAGTGAAGTGCTTGTTTAGTTCTGAAGTCATAATTTAATAAACATGAATGAAACATGGCTCTGTAAATAACAGGAATGAATCCTCTCATGTTGATTGTTCATATGACTCCATCATATGTGATTCCTTACGATTAATTCTCTTATGTCATATATCTTGTCTACGTCTGACTTTTTAAATCAGTTGTGAGAGATTACAGATGACAAGGTGATATGAAAAATCAACATGAGAGGATCCATTCCTATGAATAACATACTCTAAAGAGATATATATAAATTTACTACTCAGTTTTCCACCTGTTCTTATCTGAATTAGGGATTTGTTTTCCATGCATCTCTAATTTTTATGTGGATTCTGTTTCTATCACAGGGAGAAAGAGTTAGCTGCTGTTAAGATAAATGCAGCAGATGTTGACATAATTGCAAATGAACTAGAGGTAACTTCTTCAACAGATCCTATCGAAACAAAAATCTTTGACATATTGTTTGACAATCTATGTTGTTCATATTCTAATCAATCGATATAATCTTCTTATTGTTTCCAACAGTTGGACAAAAAGGTGGCTGAAAGAACCTTGCGTGAGCATAAAGGTGATGCAGTTGCTGCCATTCGCCACTTGCTTCACTAGAGTGGTGAGAATGAACAAGGGTGTTTCAGGATATTTTACACATTTGCCTATATTGTTTTGCTTTGAGATGTGAACATCAACTGTCACTGACTGAAATTTTGAAAAGCAATCTGCCCTCCCCATAAACTTCTGTACCAAGCAAAGAACCCATAATCTAATGGTAAAGCCAACTTTTCATGAGGACCTCCATGTTTCTCATATGTACTTGCTTGTCGAACATATGTAGTTTGTCATTTTCAAGCTGAGCTTGTAATAGTTAGCGCTGTCAAAATGGGTCAAATCTATCATATCAGCCCGTGTACTTGTCAAAATTAGTTGAGTTGGTCTGAAAAAAATTTCACTTATTTAAACTAATTCATTAAACAGCTGATTTGATTTGTGGTGTATTTTGATTTTTCTATTTTTCTCTTGCAGATTCCATAGATTTGTTTAGGAAATTTGTGGATTTGATTTGATTTTATATTTTTTTGGGGTCATTATTTTAATGTGTCTATGATATATGTCATTTGCCTTTTTCTTTCTTTGGTCGGGAGATATATGTCAGTGTTTAGACATTGTTTTTTTGGATAAATTACACTTCTCTATTTGAGGTTCCGGAAATATAACTCACATTCTCTAGTAATTCAGTTTACATTCACATCTCCTTTGTTAAAATTTAAGTATTTATATTACAGTGATACTCCTAATTTATAGAACACCTTAGTAAACTTAATAGAATGACATTTTTTGTGATATTAACTATTTCTAATTAATAAAATTATAAAAATACCCTTAAACTTAACAGAGTGGGTACATGTATTTTTATAATTAACAAGTAGATGGGGTGTAAGTGTAAGCTGGATAACTAGAGGAGGTGTGAGTTATATTTTCACAAACTTTAAAGGAGGTGAGTGTAATTTACCCTTGTTTTTTCGGTCAAAAGCTTGTAGTCATTGGCAAAGATAAGTTTATAAATGGGCTAGCCTGCGTGGACTGGTCTTAAATGGGCCGGGTTACTATATCATATGGAAAGCACTGCTTTCCTTTTATTCATGCTTTTTTCATTGTTGTGGGCAAATGTCCGTGTAAGTAGCATTTTTAATTGTGTTAATCCAAATTGATAAAAGATTTTTATCCGTGCCTTTTGTAATTGATATTGACAGGAACGGGGGTGTCGACAAATCTTGCTAACTTTTGCTTATTCAAGAAGATTCCGATAAATAAACGTGTAGCTGGTCCAAACCATGCAAATGTCCCCCATACTATGGTTCATGGTTGGATTTTCCTTCTTTGGCCACACACCATATAATTTCTGCAAGAGTTAATAATTAATTTGTCATCCTTATTCTTTGTTGGGGCACCCCACTAGTTTGATCCTGACATTGTGTAGTGTAGTTCCATTCTGAGTGCTAAAACCTCAGACCTATGTCCTTCAATAGGCTTTGATAAGTCCTCACTAGTGTAAGTTCTTTAAGACATGTGTCAATCTTATCGTCTTTCTCACATGATCTCGCCGGTCCCATTCCATTCCTAACCCTACTCGTAAAAACCTTGAAATAGGACAGAGAGAAATAATAAGGTAAATTATACTCATCTCTCCTAAAATTTGTGAAAATGTAAGTCACTCCCACTAGTTGTTCAACCTATGTTCACACTCTCCGTTAAATTTTAATTATTTATATTATACCCACACCCCTTATTAAAGAGCATTGTCAGGAAACTTAATAGAATAATATTTTTGTAATATTAACTGTTTTTAACTAATAAAATTATAAAAATACCTTTACTCGTATTGTCAAGCCAATAAGATAGGTGGAGATTTAGGTTTTTTTCACAATTATTGAACAGAGTGGGTAGGAAAATTTTTATAATTTTATTAATTAAGAATAGTTAATATCACAAAAAATATCATTTTGTGAAGTTTACTAATAGTGCTCTGTTAGTAAGGGTGCGAGTGTAATATAAATACTTAAAATTTGATAAACAGAAGTGTGAGTGTAGGGGACAAACTGGTGAGTTTGATTTTCATAAATTCTAGAAAAGGGGAGTGTAATTTATCCAAATAATAATAATAATAATAATAACCCAAATGATCAGGAGCATTGAACAAGAGCTTACATGTAAATGTAATGGTATACAATTGTATTACATTATTGCTCTTGAAAGGTTCAATCACTTTCTTTTACTCTTTCTACACTTTTTACTGTGTATATACGTGTGAAGGAATGAGGAGAAAGTTTGGATATAAATTGATTTGATTTGAAATCATTTAGAAATCAATTCTTATATTTAAAATACATCAAAGTGTCTGGAATGTTTTAAAAAATATAATTGAATTTATTTGATTTTTTTATACATTTTAAAATTATTTAATTATTCTACTAATTCTATAATTTCACTTAATTTTTAATTAGATTCCTATAATTTAAAATTTTGTAGATAGATCCTTATAGTACATAAAATTTTTTAATTAGGTCTTTTATAAAATATGGAACGTATCATAAATATTTTATTTTCATCTCTCTCTTCAATCTCTTATAAAAGCAGAATATTTCATATTTTATAACGATAGAAGTTATTGAAAGATCTCATACACTATTAGACTTACTTAAAAAATTTTAAATTATAGAAACCTGATTAACAATTTACTGAAATTATAAAAGCCTATAGATTAATTAGACCTTTTAAAATCAAATCAATTTCATTCAAATCCAACCAAATTTGATAAGATTTTAAAGACAAACAAAGCAAACTCAACTTTACAAATCAAATCATTTTTTATATTTCAAAGACTCAAACACGAAATTGAATTGACAAATCAAATCATTTCTATTTTTTAATCATTTCAAACACACTCTTAATTTTGGTACATCATGAAGTCATCCGAAATCATAACTTACTAGTTGTGCCCCATCCTTCATAAATTCCCATGCAAACATTGGATAAACCTACCTTTTCTTAAATGCTTGATGTCATCCAATAACTTGCATTACATTCCTGAAAGGTGGCTCAGCCAAATAAGGATGAAAATAAATTTACAATCTACTTTGTGTTATTGTGGATAACCAATAATAATGGAACTAAAAAAATGCAAATCCAACGTGCTAAGCTGTCTTCTTGTTAATTGCTTCAAGTGGGAACCGATAGAGATCCAACATAAATAACATGACTATAAAAGATACTAACTTTATGATTCCTATCTATGTAGCAAAATGAAAGCTCTTTTGTTTTCTCTTTTATCTTTATCTTTTGTACAACTATAAAGTGGCAAGGGCATTGTCCATATAAAAATTACAATGATGATAATGGAAACCTATACACAAGACTCCAAACATACAGCATCACTATTCAATTGAAGATGGTGCCATTAAAGAAGCACAAGAGGACTAAAATAGTTTTCTAACCTTTTTCCCCACATTTTCTTTTGTTTCCAATCTCTTTCCAACCCCGATATGATTGAATATGGCCGCAAGTGACAAAAAAAGGAACAATCTGAAAGGTTTGTGTGTCTAGGACTCCTTTTGATTGCTTTCCCCGCCGGCAGAACGGGCCGCCTGGAACTGAATGTTGTACCGTCTCTGCAGCTCTCTAAGCCTTTCCACCAGTTCCTGGAACGTTGGTCGCTGAGCTGGATCACTGGTAGTAGTGGACAAAGTTGCAAGTTAGGATAAGATGGTAATTGCAACATGCTTGGCTTCAAAATAATGGAGTATGACTGATAACCAATAATGTTTAACAAGAAAACTCACATTGATGAAGTTGGTAATTGAATAAGCATGTATTGAAGAAACAAAAAAATAAGTGGTTACTTTGAAAATCCATGCTAACCTTACCAGATTATATGGGCTATTGTCTATTAACTTTTCTAGTTTGAGTTAAATTCAACATATGCCTGAGTGTTCACAACTTCAAGTTAGCTACATGGATCAGTTAAATAATTGTAGACAATAAGTTGGGAAGCCTCAGCATGTCGATAAGTTAAAAGGAGGAAAATAGGACAATGAGAGTACTGCTACTTACAACACTCTCCACCAAAACTCAATTCACCCGTGAGTGATTTTAAAAAGGATACTTAGCATAGTATTCTTCTACACGAAATGGTCCCCATCAATCTGAACAATTATTCCTTTTTAATAAAATAGTGCACTAGATTCAATTCTTAACAGCACTGCAAGATAATTCACTATCAAAAAGTTTAAAAGAAAACTAACAAAAAGGAAGTAGAATAATAGATGGAATTAAGGGCTTGTTTGGTTACTGTTTTCATTTTCTGTATTTTCTGTTTTTCAGAATTTTGTGAAGAAAATACTGAAAATATTAGGACCTGTTTGGTTTGAGTTTCCAGTTTTCATTTTCAGTTTTCCAATTTTCCAGAATTTATGAACTGAAAAACTGAAAATTCTGGCTGTTTGCTTTGCTGAAACAGTTTCCAGTTTTAGTTTTTCAGATTTGTGATGAAAAAACTGGAAAACTGGAAAACTGAAAACTGTTTTCAGCAAAGCAAACAGCCCCTAGTGTTTTCAATTTTCATTTTCTATTTTCAATATTTCATTCACAAAATTTTGAAAACAGAAAACATAGAAAATGAAAATGAAAACCAAACAGGGCCTTTGAATAACAAATATTCAGTTATGAGTAATTAATTCAAACCAAAGCCAAGCAACTGCCAATCTCTTAACAGAGTTCAAGTGTATCAAGATGAGTTTTGGGTTACATTTAAGAATTTTATCTAAATAGGAAAAAGAAATAAGGGGCCACTCATTCCTGTTCAATGAAATTACTCTTCATCCATATGAAGATTAGTTTAGACAAACTGACCAAAAGATTAGGAAATTTTAATTTATTTATGATCTTTTGCAAGGGTGATAAAATTTATGTCTGTAATAAGCAAAGCTGTGAGCATGGGAAAAAGGGTAAGAAGTATGAGTGACAAGAGTGCATACCTATGCCAGCAGCTCTCCATTATAGAAGCCCACTGTGGATCAACATCTGCAGGAATTTCTAGCCGATGGTTCATAAACCCTACAGCCCCAATAACCTGTAAAAACCCGAGAGAAATATATGCAAGCACTGAGCATGAGACAGCGGTGAAACATTATTAAAATGTGGTACGTATCAACATGAAATGTGCAGAGAAAATTATTAAATAATAATTGCCAGTCATCATGCTCTTTTAAGTTATATTATGTGTAAACTTTAAACTAATAAGCTTAACTCTCGCATCACTTTGTAAATCTTCATTTTCATGTTTCAAGTACACATGAAATCAATACCTGCATTGCATTGAGATTATCCCAAGGGATCTTTTCAGTTGCAAGTTCCCATAATACCACCCCAAAGCTGTAAACGTCAGACCTGATGTTCCAAGAGACAGCAAAAACAAATATGCAAAGTTGAATTTTAGCACGAAGCATGAACAGTTGAACAGAGAGAGAGAGAGAGAGAGAGAGAGAGCAATTGAGGTCATAGAGCAGACTTACTTCTCATCTGAGGGTTCATTACGAAGAACTTCAGGTGCCATCCATTGAGGCTACAAACAGAAAAATGCTAGTAGAATTAGCAAGATATTTTGACTCTAGCTATAACATTTTAAGGAAGGCATAATTTCAAACAGATCAAAGATCTTATGGCCCAGAAACAAACGAGAGCCTACCGTGCCCTTTCCTGTCTTAGTTGTGAGATATGTTTCATGCTTAACGCGAAAGACCAAAATCACCAACCTGTTAAGCTAACACAGAATTAAGATATTGTCTGACCAAATAGAACACAATCCTATAAATCGTTAAGCAATTAAGTGAAATAATGAAACACAACATATGGAAAATAAAAATAAAAGACACGAGTGGCAGGCCTTCACAGTCCAATTCTTATCAACTAGAAGGTTGGAAGACTTTAAATCACGATGGATGATAGGGGGGCTGCAATGATGAAGATAATTCACACCTCGTGCCTGTAGAAAGAGTAAACATAAAATTAGGTTCAATCACAATGATAGAGATGCTTTCTGAGAAGTTGAGCTCCAAGAACAATGTCCGAGTCAATTAATAATGTTGAGAGGAGAAGAGAGGGAAAAAAGTGAACATGCCACTATTCCTCAACAAAGACCAACATCACAAGAATCAGTTATCTTTACTGAGAGAGAGAGAGAGAGATTGATCTTGTCCATGACACTGTTTCAAAGTACTCACAATATCTAAAGCCATATGAACTCGCCGTCTCCAGTCAAGTTTGGATGTGTTCTTCTGAAGCAAACGAAACAAGCTTCCACTGAATCGATAAAATACAAATAAACACAACAAATCAATAGTTTGTAACACATGCGCAATAAACAAGAATCAAAATGCTCGTGCTACCGAGGGTCAGAAACAAAAGTACAAACCGTGGGAGAAACTCAGTCACAATGCAGAGACGCTGAGGTGAAGTCACTGCCCCCATAAAGAGAATAATATTTGGATGACGAAGTCTTTTCAAGACAGACACCTTCACACAAAAAACATTGTCAACTCAATGTTATACAAAGGAAACTATAGGGAGCTGGAGGTTCAATTATTCGCAGAAACAACACGGTATAAAGTGGAATGTGTCTAATCATGAAAATAATAACATATTAAAAAAAAATTGAAGGAAAACTTGAAGAAGAAGAAGAAGAAGTAGCTCTTGCAAATGGTACATGCAGCCCCCATTGGCTAGATTCTATGATAGGACATCAACATCAAACACTTGATATAACTGATAGCTATGACTCAACTACTACCAACAAGGTTTCTTCATTCCTCCAATTATGAGTTATGTGAATTCCTTTAATTGGAATAAAACTTTTTTTACTAATAATAATTGTGAAACTTACCAATATAATACAACCCTGGTTAAACTCCAGTATCATGTATCCATGTTATCAAGGTAAATTAGAGTATAATGTCAGTTATACTGAGAGAGAAGAGTGACCAAAAGGAAGACCCTATCTATCGGTCATACAAATTAAACAGTTTTTACTGCAGACTCAACAGGATGGTTATTGATCCTTATTGAACACAACCAAAGTTAATGTAGCAATCCCACACATATGATTGGTTGATAGAACCAAGTTCACATATTAAGAGTTCAAAACTCTGATGGCCAGTAAATATTATTTTCTAAAAAGAAAAAAAATCAGTGAAGGTGATTTCATGAAAGCAAAAATCCACAGAAGAAAACCTCTTACATTCTAATCAACTATTTCATCTCCCAATTACCTTATCTTCTAATCAACTACAATTACCTTAGCGTTTATTTAAGCAGAAGCTGATTTTCTCACCTTATGGATAAAATTAGTCTGCTTTCCAACATAGTAAGAAAATTTGAGTGTCAGACTGCCAAGTATACCTCTTGTCTGAAGGACAGAATGACATCATCTGAATATTCTTGCTTTGAGAACACCTTGACAGCAACATCCTACAGAAACATGGATATAAATTGAAATCAGAATAGAAGCAAGAAAAATTTAGTTAACATTTGCCATATACATTTTACAGGCCTTCCAGAAAGCTATTGATACCTTAGTGTACTAAATGCTAGAAATTCAAGCTGCTACATAACAATTTGCATAATATATATGAAAAACTTAAATACATTCTTACACCTAAAAGGGGGAAAGGGAAAAGAAGGTGCCAAAAATATCTCAAGTTTTGATAAATTGCTTTGTAGAATATCCTTTATAGTGCATGAAGTTCAAACAAGAAATTACAGGAAGAGAGAAGAACGTACTGATCCATACCACAGGGCATGATATACAGTTCCACAAGAACCTGCAATACAACAACAGAAGGATAAACAGAAGATAGATATAGCATACCAATGTGTGATAACCAATGATCACTAGATATTTGGGCACGGAAGCATGGGCTCCAATTTATTGGGACCTCAAAAGGATGTATACAAATTTGAAAAATACAGATAACATGTCATGATTGTTTAAATGAATACTTGTTTTTCTGTTGAAGCATAGATATTATTGAAAACTTGTTTCCTCGACCATGCTGCTCAGTTTAAGAACATGACTACCTTGCCCAATTTGTTCTCCAATTGTTAGGTCCTCCCACAAAATTTCATAATCCAAGCAATCAGTGTCAACATCCACTTTATTATTGACAGCGCTACTGCTACCACTCCCACAGCTGCTGGTACTACTTGTGCTGTTAACATTAAAGGAAGACCAGGATCCTGAGGCCTCATTATTAACAGGTCCATTACTTTCACCTGCCACTTGGCTTTCCATCTTCAACCCGAAAGAAAGATTCTTCTGATTAACCGGCTCACTTTCTTGATCATTTTGCAACCAAGGCCATGCAACACAAACATTCCTTGCCTCAGATTCTGCCCGATCATTTGCTCTCCATGGCCATGACAATGTTCTCTTTTGAATCCATGCTTCAGCTTTAGAAGTTATGATCTTGTGAATGGGTTTTCCTTCACCCTCATCACCAGAGTCTCTCAAAGTTTTTCCATGTGATTTCTCTTTAGCATGAGAAAATACACCAAATGGAGATGGCTGCACATCACCTCGGGGAGTGCTAGCTCCGCAGGAATTACCATCCTCTCTCTGGTCAGAAAGAACACAGTCAGAGAAACTATGATTAGAATGATGACTTTCTCCACTCCCACCTTTGCGATCAACATTGTTTTCTCCTGTCCGCATTCTTGACTTAACTTTATTACTCACCTTTGATGCCTGTTTTAATGGTTGCAACATCAAGACAAGCCAGTTATATACTTAAAATAGCATGAAAAGAATAGAACTAACCAAATTAGAAATTTTGGATGCTAGAGCAACTTGAAGTGGCTGCTGAGAATCAAGGCCAACTTTATTAGAACTGCTAGTTTTCGGACGGTTGGAACCTGAATCAGGTTCAGCATTCTTCACATTTGAGAATGGAACTCCGATTTCAAGAAAGGGTCGCGAATCAGCGGACACACAAATAACCCCAACCAACTTCCCATCATCATCATAGAAAGGCGTATTGGTCGCCACAACTATAAACTTCTCCCCATCTTATTCTTAACAGGGAACTGGCCAGTCCAGCTCTCCCCCATTGTGACATGGTTGAATACATCATTGGCCAAGGAGAAATCCATGGGGTCTACAAGCATCTGAATCCCATCCTTGCCAAGAACCTCCTCTGCTTCATAACCATACAGTTTTTCAGCACTAGGATTCCTGCAAAAACATTACACAGACTCAACCACCAAAAATTCAAAAAAAAAAAAAAAGAAAAGAAAAGAAAAAGTAGCCTTTACCATATATTTGCGAAAAAACAAACAAACAACCCGCATAAGAAAACTAGATAAACTATCAATCAACAAAAAAATAAGACTAAAGCTCCAAATTGGTCCTTAATAAAAATATCACCAGACAAATTTGTCCTCAAAAAACAAAAATCTCTAACATGGTCCTTCAAAATTAAAGATGTGGGTGCAAATAATTAGTCCTTTTTTAAGGACATATTAATCCCTAAAAAAATGTTTTTCACCAGATGCATTAATACTTAAAAAAGACTACTTTGACTGATTCCACTGGTGACATCTTTGTTAAGAACCAATTTAAGAGGTCAAAATATTTTAACAAAAAGAAAGAAAAAGCACAGAACTAAGCTACTTGCTTACTCACCAGTATATGATATGGCATTGAAGATCCAATACGTGAAGTGAGTGCCCCATTGATTGCAAAATGTTCATATACTGCTTATCATTAAGCCTCACACTCACACAAACTTCACCATCATTCTGATGCTGCTGCTGTTGATGACGATGGCTGCTATGACTCTCCTTCTTCAAGGGTGAACAAGAAGACCCTTTGTTTCGTGTTGTTGTTGCAGAAGCAGCAGCAGCACCAAGCCTTGAACGCTGTGGTGACAAGGAGTGAGACCTGTGGCGATGGTGGCGGCGCTCAGAAAGCTTGAGCTTTGACATCTCTTGCTTGAGGTGAGCATGCCCTGCTTCAAGCCTCTCAATCTTCTTCACAAGCTCTTCTTCTCGTGATGCTGCTTCTGGGCTTCCCATTTTTTGAGCAATTTCCCACAACACAGATCAATCTTCAAGGTGTGCCTACTTGTTCATGTATCTTACACCCTTTCTCTTCTTCTTCTTCTTCTTTCTATGTGCATCTACCCACTAACATACAGAGGAAAAAGTTTCAAGCTTGATTATGTGTTGTTGGTGGAAATGAAGGTGGACTTCGATCAAGTTGAGAGTCAGAGTGAGAGGGACAAAGAGAAGGATGACCAGACATACGGTTTGCATTTAATTAGAGCAATAAAGAAATAAATTTATTAGCTTTTTCAATTCATTATGTAAAGGTAAAAGGGTAGGAGGGAGGGTGGAGCTCCCTACAGCTCCACCTAACCTTTGGCCTTAACTTGTTGGTTTATATGAACTCCCATGATTGTGGAAATTAGTTGCTAATATTAATTATTGAATTAGGATTTGATTTGTTTAGGTCTTTTCAAAGTTAGATCACTTGAAATTTTTGGTATATGAACAACTAAAAACGTATCATGTTGGATAGTTTATTAATACTTATATATTATTTTAATTATATTTTACATGTTTTAAATTTAATTTATGTTGTATTTTTATCGTGTTTGTATTGCTAAGATATATCTATCTGCGTATAGCTCGTAATTCTAGAGTTTAGAACTAGGCGGTCTAATTATGGAGATATAATCTTCTAGTTATTTTTCTCATTTATAATACTCTAACTTAACATTTTACTAAAGTCTATGTTTGGACCCTTTTTTTAATGAATGAAATATTATGAAATGACACATATTAGAATGGAATTTTTTCCATTATTTTGATATTTAAAAATTGAAACAATGAGGAAATTTTTATTTTATTATTTGAATATACAATAAAAAGAAATGAAATGGTAAGATTTTTTAAGTTAAATTCTTTCAAACTATTCCATTCCATCTCATTTTAGCTAAATTGGAGAGAAAGGGAAAAAATAAGGGTATTGGATGGAATGCAATGAAGGGAATGTGTTCTATCTAATTTTATCATATTTTAAAATATCCAAACAATATGACATAATATCATCCTATTTTTATTTCATTTCACTAGCCCAAATCTAATTTAAGAAAAATAAAAGGCAAACCACTTAAATTAATGAATCTTTTGTAATTTAATTATTAAGTTAATAGCTTGTATAATTAATTAAGACATGTTGATAATTAAAATATCACTGCCATTGATTCAAGTTATATATATATATATATATATATATATATATATTGTTGGTATTTATCATTCGTTACTTTTTGAGATATAACTCCTAAAAGTAACCTCTACCATAAAACCCTTCAAATTCAATATATTATTCTATAAAATTATTTTACATAATTATTTAGTCATATAATAATGCCGTTAAAATAATTTAAATCCTTTTATAATTGCTTGAAAAGTCCTAAAAGATAAAAAAATATTTAACTAATAATATAAAATATCAAAATTAACTTTCATTTTTGTTAATCTTTTTTATAACAAAATCTAACATATACATAACCTTATTTGATATATATTAGATAAAAATTACACCAATCTTCTCTAAGATTTAGTAAAATTACACATATCATTCCTCTATTTTACAAATCTTATAATCATCTCCCTTAACTTTATTAACTTTTGTACCAACCATCCCTTAGAGTTAACATTCCATTAACATTCCCGTAAAAAAAAAAAAACATTCCATTAACATTGCAAACAAAAATAAATCATGTGCAATGCACATGACTTTTAATGACAGATTTATACTTAGTTGAAAAATTTTAACATATAAAAAGACCCAAATACCCATATTTAGGATGACTTGAAATATGATATGAGTGAACAAAATATGAAAAAGTAGGGATATTAATTGGAAAATGTTAACATATGAAAGGACTAAAATACCCTTATTTTGAATGGGTTAAAATATGAGAGAATAATACATGAAAAATTAGAAATATGTTAACATGAAAATTGTAATTAATTGGAAAATTTTAATATGTGAAATAAGTAAAATATCAGTAACAAGATGCCTTTATTTTGGCCCTTTAGGACCCGCCCTCGTGGATGGTATGCAGTCCTGCCATTAGAATCTGTCCTTGCCTCTGCTGTGTGCGAGAAGAGCCTGCTTCATCTTGAACTCTAGACATTGTTCGTGAAGGATAACCCACTAGGGATGGCTCCTAAAATTAGAAATACAAAGTTTAAAATGACAGACAAATAGAAAGTAGACATATCACCTCAAGCAAGAATATCGGATCCAAGACATACCTTAATTCACATCAACCATCCACGAGGACGGCTCTGGTCGCGCCATGCCGAGGTCTGGTCATGCCGCTTTTGGCGTGATGTGGTCGTGTGTGTAATTTTACGGAATGAATCTTAGTAAAGTTCAGTGTAATTTTTTCTATATATTAACATCAAACAATTTATTAGCGTGTTGTTTTGATGAGTTTGACATTTTATTTTTTATCAAGTTTACAAAAGAATACAACTGCACATTATTAAATGATTGTATAATTTTTTTTTATAAAAATAGTAATATTTATTAATTAAACTCTTTATAATTTTGTTCCGGATCCCAACTTCTATTGTTTTTTTCTTTCATTTTGCCAACAATTTTGGTAGCCGTCAAATTAACTTCAAAAACACATGTCAAAAGGAAAATCAAAATTTTGTTAGATTTAATGCTGTCTAAATCACTATAGTTTGCGGACCTTTTACGGGTAGTTGAATTGAATTGAAAGAGAATTACACCCAAAAGGGGTCCAATCTCTGCTTGTCTTACCCCTAAAATAAATAAATAAAAATCATCGACTCCTTTTTCTTTGTTTTCAATTTGGTTGGCTGAGATGAAATGGTTGATTTTCCTACGCATGGTAGCATGTAGTAGAGCCTAGGCCACGTATGAAGCTTGCAATTGCTGTGTTGCAATCGGTGTTTTAGTTCACGAATTCACAGCCTTACGTTCTTTTCTTTACCAAAATATAATATGGCATATTATTACTTTTATCACGTGATTTTTTTTGTCCAGTACAAATGTGCAATTAACGTAGTTACACCACGTAAGGTTCTCTCTTCTTGTCTCTTTCTTTCTTTTTTTTTCACGGGTAAATCCTCCCTCTGTTCTCACTGTTGACGTCCTATAGAACTCTATTTTTCAATCATTTGTTTGCAGGCAATGTTGTCAATTATATTTGAAAACATAGTAACTTTATCAACCGCCTAAAGAAAATATAGTACATGTTAAATTCAATTGTTCATATTTTGAGTTTTCAATGGAGTTATTTGTATTCATATATTATAATATTTGTTGACATACTTTCATCTATCATTAAATAAGATTGCCTCAACTAGTTCACATCTAATGATAGGAACATGTTGGCTAATGTCCACATATGATAAATATAAATAACATTTCTTTTTCAATAAAATGAATGAAGAGTAATGCTTTAGATGGAAGGTATTTTATTACTGTTTTATTTTGCTTTATATTCACTAAAAAAAAGGCATTTTTAACAATTCTACAATTAAAGTGTCAATAAAAGTATTATAAAAAAAATAATTTTGACATAAATGATCATTGAAAATACTTATAAACTTTTATCGATAATTATATATGCGAAAATATTTTTTGGGTATTTTTAATAGACACGTTATGTCAAAACTACTTTTTTATAACATTATTATTGACACTTTAATTGTTGAGAATTGTTAAAAGTTCTCATTTTTCTTGTAGTGATTTTAAAGTGGCCATTTTAGTTGTTATAGACTCGTTTTTGTTTTTCAAATAAAAGTATGCCATGAATTATGAACCATAAAATGAGATCAATTCAAACTGTGTTATTTGTATAACAGGTTTTAGATTATTGTTTAATTATATATGATTCCATGTGTGATTTTTAAAATAGTGATTGTAAGATTCAAACATTTTTACTGAGATAATATATGATTAAAGAATTATATTAAAAATATATATTGTGACAAAAAAATTAAATTCTTACAAATAATAAAAATGAACTTTTAGGCAATCTTGGATGAGCTGTTGTGTATAATTCCTTATGATAATTTAAGAATGTTAAAAATTCAAGAGTAATGATAATTAACACTTTGGCACAAGATAAATTAGAGCTTAATTTTGATACATTATCATTATATTTTTTTTTCACTATCAACTAATTATGAGTTTTTTACTAATATAAAACAAATAAATCCATATATATATATATATATATCCTAATGTCAAAAATATTACACATTTGTTCTGTTTTTATTTTAATAGAAATCGGTTTAACCTGATTTTAGTGTAAAACTACTGTTGTGAAAATTGGGCTACTCACAAATTGGCTTAACTGATTTTACATTGTAGCTTGTCAGGCCATGTCAGAACGTGTGAGAAATCGGTTCAAACCAATTTCTCACACATTCTACACATTTTGACATGTTGTGTGTGTAATTGGTTTAACCGATTTGATAGTGTCAGAATCCCTAATTAGGTCAAGCCGATTTGAAAATATGTAAACCATTATTTAAGAATCACTCCATGGGCATTCATTCAGAAGTAAACAAAAAAAAAAAGAGTGATTACTGAAGAAATTAAGTGACGGTATGGCAGAGTGTAGTGTAAATGTTCTTGTTTATTATAATGGAGAGATTGTAAACATAATAGAGGGTGAGACATTTATAAGTGACGATCAAGTTTGGTTGGTTTTCAGTCCACCTATTAGTCTGTTAAGTTATAGAGCAGAATACTAGAAGAGTTTGATGGAAACAACAAGCAAATTGCAAAGATATTTTATAGGATGCCGGTCGATATTGAGCCAAATAGGATCCGATATAGGAGGTTTCGAATTTAGAAAGATGAGCAAGTAAGTCACATGTTTTCTTATTTTCACTCATTTTCTATGTTCGTAGAATAGATCTATTTGTCGAACTCCAAGATGGTCCTTTCAACTCTGGTGGGTCACATGTAGGCACATCATCTTTTGTGGTAGCACATCATGCATCCTCGTTTTTGAAGTGTCCTATGATCAAGAGCAAAGTTCACATGCAGGATGAAGATTTGAACTCTATAAGCTTTGCACATCTTGCAAGGCAAGTCAAAGAGCCATGGCCATTAAATCCCCCACCATTAGGTTTTGTCCAGCAGGATTTTGATTTTGATGTTGATCATGGGGGTACCCATAATGAGGAAGAAGAGGAGCTTGATCAGCAGTAAATGATGATGATAATGAAGAGGAGGATGAGGAGATATTCCATTTTCAAAACTTGGATGAACAATTCACCTCGCCACCTTAATCTCAGTCTCAGTCTCGAGATCATCCCAGTCACTATTTTGCGATTAATTTTGATGCAATGTGGTCTGACTTAGTTAGGTCTGAGGATCGAGTTTTGGAGGAGAAAATGATCTGGAGTTGGACAAGTGTTTTGTAATAACGAAGAAGTGTTGTTTGTGTTAAACGTTACAGCAAAAGGCGTCCAATACAAAGTGCATGAGTTTGACCACATAAAGTTTCATTGCAAATGTGTAAAGTATGGGGATGGCTATAATTGGAGTATACATGTGACACTTCGCACAAAATTGCGACTATGGGAAGTTAGGAAACTCAACGAACCACACACGTGTGCTTTCCTGAGTCTTCAAATCAGCATGCCCAGATGGATTATCATATTACTCTGCCTATATTTATCCATTGGTGCAAGAGATCTGACTATTGCCATCAAGTCACTGCAAGCATCAGGAGAGTCAGAGTTGAGGCTCAAGACAACATACAAGAAGGTGTGGCTGGCAAACAGAAAGCGATTGCCATGATTTATGGTGATTGGGAGCAATCGTATAGCGAGCTTCCTAGATGGTTCGGTGGTTACTGTCTTATATGCCAGGAACTATTGTGCAGCAGACTGGACTATACTATGTGGGTGAGGAAGTACATCAGAATTCCATTATGTTTCATCGTCTTTTCTAGACATATCCACCGTGTATAGAGGCGTTCAAATATTGCAAACGGCTTATTTCAATTGATGGCACTCACTTGTATGGCAAGTACAGCGGAACACTGCGATGGCAATTGCCCAAGATGGTAACTCAAACATTTTGCCAGTTGCATTTGCCATGGTGGAGGGGAAGACAAAGGAAGGCTAGTCTTTTTTCTTGAGAAATCTCAGGCAGCATGTGACGCTACAAGTGGGCATTCTTGTAATATCTAATAGGCATCAAGCTATAAAAGTAGCTTTAGATGTAGAGGGGAGTGGTTGGCATCCTCAATTAGCATATCACGTATCTGTGCTTGCCACATTGTGTCAAACTTTGCTGAAATTCAAGAACAAAGATGCCAAGAAGTTGCTAATGAATGTTGCATATGCAAAGACGGAGCAAAATTTTGAATATTGGTTTGGCACATTGGGGTAGGTGGATCCGGCAATGTGCACGTGGACTAGCAACATTCCGCAAGAGAAGTGGGCAGTATGCTGACGAGGGCCGTCGATTCGGCCACATGAGTACCAATTTGTCGAAGTGTATGAATGTTGTCATGAAAGGCGTCCAAAATCTTCCTATTACAGCAATAGTAAAGTCCACTTACTTTCGTCTTATTCAGGTTTTTGTTAAAAAGGGGACAGAAGCAAAGGCCTTACTTGAAAGTGGCAAAAATTTTCAGATACTCTATTGAATGCAATTGAGCAAAGCAGGCGACAGTCGGCAGCATGAGTGCCACTCCAATGAACCGAGAGAGGTCGTGTACTTGATATTTAAGCGAGATGACATTGGCCGTGGTCAATGGGAATTCAGGTGGATTTAACGGGCAATGGTGTGATTGTGGAGACTTTCAGAAGCTATATCCTGCGTCATGCCCTTGTTGCATGTGCCGATGCCTGAAGAGTGGACGTCTTTTGTTCATGAAGTCTATACCATGGGGTCGGTGTTCAATGTTTACAAAATGAGTTCTGTGCTATTGCTAATGAAGACATGTGGCCTCCCCACAAGGCCTACTTTAAGGCCAAATCCTGCGTTGAAGCGGGTTCTCGAGGGTCGCCTAGTTTCCATGAGGATTCACAATGAAATAGACGAGGTTGACCCAGGACGTCCAAATCATTGTGGCTTATGTCGGGAATAGGCCACACCAGGATCATGCCCATAGGCTCCATCCACTACCCAGCGTGGCTGAATCCATTACATATTATGTGTAATAGTTAGTTATGTTCTTGTTGTCTCATTGGTGTTGTGGACATTGTAGTGTATTCGTCTTTCTTTGAAAAAGCATTAGTATGCATGAATTTATATTTTGTGCAGTGGTAGTTTGCAATCCTTTGAAGTAAAAAGATCTTGTGTTTTTCCTCTAGTACAAAAGGAGTTTTTTATTTATTTGTGAACCAACAAAACCATTTTTTTTTTTGGACGAGGAAAAAAATTGATACAACCTTAGCTTTGTTGTTATCGATCTTTATATAAATGCAACCACCTATTACATATAATTAAATTAAAATAAATAATTAAACCGCATAATCATAATTACCAATCAACCAAAATAACACATGGACTTCAAAGGCATAACTTTAACTAGTAAACTGAAGTACATGAAATAAAGTCCATAATCATCATAAGTATATAACAGCAAACTAATCGTAATCACTAATCCCCTTCCATGCGTCTAGGGCTACAAAGTGACTCCCTGTGATAACGCCCGTATAATCTGTCATGTAGGTCTACGTTGTCCCTGTCCCTCAACTTGCTCCCTCTGATCTGATCCCTCCTCCTCCTTCCTATCCGATCCTGATCTTGGTCCAGCTCCTATCCTGTCCATCGATGGGCGATATACCTCACCTGGGAATATGTGATGCTAACGGGACTAAATGATAGCTGTGGAGCTATGTCACTGGGACAAACTTGTAACAAACTGCCAGGGCTACCCTGAGTCAATGGGTCGAGATGAACTGGTGCGAGGGACCCATGAACGCTTAGGGTCCACAAAGGAGCCTACCATGTATTGATGGCTTGGGCTGGCATGAACCAAAGGGCAAAATGGGGGCTTCCATGAACTGCTAACTAGGGCTCCTAACTGCGAGTGGGTCGGATTAGGGCCTTCCATGAACTTGAGTTATACCTCCATGAACTATTGACTTATACCTCCCATAAACCTGAGGGCCTCTCATGAACTCCTGGCCCTTCCATGAACCCTTGGCCCCTCCCACTAATCCTGACCCAAACCTCCCATAAATTGTTGGGCCATACCTTCCATGAACCGGGTTATACCTCCCATAAATCTGGCTGGTCGGGTACATCGTGATGGCCGGTATACCCGAAACCATAGGGAGGTTAGCTGTGATTTGGCTAACTTTGGCAACTAGTCTCTTGCTCTTCTGCTATGTCCTGGAAACCGCATCGTGCTGGTTTTTCAGAGCTTGGCTGAGTCTCGCTGTGGCTTGGCTAAGTCTGGCAACTTGAGCCTGGCTAGTCTGATGACTTGATCCTGGCTGTCATGGTGTCTAGGCTCCGAAGGCTATGCGTCGTCGCGGAGGATGATCATAATCACCCATATCTCCCTCATCAAGATCATCTGCTTCGAAGCATATTGTCGCTGTAGTACGCATATTCACATACCGACGTGCTCTACCACATCGATCTGGGACATTTGGTGGCTATGGGATCTGGTCCTGGCTGGGCTTACTGCGTCTTCTGGCAGCTTCTAAGTTCGGGTCATTAGGGGTTCGCGACGAAACCTAGTCACCACAGACAAGTACCCAAAGTACTCAACTGATGGTCGATTATCATGTGCCAGGTAATGAACCTGTCTTTGACGTCCATCCAATGCACCATGCCATAGTGCGTGATCCGAGGCCACCATGCATCTAGATCCCTCGCTCATCCTTCGCGTGCAACCGATCAATGTTTAGCGGGCACAGGGTATGTGCCTCCTTAACGAACAACCAGATCAGGTGCCACTCAATCAGAAAAATGTATAAGAGTCATAACTGATGCCCAAACAGGAGCCTCCTCATAAATGAATGCAGGGTCAACCTTAACATCATCACGATTGTATGGAGTCCATCGAAACTGCAATAATGGAGAATAATATATTACACTTTGAAATATAAACACCATTGAACGATACCCTCAAGAGCATGGTAGAATACAACTTACCCCATTAATACCAATCGCATCAATCTAATCCCTGATCCTCAATAGTCACCTTATGTGTTAGTTGTGCAAGTAAAACCCCTCCACCTGGAAAAAAAAAAATTTAACCGTGGTGTACATGGAAAAAAAAAAGAAAAATTTATAATAAAATAAATGTACCTCTGAGCTAATGGAAAGAAAATTAAACGCTCATGTTTGGTATATAACTTGGGCATTCTGGACCATGCCTAAGACTACAGGAGTGCCAAACACCCTCTAATCTTAGTGACATTGTATTTAACACCTCGAAATAGAGAGCGGTAAAGTGCTAAGAACTGATGACCCCAGCTATATTGCCTTGTCTCTACAAGGTTCTCCAAGAGTGGGAGCCACTTCAATTGACCCATGAACCCTGACTTGTCCGTGAACAGGAACCCACCAAGTAGAACCATAATATATGCCCGAGTGTAGCGGATAACTGTAGCCTCATCAGCATCATCTCTCAAATTACGGAATGTCGTTGTGAACTAAGGAAGGTTCACAGGAGATCCCAAGATGTACTCCTGTGGCGGATTGCACCAAGCAACTCTTGACATAGTGTCCATATATTGCCCCCATAAAATTTCTCCCATGCACCAATGCAACCACTCACAACCTATCCATCCACACGCAACCCTAGCCGGAATGCAACATCCTGAGTGTGATGGTACACTCTCCATAGGGTAGGTGAAAAGTGTGTAACTCGGGCCTCTATCGCTCAACAAGTGCACTAATGAGCGGTCTGTCATAATCATAAATGGGAACCATCTGTGCAACATACCAAAACTCGCCCTCATATGGCTCCATCAATGGATATGGCTCCACCATCTTATTATAATGCCTACTTTTATAATTGGCATAGGTTGCAAAAAATAAAAAGATATTGCCAATGTGAATAATTACTAATATTTATATAAAACTAATTAAATTTAAATTATAATTATCATAATATTTATTCTATACAAACAGATTCCATAAATCCCTATAATATAAACTAACCAAACAATAACATTTTAAGTATACTCTTTAAAGCACTTGTCATCAATACTTTGGTAGAATGAATAATCGACTTTGCAGAGCTAAGAATAACCCTATTTAGCTACCTACTTATTAAATATGTATGATTATTATAAAAGTCTCTCAATTTACTTTTGCATATGAATATGAAAGTTTATCTAAATCATGGTATAATAGTACTTATCGAAATTGGATTTATATTATATTTGTTAGTTCAAATTTAACAAATTAAGTACTACTCAGTCTAATACTATGTACCAAACTAGTTATGTTAAGGTATTTATCTCACTTACATCAATGCATTTATTTTATATCTACAATTGTTTTTTTATAAATGCATTATCTACCAAGTTTTGTGTTTAACTACTTTTAAACTTCTTTTTTAAATAATTATCCAAACTACATATTTATTTCTTACCATCTAATAACTCTTTTATCTATCAAATAGATTTCTTGTTTCTTTATTTTTACAAATTAAATATAAAACTTACTTTTAAAAATTGTTTTAAAAAACTAAAAGATTAAAACAATCCTAAACAAGCCCTAAATTCCACTAAGTCTTACAATCTTAACCATCTAAATACTAATATATTAAATTCTCCTATCCTATAAGACAAAGTGCAATCTATTCACTAACTACTTATCTATCAGAAAAATTACACTTAATATCTGATCACATGTTAAACTATGTTCATTTTACTCAATTACAATATTTTAAATTTACAAAGCCTATGAACAATTAATATATTATAAAAATCTAATCTAAATAAATTACATTCTTAACATAATAAACTATATAAAATAATCTACTAACCTAGTATGTTAATCTTCCTGAATGTGATCAACTGTATTTAAGTGATAAATAGTTTCATCATCCATCTTTCACTTTACTAGCTTCACTCTCAATAGGAACTAAATATTTCTAAACACTCCAACTGAAGAAATGGTTCCTAAACACTAATGAAGTGGTTTCAGCTTCAGCGACCTAAATAGAAAAAACTAGCTGCACAAATTTTTAACCGATTATATAGCCTCCCTGGCACACTCAACACTCAGAATTTGATTGGTGGCACTGAAGAGTTTAAATGATTATCCACCCCTATTGACACACGCTATCTAAAATCGTTTCAACCGATTTGATTGGCCAGGAATCTAGTAGGTGGCAAATTGGTTAACTCGATTGTGTGCTTCCATTATCCAAGTGTTATCGTCATCACACAAATCGGTTTAACCCAATTTCCTTATACTACAAAACAAGATATATCCGTAATTTTTCACTTTGGGGCAAATATATAATATATGAATTTTTTATTTTATATTTGTAAAAAACTCACTAATTATATATTACTATATGTAATTTTTAAAATAATTATTATATAAGTCAAACTTTTTTCGAGTAATATAGTAATGCATAACTAGATAAATACAAAATACATCTAAAAAGCAACAAGGTTTGAACTCAAGATTTCATAGGAAATTACCCAAACCCCTCACCACTATCTCAATCCTAATAACTCAATACAAAGCTTTTATATTGATAATTTATCAAAATTAAATTTTATGAGAATGAAGGTTTATATCCTATTGTTTCTCTCAAATAAGGTCATGGGATTGAGTCTTAT
Organism: Dalbergia oliveri; assembly: GCA_030441495.1. Classification (NCBI taxonomy): domain Eukaryota; kingdom Viridiplantae; phylum Streptophyta; class Magnoliopsida; order Fabales; family Fabaceae; genus Dalbergia; species Dalbergia oliveri. The sequence continues at coordinate 20,686,167 of JAMLFY010000009.1, read as the reverse complement.
AGATAGAAATGAAAAAAAAAAAAATGGTTTATATTAAATACAAAACCATTAGTGTGCCATAATCTAACGCTTAAGGTTTTAGAAGATGATTTCATAACATGATATCATAGTTTTTATGACCAAGTAGTCTAAAGTTTGATCCTTATTGCTCCGTTTCTAAATAAAATTAATTAAATTTAGCACAAGGTATGGTAGGTTTATGCATTGTCCACACTTCAAGCTCAAAGAGACATTCGTATTAAATATAAAAAGCTAAAGAGAGTTGATTTCATGACGTTCACAACTCAAAGAACTTTGTCTTCATAACAGACTAATTTGATTCGAACAGATTAAATTAGTTGGAGCCTAATAACTTATACGCAAAGGTTTAGGGAAAAAAAAGGGTTCATATTCTAAGTACGAAACTTAAATAAAGGGTTAAATGCATTTTACCCATGAATTTTAGGTCATGTATAATTAAACCCGACTTTTCAAAACGTGCATTACGACGTTCTAAACTTTCAAACTAAAAAATCCCTACTTTTCAAACTATGCAAAAAACCCCCAAAAATTTAAGTTATAGCAGGTGTGTGTTACACATAATAAAAAATCAAGAAGTTAATTGCACATAATATTAATATATTGGGTTCATAAATTAGAAATATTAGGGGTTAAGTACATATAAATCTTATCTTTATTAGTTATCAAAATTTTACTGAGAAATTTTTTATACAATTTGAAAAATTTAAAGTATTATAATGTACGTTTTAAAACATTAAGGTATAAATATTATATAACCTAAAGTTTAACCAGTAATCAAAAGTGGGCGTGGACGCGTTCAAGTTTGGGACACAAGATGAAAGAGACCGTGGACACGACCCCCAAAAAAAAAAAAGGGGGGGGGACCATAGACAGGAATTAATATGGCTACATGCATTCAGTATTTTGGTTACATGAATGTGGCCACCTTTTTCCATTCGGGAATAATATATTGCACATTCAGATTTAAAGGGAGTTGCATGAAAAATTCTTACGTATTTTTGGAGCGTTGTCATGTCGACATAATTCATACTTATTAATGGACTGACATATTAGCTAGAATCCATGTCTAACATTCATTTTAGTTAAAAGTGTTACTTGAACATGTCCCCGTTGCGTTTCAGAGCATATAAGAATTTCTCGGAGTTCCATTTTTCGCCATGTAATGCAATTGAAACAGAGTGGAATTCACTGAGAAGAAAGAAAACAGTCATCGTTATCTCCTGTGATCCGTGTTGCCCTTTGTACGTGCAGATAGAAAACACAAACTAGAAGCACCCTTCTCCTTTCGATTAAAATCCCAACTTAGTTTCTTAGACTTACATCAGGACAAATTAATTTTTTAAATTTAAAAAATTATATACTAGTCCTCAAATTTTATAAATAGTAATAAGTTAATTCCTCTATAAAATTATCATCTAAACTTGTCATATTAACTTATTTATATGTATATTTAACTTATTTATGTGTACTAGTAATTTTAATGATTGTCCTAACTCGTCCTCTAAACATAGTCATTTAAACGTTCTTCTTCATCTTCTCTCTCATCATAGCTCTTCACTTAGAAAATATTTTGATTTTAAGTTATCAATTGTTCTTTAAAGAGGAGTAAAATAGTAGGATCTAAGGTAAAATTAATATTCATGTAAATAAGTTAACAGAATATATGGACATTTTGTGAATATTTAGATGATAATTTGATGGAAGGATTAACTTGTCCCCACTTATGAAATTTGAGGGATTAGTACAAGATTTTCTAAATATGTGAGATTAATTTATCCTTTACTATAAATTTGATAGACTAAGTTGAAAATTTGTTTGTTTTAATTTTTATTGCAGATGATGCATTATAGAATTACCATTTTACTCCTATTATCACATCTACTTCTATGATTTATTAATGGCCCCGTATGTGTGTTCATTGTTCAGACTACAGTGCCATCTTGTCACAAGCAAAGAAACATATGTTAATCGAATATCTTCGTAAGGGAGCAATTGGTGGTTGTGGTAGTGCACAATAGTACTGAAGCAACTTCTGTGGCTATCTTTGGCATGTAAGTTCATGAACTTTAATTGTGTAGTCCCAACTTTTTCTCAAGACACAATAATTATTTCCACTAGAGCCAGAGAAAGTTATTGCAGAAGCTTTCAATAATGCTGCATGGCAGGAAACAGCAACTTCTGCAAACCCCGAGCACAGATGGCACTTTTCAAAATGCTAGTGGCAGCTGGAATAGGTGTCGACTTTTAGAGATCATCAAGGCAAGTTCTTGCTGTCTCATGATGTAAACATTGGAGATGCTAATAACAGCTTAATGTAAGCTTGTTTTTGGTAATTTTGGCAAAATAATTGCTTCTTTTTCGTCAAAAGATCTCTTAAATATTTTTTAATTATAAGCAGCTAACTCAACACATACAAAAGGCTTGGTCAAGGTCAATACTATTGATATAAGGGACTACATTATTGAAAATTGACTCTGCAATTATATGACTTAGTCCACATGAAGTGCAATCAATTCTCTCAACTGACCGCAATCTATCCAGAACTCCATGAACCTAGTTCAACAGATCCGTTCATACTTGGAGAGGTCAGTGCAGCTGCTGACATGTTGGCCAAACATGCATCATAACACAAAGGTTAATGACCTGTATTTGATGTGCCTGGCCTGCAGTTCTCAACAAGATCCTGGGCAGGTAACAAAGATGACACAGCAGTCTCAAAGGGCCTTTCAATTTGTCAAAGATGTTAGAAGACCTTTAGTGACAAGGAAGTAATGGTTTTTTCTGTAACGTTATAATTATTAGGTGTTTCATCTCTACAAGGAAAAGACCTAACCTTGACATTTAGGATCACTGTTTAACTCTGTTGTCCTTTCACACTGTAATAACTCAGCTTGACAATAAAAATAAGGATTTCTCCTACCTGTGATGTTTGCACTCAACAGCAAATAATGTGCAAGCTTTCAAGCTCATGAAACCATCCACTAATCAACATCTGCTTCGGAATTCTCTAGAGGGAATTGACACTCTCCTGTGTGCTGAGGAATAAAATAAATCCGCAAAGACACACACATAAAGAGAGAGAGTCCATGTTCATCTTTTATTGAAAAAAAAAATCTAGTGTTCCTGAAGTACCAAAAATACAGGAAATCCCAGCTTTTATCACAGAGAAGGAGGAAGGGATGCATAGGGAACAGTGAAAAAAATAAGGTGAGGAATAGGAAAGAAACATTGCAAAGTGCAAAGGAAACCTTGATGAAGACAAAGATTCTACAATATTTGCAAAATTGATAACACATAATATAAGCAGTTACTTCCAGAATAGAGAACAACGGCGGGTGGATGCAGTTCAGTCCAGCCATGGAGTGGAGTTCACTGCAGCTGCTAGTGATGAATGCATTTGCTTGAAAATTTTTGCAGGACACCCACTTGGCCACGAAAGATATACACATATTGGCCACACAGCATTTTCATCATATCTGCCATTACTTTATCAGTAATACTTCAGGTTACATTTAACTATAAGTTAACTAGCCACTCTTGCTTTACCAAACAAGTTTTGTCAGGGTGCAGAACAACGGCCCAACTCGGTAGAATTACATGTGACTGGAATAACGGGCCAAATCAGCCTGTTCAAAAGCTTAGTCCCTCAGATTGCCTTGTTAGGTGAGCATAATCTGAAGTATGACAATGGACTGCCTAGTGGTCAACATGAGAGGTGGTGCCTGGGCTCTAATCTTACAGTTGTGAAATACCTAATTAACACTTTTAGAGTAGCTTCTCCGTGTCACAGGTAGTTCAAGAAGAACAAAGAAGTAGCACCGTTCTGCTTCCCTGATATATTGGACTTCACCATTCATTATCTTAAGAATCTTCCTGCTCATGCTCAGGCCCAAGCCTTCTTGAGTCACCCATCGACTGTTATGAAACATGTCTTGAACCAGTTCAGGAGGAAGACCTTTGCCAGGACATACCATCCTTCACAAAGTGCAAAACAAACAATTACTCAAATAGTACCAAGTTGAAAACAATAATAGCCAAGGGAAAATTATGAACATACATATATAGGGAGAGCATCGTAAGAGGGGTGGTTAACTGCGTAAGTGAAAAGAGTAAATTTTGCCTATTGGATCTTATATGGATAATCAAAATTAAAACATAAAGTCATATGACTTTTTTAAATGTTCACGTGACATTTAAATAGCTTTTAATCTTGATCACCTGACTTTACACCCAAGATTTGCTACTCTCACCTCTCATATGAAAACATCCTTCTCACTTGATACACCCTATATCATCATTTTAGCACTAAATTACAAGCTGGTCAATGTATACACCTAAGAATTGGAATAATGCGAAGTATTTAGCTAATGAGTAGCATTTGCAATTTTTCTTTTTGTACTTTTTGAATAGAAAGAATCTTTTCTTCTTTTGTGAAATCTCCTTTTCAGAAATTGTGCGGAATGTGATGAGATCATAAGGCAAGTCAATAAAATGCCTTCTCTAAGGGCTAAAGAGGATTACCAACACAGGGTAGGTCTTTTCAGTAACCTCTAAATTATTAGTTACTATAGACTTGCTTGAAAAGCATTGGTGTCTTTCACCTTTTGAGGGGTAAGCTCAGATGGGAAAATTAGATTTAGGATACCATGCTATTCAGAATATTCAAATATCACATTGTCAGATTAAGACAGAATTTGATTATTATTTTTAAACTTATTTGAGTAAATAAATAATGAAATGACTTCAAGATCATGTCACAATACCTAAATTCAGCATGGAGAAGAGTAAGTCCATCAGAAATTTGTTTTATTCTTGGAACTACATGAATCTCTACCCAGCCATCAGGAGAAGGTGCATAGCGCACCATATTCAATAAGAAATCAGCCAAGACTTGTTGAATCCTCAATTGATCACCGTAAACAGCCAATGTCTTGATTTCTTCAGGAATATCACGAATCAACTGTAAATTTCTCTCTCTTAGTAATAACATTACTTGGCTAACCACTGCATTTATGACATTCCCAAGCAAGAATTCCCCCTTTTCAAGCTCCAATGACCTAAATCCAAAAGGAAATAAAGATATGAATCTTTCTTTCTCTAAATAAAACTGATGCAGTAAGTATAGAAAGACATTAAACAAGCAAGCACACTAAAGCTATCTACTGAAGGCTGCAAAACATATAAGTATCAACCCACTAGGCCACTAGCATATTGAGATAGAAATGATATTTGATATTCACATGATAGGTACCCAATTTCACATATTCTAGAAAGAAGGCGTAGCACATATTTAAATGATTAACATGTCCCATTTCTGAGTTAGCCTATTTAAGAGCATGATAGACCACATAATCGACAAACCTGTAAAACAATGGCATTTGACAAACCTGCACGTTATCTGATTAAAGCAAAAGAGCATGAAACTCATGGAATATTGATAAAACAGATGTGAACAAAGCTTCATTCCAAACATCATGGGCAAACATCTAAAAAGAAGGGTGTTTGACAAACCACTAATATTCAAGGCACGATAGGATCTGAGAGTCAACAGATGCTGATGATGTTATTAGATCAAAGCAAACATCACAAAACTTCATGGCGTACTGATGCAAAATATTGATATGGACATAGATAATAAAAAGAAAGAGAGACAAATTCTAAAAGAATTATTTTGTGGTTGATTCATTAAGTTAATTTTCAGACATTTTGGAAGAGGTGAGCAGCGGATAATAGCATCATAATGACAACGCTTGCAAATTCCAAAAATCATCACAAACTATGAATGCAATATTTTTAAACCTCCTATACTGAACAATATGAAAAGGGGAAAACTACAAATTAAATAATTAGGCAGCTACTTATCTAACAGACATTATCACATCATCTTGTTATGATCCACAAACCTATGCACTGAAAGTAGAGAGATTGGATATGTTAGAATAGTAAATAACAACAGGCTATACCTAGATTCCAGAGAACTTAAGGTACTGCTAGTTATTTCTTTCTAACGTTGTCAGAATATAAAGCAAGTCTCAAGTTCTCTTTCTTTAGCATCAACCAGTCATCATTATCTAACAGGACCAGGTTTATCATATTATGACAAAAACATGAGATAAAAAGAACTACTATATACTGAACTTAATAACTATACCAGATTGTAGTTTTAGTATTATTAGATAAGTTAATCTGACATAAAATCATCAAATAACCTGATTGACAAATGCAAATTCAATGTTATCCAATTAGTTTTCATCCACAAAAAAAAAAGGTCATCCAATCAACACAATAGCACAATATCACGCCTTATAAATCATATGACATGTTAAAAAAAAGCAGTTGACCTCTTACATAGCTATTATAAATCAAACTCCACTCATGTGAAAACTTGCAAGGCCTGAAATGTGTATTGATCAGACTTGCAAATCAATGTACCGTTGATCTAAATGTTTAAGCTATTCCATTTCATCACAAGATAGCTTTGAATTGTGAGTCTGTGATTGGTCATAGTTCAAGCTTTGCAGCCTTTCACGTGAGGGATGTTGGATTTATAAAAGCCAAAATTTAAAACTCTTTAAGATTGTTCTCAAGGAAATTCAACAGATTTAAATGATTGGTCACAAAACTCACCCATCTTCAATGCTTTCCAGGTCAATGTCCCGTATTATTTTTAACATTTGCTTCTCACAAGCAGTACTAGTTTCAAGAAACTGCTTTTGCTCATCAGTCAAGCCAGTAGCCTCCAAAAGAGAGTTTGTAAACCGTATGCCACTCAGGGGGTTCTTTACTTCTTGACAAATATAAGCTAACTCTTTCATCCTAGCATAGCAATTCTTCTCCTGTTGTCTCTGGACTTTCAGAGACTGTTGAATTTCAGGACTCACAATTTGCAAAAAGCAAAAAGCTCCAATAATCTGGCCATCCATGTTAACCCTCTTATTTGCAGTCAAGAAAGCTTGCACATATTTTCCATGCCGGTCAAGAAATGAAAAAGGGAATTTATTAGTATCTTGTCCACCAAGGGCATTGTGCAAGACAATCATGAACTTTGTCAAAGCATCTGAGCCCTTTAACTGACAGCAACTACCGAAAACCTCTCCTACCAACATTTTTCCAATGACATCTGCACGGCCCCAACCAGTAAGCTTTTCCATGGCAGTGTTCCACTCTAAGCAACAAGTGTTATCATCCGATGCAAAAATGGGAGGGATCAATGGATTTGGACTATGTACAATAGCCTTGTAGTCACCTTGTATGTTAATGAATTTGTCCATGACAACCTTCTGACCAGTAACATCCTGACCAACAAAGCATACTCCAACTACATTATTTGTATAATCCTTGCTGGAGCAAGCATTCACGACTACAAAAACTGCATTATTTTGGTGGTCTGGGCCAAACGTCTTCATTTTTATCTCAACATTCTTATCTTCTTCACCTGTACTAATTAAATTCAAGTTATGTCATTATACAACCAATCATCAATGCCTTATCTTTTAGGTAGCAGTTTGTTCAATGACATAGGGTCTTCTTGGCTGAGTAGGTGGAAAATAGAAAATTGGAAAAAGAGGATGGAGTGAAAGTGGTTATCAACAAAAGTTGGGGTCAGGGTTAAAATGAGTACATTTTATTTCAAAATCTCATACTTTTTTTTTTATACCAAGCATGTGTAAAGTGATTTTTCCAAAATTCCACCTTCCCATTTTTCACGTACTCAAACCAAGAAGACCCTAAAGCCTAAACGACATCGCTGCTAACCAACAGAGGATGATATTCATTTGGACTATGGAAAATTTTCTTTCCTTCTTCTTTCTTTCTTTTTCATAAGCTTTGCATGATTAAGCAGTTGAAATCTATGCCCACCTAGGTCATTATTGAATTCCAAATGACAGGAGCATTAATTGCTTGATTTTGCATCCATTAAGTTGTGCTTGTAATTTGGGGAAAGGTAGTTATTTAACTTGCAAGAAACTATTTCCTTCCAATTAACTCTATTATATCTTGTAATCTTCTACTAACATCTAGCCACAATGTTTAGAACTTGAACTTTGGCCAACAAAAAATGGTAAGCTTGGCATTGCCAATCCTAATGGTTAAGTCAGAGTTCTCCTATCAATAAACTCAATGAATTGCCAGAAAACCAGAGTTATAGAAAGAATACCTCTTAAAGCACAGAGAGAAGCTTGTCAACAGTTTCTTCAGACTCCTTATACACAAGATCATGAACCAATGACTTCCCCATAGCCTCCTCAACTGGGAGTCCGGTCAATTCTGAAACCTTTGCATTCCACCCATTTATTCGGCCATCAATATCAACGGCAAATATGGGAGCAGTGGCAGTTTCTATCAATCTGACCATTTCTCTAGCCACAGAACTCAGTTCATCTACCCCTTGCAACTCTAGTTCAGCCAAATGGGAATGTACAACAGCCTTGGAATTGCTATGCTCAGCATCTCTAAATGAGTCTCGCAGAATAAGCTGCAAAGAGTGAATTGCATCCATTTCTGCATTCTCCCATGGCAAACTGCGGCTTTTGACCACTTCCAAAAATGCCTTGAACGAAGAACGAGGGTGCATTCTCTGTCCATCATCCTTATCCTCCGGGTGATGCTTAGCACCACCCCATTTGATCTCCTTTGCCGTGTGGGATCTGAACCAGAATAGGAAATCTGTCTCAGTGATATAAGCAACAGCCATCCCACAAACCGCATCACCAAGCAATGCAGCACCAGGATACCCTGCATCAGCAAGACTATCAGTACTCAGACCAGTCGAATCTCCATGGTCAGCCAACAACCACTCTATGATATCCCTTATCTGAGACTCATTCGGCGATACACCCAATGGATAGTAGTTTCCCTGGTAATACAAAGCTGCACCATCACACTTCACCAAGTCCATAACACTAGGACTCTGAGTAACAATGCCAGTAGGGGAGTCCCTAAGAAGCATGTCACACAACAGAGTCTGTGTCCTCAAAACTCGCTTCTCCAACGACTGTGCCGCCAACTGAAGCTCCATATTCAATTGCAGCCCAAAGGCCTGCATCAAAAATTCGCATGCATACCTCAGTGGAAAAGGAATACACCTAGCTGAAGTATGGTGGCAAACAACCAAACCCCAGAGCCTCATCGAGCTGCGCGGCCAACAGCCTCCTCATCATTCCCATTAATAATGACCGCCATAACCAACGAAGCAATCGACCCATATTCTCCATATACTGAGCATGGCAGCCGTGCGGGGCGCGCAGCGTGGACCCAACCAAACACAAGGGCTGCACAAGTGCCTCATCCTGCACCACCCTCACAGGTGAAGCATGGCAATCCACAATCATCCTAACCCTATTCTGCTTAAACAAAAACCTAGAAGCCTGAGGTATATCAGTAGCAGGGTAATGCAAACCAATGTAAGGCTCCAAATCAGGCCTCTTACTCTCAGCAACAACCTCACCATGCTCATCCTCGTGAAACTTATACACCATAACCCTATCATAACAGGTCAATTCCCTCACACTCTCAACCACAGTGTCACAAAGAAGCTTCACATCGCCACCAGGAAGAGACTGAAGCTGCGAAATCGCCCTAACAGCAAGCTTCTGAGACTGTACGGCACCTGCAATTGACAGTGCAGGGTCCTCAGTCCTAGCTGGCTCCAAATCAATGACAATACCAACATCAATTCGGTGTAAAATTCCATAAAAGGGCTTCCCCGAGCTTCTAGAATGAATCCAAACCGGGTTCAGGAGCGTGATCTCACGCGCCAAAACGCCCTCTCGAGCAGCGCGCTGCTCGAGGGGGGAAGGGCGCGCACGTCGGCCCAACGCAGAGCTCCTCCTCGGGGAAAGGGAATTGCCACCCCGGGAGGCTCCAGTGTCGGGACCGACTGAGGCGATATGCCGAGCATCTCCCGGGCATTCTCGGAGTATCCGAGAACGCGGAAGGAGGGCTCGTCGACGGAGATCATGCAGCCGAAAGGCTGGATGAGGCCGCCGCGCTGGATCTTGAGGAGGTATGCGGTGATCTGCTGCTCCGGGACGGACTCGGAGGGGGTGAGGCGGACGGAGTGGGAGTAGTCGAAGGACTTGCCGGACTCGCTGGACTGCTCGAAGACGGCGTGGAGGCGCGCGTCTTCGGTGTACTGAGCTATGGCCTTGCTGATGGACTCGTTGCTCGTGTAAACGGTGCGTTTTGATGTTGATGATGTCGTTGTGGTAGTGTTAAGGATTCCTCGCTGCTGTTGTTGTTGTTGTTGGGGTAGTGAGTCTGTTGCTCTGCTTGCTGATGCCATTTCAAAGTTGGAGTCTTTTCGTGTTTTGGTGAAATGGGTGTGAGGAATTTAGGTAAAAGGAATTTGGGTTTGTGAGATTTTCTTTTTGGAGAGTGGAAAGAGTGACAGTGGAAGAAAATAGCAGAGTAAATGTTCAAGTGTGTCTGTGTGTGGCGTGAAGAGGATGAGAATTATTTTGTTTTTTTCTTTGGTTTTTCGGTTTATGGTTTTGGGGGTTTTCTTCTTCATTTATTGTGAGAACTGAGAAGTGACCAGGACCCATATAAGTACGTTTACGTGTGCTGCTTGCTGGCTGCTGCATATTTTTCAATCCTCTTTCCTTTGTTTCACTTTCTATTATTTTCTTTTCTTTCTTAGTCTTTGGTTGTTTTTTTTTTTTATTATTTCTTTTTTTCCTTCTGCTTGGTTTATATTATATATATATATATATATATTGGGTTCTGTGGACATTGATGTGCTGGAATTTCTTGTGGCTGAGGGGTTGGGTGGTACCAACATAATTGAGAAGGGTGGTCGCTGTTCAGTCAAGGTGATTGGTCGGCGATTTATCCTTTTGCCACTCTCAACTGTTGGGTGATACTACTTCTCGCACTGATATTACAGATTTAACATTATTATTATATTCAAACTTAGTATTAGCACCAAGGAAACTTCCAAGTAGAATACTTAAATCCATTAATGTTATCAAAATATTGCAGCTCGCTCCAATTTTAGGTGAAGAACTAACGTTAGTGTCAGTGTAACTCAATTTCCAACCATAGTCAATTTCATTAACGACAAACACCTTAAACCATGCTATCTACAGGGTTTGCATACCATGCACTTTGGGCAACCAAGGTGCACTGTACCTTGCTTTGGGCCACATTCTAAGAGTCGATAAATTTATTGCTAAATCAATTTAACCACATCTCTATTAAAATAGTCAATGATAATGCATTTACACACACAGTTTTCGTGTATTTGGCCACTCCTTTTAAGATACTTAACCGCATATTTTAACAATTTGGGCTACGTTTATTTCATATTTTAAAAAAAAGTAATTACAAAACTTAAATATTAACTATAACTAAAAAAGTTAAAAATTGATTTTTTTTTCCAGAAGATAGTATTTTTAGTTAAGGATACTCTTTCATGGGGAAGAGATTTGATACATATTACTTCTACCACATAGGTCACGCAAGCCAAGCGCATGCAGGCATGACATGAGGCTGGATTGTGAGATACAACTGCAAATGAAGGTTCATCAGTTGCCAAGCTCCCGAATAATTTTGGTTGAATATGACTAACCACTCCTCAATGGTTTAAAGAAACCGAAGAAAAATGCAATAATTAGTTGCACTTGTTTGTAAAGCCCTTGAGTCAAATTATGGAACCTATGCAGGAAGAACGTATCAATAAAAATCTTGCCAACACTAATATGGATTTCAATAGGGGTGTGGTTTTGGATATTATGAACCATCTATCATTGTTTTGGTTTTGGAAATAGCCTCATCCATAACCTTACTCAGTGACACCTTGCCTTTGAGATGTTGGACCAAAGACTCATTAATTAATTGCCTTTTCAACATTTTTTCCGAAGGTGAGCTGTAGTACGCAAGGAGTTTAGGGATAAAAAAGCAATAGAAGAAGAGCAAAAATAACAAAAAGATAATAAGACACTCAAGAAAGAGTTAAACCAAATTGCATCCCTAATCCCTTTGGCATTGCTATCAAGATTAGGAATAAAAATTGCAAAATGTTAACCTCTTTATAGACCATGCACTTGATCTTTCATTGTGAGGGTGAGGACCAATTTCATAGAACACATGATTTGCATGTGAGAAAGTGTAATGCCTTGGGTAAGCTTCATATAGAAGAAGAGCAGGAACCAAGCAAAAAGACGGTTTAGTTCACTTAAAGAGCCCCTAACATAAATCCAATCTCGGGAAAGCCTTCCTTCCAACCACTCAATCTAACCCAAATCTTCATCCTCTAAGATCAAATGCTCCTGGCTTGGTTCCTTTCCTTCTATTTTTCTATGGCTTTATCATGATGGTGATAATAGGTAATTGTGATGTTGGGTTGTTGTATGTGTTTATTCAAACAGATTCTCAAATTTGATTTTTAAAAACTATTTTTAAACTTTGTTTTTAAAACAATTTAAAAAACAATAACACAAATATTGTTCCAAATAGGCCCTTAATTTTTGTCTGTATTGTTTTAAATTGGATCTCCATAAATATTTAAGAATGCACTTTGTTCTTATAAATATTAAAATATTTTGATTTGGTCTCTATAAATATTTTAACATTGTTCTTTTAAATATCATCACTAAAATACCTAGGCTAATGTAACAAGAACTAAAACTAAACATTTAAAAAAATTGTATCCCTTTTTTTAGAAATTAAAACTAAACTTCATTGTATTTATATGGTTAAAAACATATTTAATTCAACATTTATTTTGTTTACTTGTACACTCCAAAATACTAAAATACACATGTTTGACATTGTGATAATAATTAAAAATTAAATTTGGTATGATAACTGAGTTTGTTTTTAATTACTTTGCATAATGACATTGAGAGACTTTATAAAACACAACATTTGTTTTCATAATTTTTATATTTTTCATACTTCATAATTGTAATAACTCACAATCCTTTTAATGAAATCACTTTTGAAGGCAACATATAATCATCCATGACAAAATACATGTTGACAAATATAATCACATATATTTCAATAATTGTCTTCAACTTTTATTTATTGTCATTGCAAAACATATCCATGTCATCATTTTTCTCAAAAAGCAAGCCACTTTGTGTCCTCTATTGACAAAAATTTAACAAAAGTAATAATTAAAAAATTTCAGAAGTTCCAACGCGATGAAATAGATACATTTAATCATTAATATAGTAATACAGTGTTTGCCACAAATGTAGTTTAATTTGGTTATCATACTGTGTTATTTATTTTTACATAAAAGAACATATATAATTTATTTTATCATTGGTTAATAATTTTTTTATTCAATTGTGTAGTTTGAACCCTATCTCTCAATACTCTTAATATTTACACTAAATCCTACGTAAAATTATATGTACATATAAATTAACATTGTAATACATTCAGACTTTAATTTGATAATTAACTAAACAATGAATAGTGAAGAACTTTATGCATTTTATTTACATAATAAATAGTAGTACAGTATTTGCTATTCTCAAATGTAATTTACTTTTGTTACCATGTTATGTTATTTTGTCACATGAAAAATATATAATTTTTTTAACCTTTGGTAATAATTTTTTGACTCAATTCTTTATCTTGACAACTATTCTGTTAATATTTACACAAATACTACATAAAACTATATATACACATAAGTCGTTCTATCTCAATACATTTGAACTTTGATGATTAATTCAATAATATATGTTAGTGAAAAATACATGAAAAACTAATAAAATTCAAAAGCAAGTGATAAAAGAAAAGTTAGTTGAATATGAACTTAATTTTCTTTTTTAACTAATTTTTGTCTAGCCAAGCTTATTATCGTTAACTAAATTAAGAAACTATATCACTTTATCAAAAGGTCTGACAATAATAACAAATATAAATTTAACTTAAGTGAAAGATATTGTAAATAATTTTAAATGTCTACTGTCATATTAAATAGTAAAATCAATATACAAAATAATACAATACATGTAATATATAAACTACCAAATTCTAAAATCAATTGAAAATCAATTTTAATTTAACAAACTACAAATATGTAATCTATATCCATAAACACATTAGTTAATTATTTTAAGTCATTTTATAAACTATTCCAAAATTTTATTCATGATATTTATTTAAGTAAAACACAATTGAAAAAAAATACATAAAATACATAAGAAAAACTAACAAAATTCAAAAGTAAGAGGTAGAGAAGACATTACCTTCCCAATTGAGGTGAACTCCTGAAAAGAATGGGAGATAACAAATTGTATAAAGAATTTGCACTCTAGAAACATAACATAAAAACTATAAATACATTAACAATAAACCAACATATATCATATCCAACACTGAAACTCCACACTACAACCTTGCATTCAAGGCCAAACCATGTCCATATCTTCTTACTTCCAAAGTTTCTCTAATTGCATGGTTGTCATTTTGAAGGCAATGCAAAATCCAGTGTGGAAATGAAAGCATATCTCAATTTAAATCTCATAAGGATATTGACTTTGCGCTTTGAATTGATAACATAGGTGAACTCTCCTATTAAACACTTGTACATGGGTTTGACATTTTGGGACCCTATGGCTTCTTCACTCCATGTTATTCTTATTTGCATGGCCAAGTATATGCAAAAAATTAAAAGCTCAAGATTGTGGAGATAGAATGTGGGTATCACTCATGTTTGCACAATAATTTGCGGCTTGGTGTTGTTACAATTGCCATGAAACTCCATCATAATTACCTATTTATTACTAAATTGTAACTTATAAATGCACACTTCCACACTTCTAAACCTTTGATTGTAAGTAACAACTTTTAATAAAATTTTAAATTTGCTCATTATGAAATTATTTAATTGCACTTCAGTTTTAAATTTAATAAATCATTCAAATATTTGCAATTATATTATAATAATCAACTTTACTATATATTACTAAAGACTTTAAATGAGTTCATCTAACTTAACAAAATTTGTGATTAGTGATATGAAACATAAAATCAAAATTCAAATTTATTAAAGGTAGAAAGATTTTCTCATATTTTAAATTTAAACAAAAATGAATATAAATTATCTATTAAATGCAATACATAATAAAATAATATTTAAAAATAAAGTTACTTAAAATTAGCCATTTATTTATTCAAAATAAAAATTACTTCTTAGTATATTATTTGGACAATAAATTATCCATTAAAAAATATCACAAAAATATATCTTTGATTAATTTGTAATGACAAAAATTTATTTGGCCTCAAAACAAAGGTAATATAAATTAATTTATAAATTAGCCTCATGGAAAGGCGATGATTTATATAGTTCAATTCTTTGCATACAAATAGCACGTGTTGGATTTCTTTCAACATACAATTTTAACACCGCAATACCAATTAGTTAGCTCCATTTTTTGGTACTAAAATGAAGGGATTAGTGTAAATATTATTTGCTACATTTGTTCCAATTATTATATTATGATACTTAAATTTAATATCTTTAACTAAAATTCATCCTATACAATTAGTGATAAGTGATATGAAGCATAAAATCAAAATTCAAATTTATACATGCATATTTATCAATGCAAATCATCATTTAAATACAATACGTAAAATATAATAAAAAATATTTGAAAAGATAGTTACTAAAAAATACAGTTTTTTTTTAAAAAATAGTTGTTAGTGTATTATTTTAGAAATGACAATAAATTATCAATTCACAAAAACTATCTGATTAATTTGTTTTTATTTGGCCTCAAAATTTAAATTTTAAAAATAAATGTAAATCATCATTTAAATGCTTGTGACAACATTTACATTTAAAATCAAACCATTATCAATTAGTTCACTGTACACATCAACATATACCAGTGAATACTTACACTAAACACATAACCCAACTTTATTTCCTTTTATAACAAATAACTCAGAATATTTTTCCAAAACTTACACTAGTTAATGGTCACTTAACAACCAAAAATCATTGAATCACCATTAAGTTCAAATCTTCATTTCATAGGTTGAATTTTTAGAGGAATTAGTTCATAACAATAATATACGCAAGATATGTTTTTCTTCTAAGAAGCAGTTACATAAATGGACATACACCAATTCAATGAATAGTCAAATGCAAAAGGAATAATGCCATGTAAAAAGGTGAATAATGCCATGTGAAAAGGTGATCATGTCAAGCGTTGGAGATAAATTGTGCGATAAAAAGTAGTCCTTGAGGTGATGGACAATGTTGAACCCTTTTGAATGTAAAAGTAGTTCTATATAGTGAAGATTCTACAAACAACAACAAGAGTAGCTAGTACGAATAATTCTATCAACAACCATAAAAAAGAAACGATATGATGAGGTTAATTGGTGAAATTGAAACTTGAAAGAAACAACTACAATTATAGACACATTAACCATTATTAATATTACTGAGAAGTTTGGTTTTCTAGCTGAGCGTTAGAGATTTATAGTGAGAATGTGTAACGATCATCATCTCCAAAATATTCAAAACACATAACAATCATGATGAGACATGATAGTGATATTATTGAAGGTGTGTTAGCTAAGAGATAACTCTTGACGTTGAATTAATAAGTGAACTTTCTTCTCCTTAGGCAGCATACAAACTTAAAAGCTCAAAAACATCATATTGTAATTTTGACTAGAAGCTTTAAAAATCCAATTAATTATTGACTATGTTTGGCCTTATGATTGAAAGATGCACTTGTTGTATTTCAAAAATTCAGGTGTTTACACTAAAAGAAAAGTTAAGTATTTTTCAACATAACATAGAAAAAGTCAATAAAAATATTGTCAAGAAAAGTAATTTTAACATAAAGTTGACTTTAAAAATACTTATAAGTATGTATGGACAATAAAACTTATAAGTATTTCAATTGACACTATATGTCAAAATTATTTTATATTAACAATTTCCTTGTTTATCTTATAGGGTTAATAATTATCATATATCATGTACATATATAGGCCTCTTCATTTGTTTAAATCCTTCGCAGGGTACATTCCCTTGCTAACACTGCTATGTCATCTAATTCTGATGGTAATTTATGATGATATAAAGACACCAAGTTAATGGCCTGGACAATGTGTGTGTGTTAATTAGTTTGCTTTAGTTCAAATGACAAGGTTGGGTGACATTAGAACTATATATGTATATACCTTTAAAGCTAAATATATAAAATGCCTAAGGTGTGGTGTTGATAGCACTATCTCTGCAAGCTTGAGTTAGGAAATATAAATAAATATAAATAATACAATTTGAAAGCCTGTGTCTTTGGCCTATGATATATGATAATATGAATAATATTTTAGTTACTCATTTTTTTTTTTCCGAACTCTTCGGTGTTGATATTGGAGGCTGAATAGACAGCAGCAGTAATAAATCAGCTTGACATCTACGAAGACGACAACTCGGTTTTCATAAGGATTAGACCTTTATACGATAACTAATCACTATCAACTGTTATAAAGATTTATCATGTACAATTCATATAACCTTACCGAATGACCATCAATCAGATCAAATTATAAAAGAATTCTCTCCTCCTTATTCTGCTAAATACTGACAGGAATTAGGACTTGGCCACGAAGGTATGAAAAGATAAGGGTAAAAGTTTACTTTAGGATCTGAAATTGTATGTGTAATTTATTTTAATCTTTAAAATAAAAAATATTATTTTAATTTTTAAAATTTTAAAAAGTGATTTAACTTAGTCTTTTTAGTGATTTAAATTAGTCCTCAAAAATAATAGTATAAGAACTAATTTAAATTATTTTTTAAATTTAGAAATAAAATAATATTTTTTTAATTTTAAAAATTAAAATAAATTACACATATAATTTTAGAGATTAAAGTGAACCTTCATCCTATAAGGATAATTCATTATGTGTCATCTCATTTACCCTCTTTGACTTGTGACTAATTTTTCTCCGTCTTGCGGCTAGACTTGGATGGAATTACTACCAAAATTGATCTCTCGGTAGCAAGTGCGGTTGGTAGAATTTAGGTACAACTACTAACAAGAGTTGGCTACTTATATCAATAAATGAGTTGTCTTAAAAAATATAATAATAAAGTTCAAACTTAAAAGAAGCATGTACCGAAAAAAATTGAAAAGAAGCATAATTGTTAAAAGGGCACAATTTTTTGTGTGTGTGTTTCTGTGCAATAAAATTTCCTCTTGCCCCACTGGCACAGATATTATTTCTCTATCTTTAAATGTTAGGAAAAATTGGAATAATGAATAGAAATTAATCTTCATAACTCAACAGCTGTTAGTATTCTGATAATAGAAAAAGGGAGTTTCTCCGATAATTACTTTGTTTTTTGTTTTTCAGTGATGTGATGGTGGGAGTGGAGGTTGAAATACTACCGCAGACCAAGACCGCTAAAAGTGATAAGTAACGGCTAACCTAAATTAGCCAGAAAAGTAGAATACCAATGGCCATTTGTATAAATCTATACGACGAATAATAGAATCTATCCATCTATCTATATAAAAGTTGGATAGCTCCATGGATGATATTTGTCACATAATAGTAAAAAAATTTACCTCCAAAACTTGCATCAAATTTTAATTATCCAATTTGCTAAATGTTAAGATTTTGATTATTATTGCACATGTTTAATGGCACAACCAAGTTTACATGTCCAAATTTGATACAATCAAGTTTATCTAGAATGTAATATTAAAATGTTTTCATTTATTTTTATGTTATAAAAATATTTAATTTTAATATACTAAATTGTATAATTTTTTTACACAATATTTAATCATATAATGATATATCAGTAAATATGATTAACTTTTTCTAGTACTATTTGAAAAGTCATGCAAAAGAAATTTTTTTTAATTGAGTGACAATGTAAAATTTTTTTATATTGTTCAGTACATCAAAATTAAACTCTATAAAAAATATTTCTCCAAAAGATAAAAAATTATAACTGCCATAAAAGGATTCTTGTTTAATTAACCTTTTTAAGTAAGCTTTTTAAAACAAGGAAAATTTAAATTATTTTACATTTGGATGTAAAATTAATTTATTCTTAGATGTAATATTAAAAGATATTCATTTATTTTTAAACATTTTTATATTATAAAAATATTTAATTTTAATACAATGTCATAGTAAAAATTTATGCTTATATTGTAAAGTATTTGATATTATTTTTACCATATAAGAGGTTAATTATTTACATATTAATATGGGAATAAAAATAAAAATATAATTATTTTAAATATAATTGTGATAAATAGAGTTATTATATCAAATATTCTACAAAATTAATTTACAATTTTTTTTGCTTTGTGATATCTAAATTTTGCATATGAAATGTAATTAAACTTATAAAAGAAATTATGTGTATAAGGAAAAGGTCAATTTTTCTTCTATTGTGAGGTAGGTGTTTAATTCTTATGAAATAATTTGTAAATATATAATTTTTTTAGAGCTAACTAACTATATGATATTTACTATGATACTATGTTGAATGAGGTGATGGAAACTTTTTTGATAAATTCTCACTAAAGTCATCGACATATCTTTCATTAAATTTTATTATATTCATAAATTCATATTTTTTTATATTTTAAATTTTTATTTTATTTAATATAAATTTGAAGCCACATTTCCTTACTTAAGAAAAAAATGATAAGTGAGCATAAGGATGATAGATTTTTTTTAATTTATGAAAACTATTATAAATACTCACTCGAATGAATATAAGCATGCTTATGGGTCTATTTTATTTAATATAAATTCTTAGTAATTTCTTTATTCAAGAAAAAAGAGAGAACTATAAAGGGATGAGATGATGAATTTTGTTAATCAATTTGTCACAAATATTTGTTGCTCATAAAATCTATTTTAATAATATATTTTTATCATCTCTTATGAATGCATTTTGATAATATCATCTATTTTATTAAATTTTATTGAAAGCTTATTATATATAATCTTATATATTGATACACAATTCTAGAGAAAATGTTGACTTAATTTTGGAGAAGCTTATTTTTAATCATGACCACATATGTTGTAACTTTTAAAATAGCCAATCAAAGAGGATTGAAAATTTTTATATGCGATAGTGATTCGAATAATACTAATAAAATTGATCATGTTATATATAAGCAAGTGTTTATAAATATATGTTGAATGCTATGTTGATGATTCATATATAATTTATGGACTATTTATTTTGCTATTTACTTATTTATCACATGTATATATAATTTAAAATTTTATATCTACTCAATTTAATTGTTCGCATAACTGTGCAGGACATAATATAGTTTGCCAAAAATTTAAGCAGTTTGAAAAGAGCAAGTGACGTCTAGTGATTCACAAAGAATCAATATCCTTTGTTTTCAGTCAAAAAAGAAAATGACGTCGTTAGTTCATTACTTAAAAAATGCCGAGCTTAGAGAAAGATGGAACTAGTGATTTTCTTTATCTTTATTTTCCGTTAATGTATTTTTATCAATAACTAAGTACATCAAATACACATGTATTAGAAAAAGAAAAGGAAAATTATTTTGCGAATCATATATTGATAAACTTGGAATTGTACATATTAGTGCATTACATTTTCGGGGAAATAGAGGTTGGGGGCCGAAGGCTTTGCAGGGAAAATTGACCAATACCTTATTCAAATTTGCCTGTGGCTCTAACACAAGTATACAACCTTCCATGAATTGGGCATTAAAATTGTTGCTACCATAAACAAATATCAAACGACTTTATCACCAGCAGAACTTCTCAAAATCGCAGAACTTAGTGATCATTCACCTCTGAAGCCACGGCAGAACAGAGATCAGAATCTTCAAGAGAAATAATTTTAAAATTGACTATGAGTTCTTTCTTTACGAATTTTAATACAACTTAAGAATGGAAGATGGATTGCCTCCAATAGATAGTACAACACTATTCCAACAGCTAAAAAAGAAAGATCAATCCAGCATATTTCAGACGCACGATTCCTCAAAAGATTGCTGATTCGAAGTATGGCAAAGTTATTCCTCCAGCCATACAAAACTCTCTCACTTTGTGTAGAGAACATCCTCCCATGGGTGGCGGTAGAGTGGTTGCTTCAATCTCTTTTGGTCAAAGGTATGCCTGAAATTTTAAAATAAGGAACAACGAATGAGACCAAGCCATATAGTGTATGTTATTCATTTTCCTTTTTATTTCTATCTTTTGGAGATGATGGAGATTATGAGATCAATTGATTCGCACAACACAAGACCATGCAATGAAATTATCAATAAGCAGTCAGTATCAGTGTGACTGAGGACCACTTAACTGAAGTGGAACCCATCGGACCATAAGAGAATTGTAGATAAAAAGATCCCAAAGGTCCAAAACTACAATAATGTCACGAAGTGCTCTTCACCAGAAATATGCATATTTAAATTAAACTCACCCAATCAGACCAATGGAGCGTGCCAGCACAAAGAGACCATTCAGATAGCCAATCTCCACAATTTCGTCAATCTCTTGCTTGGTAAACATTCCACTACCAGCAAGAAGATCCAAGAAAGGGACCCAATTGCACCATCTACGTTAAGAACTAGATTATTTGCCTTTGTGAGGGTGTAGGTTTCAACTTGAACAGCATATTCCATGTATTTCACGGAAGGAAAATGTGTCCGTGCAAATCGCTGTAGCAATTCAACTCTCTTGTCCTTGTTGTCCCTATTCTTGATCCTTTTTATACAAAGCAAAACCAAAATTAAGATATTCAGATTTTTTTTATAAGAACATACGAGTTTAAGGGGAAGGTCAGCTATGCTGTAAGCCTCAACAAGGACTTATAGTGGTACATGCCAAAGACCCACTAGTAAAGGACCACAGCAAGAACCAAACCCAAGACCTTTTAGTTAATGAATTTCCATCTTACCAGTAGAACCAATTCTCAATAGAAAATAAATAGGCTATAAAGCACCAACCATAGAAACAGAACAATTATTGCTTAGTAAATGTTTAAATGAACAACTGACAGTGTACTGTACCTGTGCCCTATTCCTGGCACACGAATTCCCTTCTTCTTCATATTTTCAACAAACTCATAAGGTGTGAGACCCTATGGCAAGACAAAGTATAGTACTGCATGTTAGACTCGTAGCAAAGGTTTTAGTATGATAAAAGATAGAGTAAGTGGTGCATTTGGGGGATGAGGTGGGCAGTTCAAAATTCTAAAAATTTTCCCTTATTTTTAAAGTTTATTTCTATAAAAATGCAATCCCCTCCTCAATTTGATGATTCCTCCCTCCCAGATTCACCGGAAAAGTCTACTAATCATACCCTGTCATGAGCATCCTTGAAGTAGCGGGCAGCATCATCAATGGCACCCCCAAATCGAGGACCAATTGTAAGCAAACCTGTTTCAGAAGCTCATAAATTACTAACCATATTATGGCATAACAGACATACAAAGTTATGGTCACCGTTCCAAGCCTGCTTCTTAAGTAGAAAAACTAAAGGCATATATTTACCTGATACAAGACTGGAAACTAGGTCCTTCCCAGCCCTTGCTGTCACAATAGTATTGTGGGCACCAGAGACACAAGGACCATGATCAGCACATAGCATGATGCAGATCTGACAAATGTAACGTATCAGCATTCAGCAAGATAGAAGCTGGAAGATGATATCAATAGTCTTACATGGAAATATATATCTAAATGGGAAACTGTCAGCAAGAAGAACTGTCTTATAAAGGGCTTGAACATAGTCCAGTTTCACATGCTCGAGTCAAGACAGACACATGCAGAATAAGGAAGGAAGAACAAACATTAAAGAAAAGCTCTGCAGTATCCTACCTCAATAAATTGAGTACAATAACGGGGAAGACTGCGTTTAAACCACAAAAGAGAGATAACATCGCCCACACCATAACCCTTTTCAATGATGGAAGACATGGGTACACCAGCATAGCATGGTTCCTCACCTTCAAAAAATATTGGAAGAAAAGATTAATTTTACTATCAAATTTAAGTGTCTAAGCCACAAAGAAAGACACCCATTTCAACATTACAGCATTAGTCCTAACATACCTCTGTCATCAGAAATGGTGGAAATAATATGAGTTGGAGCACGGACTTTTCCGCTCTTAATTGCAGAGTTAAGGTCCTCGGGGATTGGTGGAGGAGTAAATTCCTTCACTGATGTGATCTTCCCTTCTTCAGCCTGACAAATAATAAGCCATCAATTAATATTATAGATTATAAAGGAAATGAAAAGACTTCATTAAAACATTTTCCACTTCAGAGGATGGGGAGAGGGCAGAAAAATCAATTTGATAGATTTCAAGATACAAGCACACTAACCAATTTGTCAAATGTTTCTTTAATTGCAGCTTCAAAAGCTTCATATGAAGTGGGAACAACAGCTCCAGCTTCCCTTAGTGCTTGATTCTTTGCTTGAGCAGATTCCATCTCACCACCACTCTTGGCTCCCTGATTTTATGTAAGTGCCAATGGACATTACAAAAACCTGTCTATGATGAATGTGCTTTGAGAAATTAGTCAAAGAAAAAGGAGCAGCGACATACAGCATGACCAAATTGTACTTCAGATTTGAAGAGTCTTGCACAGGTTCCACTAACCCAAGCAACAACCGGTTTTGTCACTTTCCCTTGTTTTAGGGCTTCAACCAGGAATACTCATCACGCCCACCAAGTTCACCAAGGACAACCATCATTTTAACCTGAAGTTCACCGTAATTCCAGACCATTCATTGACAAGAAACTCATTTTTGCCAGTTATTTATGCTTTATAGATATTTTTGTAATTCCCCAAGATGAGAGCAAAAATTACCTGTGGTATGTTGTTAAACCGCAAAACATGGTCAGAAAGTGTGGAACCTGGGAAAACATCTCCTCCAATGGCAATGCCTATAGCAAAACAAAAAGTAACTCAGCACTAGCATCAAGAAACTAAGATATGATCAACATATAAACCTGCTGATACCTTCATAAATGCCATCAGTTACACGACCAATAGTGTTGTACAATTCATTGGACATCCCACCCTGCAGTTTAGAAGGTTGTCTTCTCTCAACATCAGTATGTACACTAGACATGCTAAAAGAAATAACACTGAACTTTTATGAACAACCATCCGGCACTTTTAACATAAAACAAAAGCAATTTCACATATAAATGTCATCTTAGCTAAAGAAGCTATTACCACAACCATTATTTATCAAAAGGAGTTAGGGACTGCGACTATTAGTATTACACAATGCTATTATGCATTGATAAATAGATTCGTCTATCTTTCAACATAGTTATTACAATGTCATCATTTCCACTCTGAAATTAAAATTCAGATCAAGTTCATTGCTGACCAAAATATTTAAATTCAGAATGGGCAAACAAAATGACAGAAAAGTAAATGAAAAGATGAGGGTGTGAGTTCCAAAAAATTTCAATGAAATTAACCATTCTAGTTTGTCCTGTTGCACATGCATCTACAATTGCATTACTATCTATTCAAACTTAACCAACTCAAGAGCAAAGAAAAAAGATTAATGCTAGGAATACTTCCCGATTTGGGCAAGTTTATTCCAGGAGGAACAGAATTGGGCTTGTTATTGGGCCGGAAATGAAAATGCAGCAGTAACTACATGTGCTTAAGTGAATGAAATGAGAGGGAAGTTAGTTAGAAAAGGGATAGAAGAGTATAAATAGGAGAGGAATAAAGGTAGATAGTGTGGATTCATTCATCTGTAACTAGTCCTGAGATTGGGAATTCTTTCTAGGGTTCTTCTTGTATGTACACATTTGGATCCCTGGAGATTTTCCAGGTCCAGTAATCGATAAAATCTACCTATTTCTGTTACTCTTTAGATAAAAGTTTCATCACTGGTATCAGATTCAGTATTGATCATGGGAGACAGCTTCAATGGCTGCCAAATTGGAGAAGAAATGGGAATCATTGGAAGCAACCTTGACGCTCATGCAATTTTTTGTTTCCTTAGCTAAGCAATCGTTGGATGCTTCAAGCCAGGGGTTAGGGGTGGTTTTATCTCAAGGAGGAAAACCAATTGCCTTCCTCAGCAAGGCCCTATCTAAACAGCCACAACTGAAGTCCATTTATGAACGAGAATTAATGGCAATCATGTTGGCGGTGCAGATATGGGACCACTACCTCCTTGGCCGGCACTTTGTAATAATGACTGATCAAAGAAGCCTCAAATTCTTGACAGATCAGATGCTGTTTGGGGAAGAACAACTGAAATGGACCTCAAAATTGATGGGGTTAGACTTTGAAATACAATACCGGCCGGGTTTAGAAAATAAGGCAGCTGATGCATTTTCCCTGACAGATGATGTACCAGGCCATTTCTGTGGTGTCAGCCAGCATTTGGGAGACGATTGAGGCTGAGATTGCAGCTGATTCTCATTTGCAACCCATCATCAAGGGGCTGCAACAGGGGGCCACTGATTTCCCTGGTCACAACCTGAAAAATGGGCAACTTTTTAACTAAGGAAGGGCTGTGATTCCACGAAATTCATCTCAGATTCCAGCATTATTAACTGAGGTGCATGACTCGGCTCACGGGGTCATTCGGGGTTTTTCCGCACATATAAGAGGCTGGCTGCAGCTTTTTACTGGAGAGGTATGCAGCTACAGGTCAAAGATTATGTTGCTAGTTGTCATGTTTGTCAAACTAGCAAATATGAGGCTCTTTCTCCCGCCAGATTGCTGCAGCCATTGGAGATTCCTTCTCAGGTTTGGGCTGAGATCTCCATGGATTTTATCTCGGGATTACCACATTCTAAGGGTAAGGATGCGGTCATGGTGGTTGTTGATAGACTCACAAAATACGTTCATTTCTTACCCCTATCCCATCCCTTTACGGCTAAGGAAGCAGCCTAACTTTTTGTTAAGGAGATAGTTTGGCTTCATGGTTTCCCTACTGCCATTATATCAGATAGGGACGCTATTTTTCTCAGCCATTTCTGGTCTGAATTATTCCGAGCAGCAGGAACCAAGCTTAAGTATATTACGTCTTACCATCCTCAAACCAATGGTCAAATGGAGGTGACTAACCGTTGTTTGGAGACATACTTACGGTGCTTTGTGAGCTACAAGCCTAGGTTGTGGGTCAATTGGCTTAATTGGGCTGAATATTGGTTCAATACTTCCTTTAATGCTTCTACAAAAACAACCCCTTTTCAGGCACTCTATGGTAGACCCCCTCCAGTACTCCTCAAGGGTGAGACTTACCCCTCTAAAGTACCTAAAGTGCAGTCCTTGATGACAACTAGGGATGAGATCTTGGCTGAGCTAAAATCTCAGCTGCACCTTGCTCAGCAGAGAATGAAGCACTTTGCCGATAAACATCGGAGAGAGGTCAGCTACGTCGAGGGAGATTGGGTTTATTTGAAATTCCAGCCTTATTGAATGAAGTCCTTGGCAAAACGACCCAATGAGAAGCTGAGTCTCCAGTTCTATGGTCCATATCAGGTGCTTGAGAGGATTGGATCAGTAGCATATAAGCTGGCACTTCCACCATCTTGCAACCTTCACCTGGTTTTCCATGTGAGCAGGCTCAAGAGAGCTCGTCCCCTGCATATTCAACCCTTTGAGCTTCCAGCAGGCTTGACCAAAGATGGTGTGTTGCATGCTGAACCCGAGGATGTGTTGCAGGTCCGAGTGAATGATGCGGGTGCAGTGGAGGTTTTAGTTAAGTGGGTAGGGTTGCCTTCGCATGACAACTCGTGGGAGGTCAGCAACTTGGTGCAGCAGTTTCTCCATGCACACCTTGAGGACAAGGTGGATTTACAGAGGGGGGGGGGTTAGTGTTGGTAATACTTCCCGCTTTTGACAAGTTTATTCTAGGAGGAACAGAATTGGACCTGTTATTGGACTGGAAATGGCAATGCAGCAGTAACTACATGTGCTTAAGTGAATGGAATGAGAGGGAAGTTAGTTAGAAAAGGGATAGAAGAGTATAAATAGGAGAGGAATAAAGGTAGATAGTGTGGATTCATTCATTTGTAACTGGTTCTGAGATTGGGAATTCTCTCTCTCTAGGGTTCTTCTTGTACATACACATTTGGATCCTTGGAGATTTTCCAGGTCCAGTAATCAATAAAATCTACCTATTTCTATTACTCTTCAGATATCAGTTTCATCAATTAACAAATAAAGAGATTGTCCAGAAACTATACTGCTTAAGCTATTAGATTATATAAGTCATGATAAACAAGTATAAACAGGCAAAAGAAAATATCCGTATTCATCTCTAATAGGACTATTATAAAATTTCTTGTAGCAGCTAGCCATTTAGAACTTGAATTAGCTACAAATTTTTTAATCTTACTCTAGGTACAAGACAGGTATAAATAAAGTATGACATATTCACAACTAAAAGTAAAAATATGCATTTAAAAAGATCTTGAACGCAATCAGACAACTCCTTAACACAAAGACAGGATAAGTTTATCAAAAGACTCATAGTGATAGTAGATAAAAAAGTCTATCCTCTGTGAGACAGATGACAGCAACAGAACGCATACAGATTTGGAAACAAATCCAACAGATCCAGGCCTGTAGAGCTTGCATTGAATTATATTGTCAATTGTTCCAGCTGTGTCCCCAATCTTAAAAGCACCAGCTTGAATGCCTCCAACAGTGGCTGGGCCAATAACAACCTACAGTATCATGAGCATTAAAATAATTTTTCTAAGCTATTGTATCCAGCAATTGAGCTGATTTGAGTATTTCCCTTTCAACTCTTACCTTATTGTTTGACCTGGCATATGCAATCAATTGCTTAGTGTCTGACTCTGGTACTCCTTCAGCAATTATAGCAACAACTCTAATTGTTGGTTGCTTCAAAGCGGCCATGGATGATGCAGCAGCACTGCATGTAAATCAACCTATTTTCACTGTGCCCATGTATTGAGAAATAAGATATCATGGACTCAGAACAAATAGCAAATGATTTACTAACCTTCTAAATGATGCAAAATTGATGAAGACATCAGCAGTAGGATGTGCAGCACAAGCTGCTTCAATGCTGCAAAATAAGTCAACATGAGCCTAGGAACACATCACACATAGACAAACAAGGACATCACTCACTACAGATTGATTACTTTGTAATCTATGACATGCTGTAATTGTAAGGAGACTGATAAAATGAAGGAAATAACAAGTGACCAAATTTAAACATAAAGCGGGCAAAGGGCAGTTTAAGTATAGAGATGGATGAGCAACAGTCACATACGTAGCATGAACTGGGATGGCAATTTCTTCCTGACCAAAAAAGAGTTTCTGGAATCCCTCAGAACCAGGATTAATTATTCCAGCAACTGATGGTGTTTCCCTACCTATAATACAAATTTGGAGCTTCCATTAATAATAATAATAATATAGCAAAGATTAATGTCACTTCATGATTTGCTAAAGTCTATCTGGAAGAATATTAAGATGATAGAGCCGATACAAACCACAAAGGAAGTCAAAATCAAGCATCCGCTGGATGGGAAGTTGTTTGTAGTTGTAAAACAACGCTTGTGTAGTACGGGAGAACAGTTGTCCAGTGGCCATGATGGAGAAGCAGATAGATCTGATAACAAACCAGTACATTACAAATCTATATTGCAGTATAAATAAAATAAAACAATGTCTCCTTCATATCTGTTGAAATCAAACATTAATAAACTATTGTGAGGCAACTACAGATTAAAGAAGCTCAGCTATTGTATGATTCAAAATAATAACAACCACGTGAACTCTAAATCTTCATAAATCAAAATTTGGGGAAAACCAGCAAATGAGAAATTAAAGCCTGCAGCCTCATTAGCCTAATAGAAGACTTGCACTAGATCAGAGAGTGAATCAATAAAACGAATCACAAAGAAATGCATAGTAGTGATGCAACAAGAACAGAGTACATCAACCACATTGGTAATGTGAATAAAAGCCTAAATTTGCAGTGCATCAAGTTACCGTACTCAAACACAATCAGCAACAGTTACAAAAATAAAATAAAGAAATAAATAAATAAAAGAGAACAAAACGCACTCAATGAGAACCAAAACGGAATTTGAAATCTGTGGAGAACAGAGCTCACTATTCCATTCACTAATGAAGACAACATCTATCTATACTCAAATTCACCGAAAGAAATGAAACGCAGAATTACATTCTTAATTTTTTTTAAAAAAATAAAATATAATATAAAAAAACAGAAAAAGCAAAGTTCTCAAGGAAGCAGATCCGAGGAAGTTTCCATTCCATCAAGCAAACAACAAACTCCAACCAAGCAGGCGTCACATTACATTCAAAGTTCAAACCAACCTAAAACCCAACGCTCATCACCATTCATCACCACCACCACCAACGCAAAAAAGGTCAGAATACGAATCTAACACCGAATGCACGTAAGAACCGCGAAACTTGAACTCCAAACAATCAAACGGAAACAGAAAATAGAAGAAAAAAAAACAAAGAATTCATTTATTCATCGAGGAAAATCACCAATAAATGCAAAATTTGCGCGAAGATCAGAACGAATCGGAACCAAGAGCACTGAGAGAATGAGATCTAGGATAGCGAAGAAGAGAAGAAAAAAAAGGCAGAGCTAGGTGGTTATAGTGGCTAGAGTTGGTTAGAGTGAGAACCTGATTGACTCGGCTCGGCGTGAATCGGGCGAGGAGCTGAGTCGAGAGAGCGAGTTGGAAGAAGGAGGTGGACGCTGGAAATGAAAGAAGGGGTAGAGAGGGGGTTTATATAGTGAGCGTGAAAGGAGGGGGAAGTGGGAGGGTGTGTGTCACGTGACGAGTGGTAGTTAGTTGGCGAGTGAGGACAGTGAGCGTAGGTGGCTGTACAATATTTACTTACTCCCTTTTGCCTTTGTGCGTTAGATAGAACAACAGCAAGAAGAAGAAAGGTTGCTTCACTGGTTGGCGTTGGAGGTTGGTAGGTGGCTATATGACCCAAATTCTTGGTTAATTCATTACTTCTTTAAATATTTTATTTTAACAATTAAAAATGTTGAAATAAAAGGATTTCTTTGGATGTCATCGGGGGTATCGATGTCGTTTTAATGTTATCGTTTTATAATAAATGCCACTTAAATTTTTTTTTTTTATAGATTTCAGATATATTAATTTATAAATGTCCTAAAAGAGTCAAAATAATATTTATTATAAAACGTGAGTGGAAATAATTTTAATTAATAAGATATATGACTATTTTTCTTTTAAGTTTGGGTTGAAGAAGAAGTTTGCCTTCTAAGATGACATGCCTCTTGATTTATCGATGATGTTTATGAAGGTACTTAGGTAGTATTTGGTAGGGGATAAAAACAAAAATACAATGACAATAAATATAATGAAAATGAAAACATAAATAATAAATATATATAGGGATATTATTGAAAGAAAAAATATTAAATTTCTATCTTTATATTATGTCCCTATTTTTTGAATATACAAAAATTTTATATTTTTCTGTTTTTATATCACTAAACCAAATGCTATTTTATAGATCACCTATTAATAGTATAAATCTGAAAATTAAATTTAAATTATAATAAATATATGAGTAAAAAATTAATCAGATGAGCCTAATTTTTATTGGCTAATTTTACCTATATTAAAGAGTAACTATACTCATCGGAGAAATCCCCGAAATAAAATGGTACAGGATGATTTTTATTTAAAAAAGTTCGCACGAGTTTCACCTAAATTATTATTTTGTTAGACGCAGCTGGGCTTGAGTGTCTGGTCATTAAATCCTGTTAATAGTACTCATTTTTGTCTTCCTATGAAGTTAAAACCTTTTTTGTCCGAAAGCTTGCAAAATGCGATTTGTGTTTTAGGAAAGACTTGGTTCCAGTTCTTCGTATTTATGTCAATTAATTTTTAAATCAAGTAAGAATATATAGACTTTGGGTTTCTTAGAAATAAATAATTTAGAAGTTAAAAATATATACGTACTATAAAAAATTGCTTACATATCATAAGTTAATTTAAGAATTAAATAGTGAAGTCATTTTTCCTTTTATATTTTAGTTTCACAAGCTTTTCTCTGGTGGAAATATCACATGCTATCATTCCCTCAAAACCCATGACTCTCATTAATCTCATTGCAATTTGATCAAAAAATTAATCGCACTGCAATGTGACATAAACTGTACGTGTATTAGTCATCATGACTATGTATGTTTGATTGTTTATGATTAAAAAAGGTAATTATATAAATTCTATAAGTTGTACGCGTGATTTGAACTAATATAAAAAAATCACAACGAAATTAGTGAAATTAGGGTATTAGTATTTTCGTACACACCCATCAGTCCTTATTTATAAACATAATTTTAAAATTTGATAATCATATTTTGAAATTTATTCCATTTCATTTTTTTTAATTAGACTGGTGCTGATTAAACTAATTAGTTGACAATTTTTTTTTATGATATACTTTTGTGAGTTAATTCTATGTGCAGGGCAAGTAACAAAATATAAATGCAATCTAGTAGAATAAATAAATAAATACTATAACCAAAATCTATGAAGCCGAAATTATTATTTTATTGCTATTAATTTCTTGTATACAACTCATTGGTCCAATTCACGAACAGGCCAACCTTAATTAGTCCATCCCACATTTTTCTCTCTCTTTCTCTTATGCAAAATAGGAAGTCTGACTTTACCTAACCAATCACAAGTCTCAATTAAGAACTGGAATTTTTCGACTCCTATATGGCACAAAACAACTAACTAGCTAGGAAGGTATTAGACTGGAATATGCCAGGGGTAACATTTTTATAATTCTTAAAAAAATTTATTATGATGCAACTTTCTTTAAAAAAAATCACAAGTTACTTTTAAATTTTATTTAAAAAGAACTAAAATAACTTTTAAGCCTTTATTAATATTCTATTTGTAAACATTTTTAATTAAGAATCAAGAGAAAGTTCGCCAAAAAATAATTTGATCATAATTCAATAAATAGGTTTAATTCAACCGAAATTGTTTCATGTTGTAACGATTTTTTTGCAAAATAAAAATTGTTGTAGGGTAGCATGATTTCTTTCTATAATGGTAAAATAGAGGAATTTGATCATTAAAGTTGAAAAAAGGGTTTTTGAAATTAATAATTTTTATTTTGTTTTGATAAAAATCCTGAAAATGGTCTGTAACAGACAAAAGGTTAAGCTCAAGTCAGCAATTTAGAAAACAAACCTAGGTTTATATATTAAGTAAAACTTAACCTATTTTTACCCGTGTACTGATCTAGGTAAAGGTGATCATTACCCTCCCAACTTCCACCACTATTTGTTGACAAATAATACAGCTTACAGTCTTGTACTAAAAGTCTATAACATCAAAACTTATTACATTTTTTTTTTAAATGTTAGTATGCTTGAAAGAGAAGAAATTGTTGGCTGGTTGACAATTAGTGAAACTGTGCTTGACTTCAATTGCAGGGAATGAAAGTATGTTGAGCCATAAAAATCAAGCTAGTTCAAGTATGGCCCCAAAATGTTGTTGCTGGCTTCAACTTTAAGTCAAATTATGATTTCTTTTTATAACGTTAATGTACCCGTAATAAAGGAGAAAAAAGAAATGGTTGTAGGAGTTTAAGACTCAAAACTTTTCCTACAACAAATCACCGGTACATATAAATCAATAAAGTAGAGTTTATTTACTATTCTGGAATAGAAAATATAAGAATAGAGACAAAAATATAGGAATAATAGAGGTAGTAGAAATAGATATAAATAATAAATATATATAGGGATATTATTGGAAGATAAAAATATTAAATTTCTGTCTTCATATCCTATTCCCATATTTTGGAGGTATAAAAATTTTATTTTTTATCTTAAGAATTGAAAATTTTTCTGCCCATCTTATCTTCACTAAATAGATTTATATCTCAAATCTCTAAATTTTTATCCTAAAGACGGTAAATAAACGCTGCCTAAGTGCCAAATTGTTTGGGATTGCGGCTCATCTACCCGTTGATGTTAGATAGTAGTGGAAAATTATAAGCCAACCACACATCATTGACCAGAATTAAAAAAAAAATCAATTTATAGATGTACTGTTAAAATTAAACTTAAAACATGAAGTAGTTATTTATCACATTATTATGCACATTTATGGCATCTTCAATAATTTTATGTTTTAAGTTCCAAAAAAAAATAGTTTTATAGTATCTAAAAATAATTTTATTTTATGATTCAAATAAAGTAGTCAGATCAAAGTCAATTTTAAAATATCGATTTCGAACAATTAATTAATTATTTTGAAATTAGTTGTTGTAATATAAATTTCATTGAAATATAATGCAACTGAATCGTAGTTTGTTGTCTTTCAGCTCATTTGTTGCTCGTTGTTTTTGTGTCTCAAATAGAAAGAGCCGAAAATTGAACAAAATTAATAGCATGTTTGGTTTTACTTTTCAATTTTTAATTTTTAGAATTTTGTAAAGAAAAAATTGAAATTTATAAATAAAAATTGAAAATCATATTTTGTAATTTTATAAATTTTAATATTTCCTTCATAAAATCTAAAAAACTAAAAATGAAAATTGAAACCAAACATATCCTTAAAGAGTGTGAAAAGATGTTTTACAATACTAACAACATGTTTGGATTACAGCAATTGTTACACTGGAAAAAAATGTTCTTATTTGGTTTACCATTTTTAATGGAGTAATGATACTATAATTAAGGTTCATAATGAACTCTACTCATAACAATATATCAATCATTCACAGTATAGTTTAAAGTTTAAAATATATAAATATTATAAAAGTACTCATTATGATCATGTTAGATGGATGTTGTAAATTCAAGTTTTTATTAATATTTTTCTTTTCAATGTGGGAAGAAGCAAGATACTTTTGTCAAAATCAACTTTGAC
The DNA here is from genome assembly GCA_030441495.1 of Dalbergia oliveri. Classification (NCBI taxonomy): domain Eukaryota; kingdom Viridiplantae; phylum Streptophyta; class Magnoliopsida; order Fabales; family Fabaceae; genus Dalbergia; species Dalbergia oliveri. The sequence continues at coordinate 20,652,227 of JAMLFY010000009.1, read as the reverse complement.
TAAAGCTATAAATATTAGTTTTTCATTCTTCTTTCTCACATTAAACATTCTAAACTCAATTTTTTCACATTATTTTCAAATATAAATCATTAATTCTTTTAAAATTAATTTTTTCAATATCAATTATTTCAAAAATAATTTTACCTAAATCTAAATCAAATGGAACCTAAGTCATGCACATGGGCCTACACTTTCTTCAACAACGAAATATCAAGCCTTGAATATGAATTATGATCATTATAATGCATAGCAGTTAAAAAGGGTATGAAATCCCATATATTTTTTAATTAAATTCCATATATGGTTAGTGTAGAGTATTTTCTATTATAATTAATTATATTTTATCTTTATGAGATTCATTTAAATGCATTGATAATATAATTTTATATTATTATTCAATTATATATTTTTATTCATACAGCTTTCAATATAGGGGTAATTAAGCAACACATTTTTGATATGACAATATATAATTGAATGTATGTATAAAAAAATTTTACATTGGCAATGCATATAAATTAAATCATATTTTATATAAATATTTAAATAATTATAAAATGATCAAGCACTTTTAATAATATAATTAAGGATTTAGCTTTGATACATTGTCTGTGCAAACAAAATTTACATAGTTATCTAATTATATATTAATACATCAATAAATATAATTAACTTTTATTTATACTATTTAAAAAGTCATACAAATAGATAAATTTGATTGAATAACAGTCTAAAACTCTATTATATCATTAGTGTATCAAAATTAAATTCTATAAATAATTTTTAATAACATAATTATATATAATTGAATGATTATACATAATAAAATTGTATGCTATATCAAAATCAAATTCTTTTTTTCTTTTCAAATATGATTATACTTACTGTTACTACTTAACTTTACCTTAATCCTAAGTCGACCTTTATGGTTCTGCCATAATTATATTGACTGGTAAACTTTAGCCAGGCTTCGGCCTTCGAGTTAGTGTTAGAAAAGTTATGACTACCAGCAAATTATAAGAAAGTGCTCGAATTTTAAGTTAGATGGATAATCCATCAAATTACTCCTTTTATTCCTTATTAATAATTACTTTCAAAAAATTATATCATTTTAGTATATTAAAAAGTTAATATATCTTACTACAATTTATAATCAAATACATCAACTTTTCAATATATCAAAATGTCACATTTTTTAAAAAATGACATTAACAAGAAATAGAGGGATAATGTATTTTTCTTTTCGAATGCACCCAATGTTGTCTGTGAAGTTTTTATATAAACATTAATGCAAGTAATTTATGTGTATGGATATAAAATGATACCAGTCAATAACATTAGGATTTTGACAAGTAATTTTTTTTTTTAGTTTAATTGTAATATATTGTTCGAATAATTATTTTTCCAACACTATTTAATTATAAAGAGCCATTTTAGCAGACCTATTTATCCGATATCACAATTAGTTTAGACATTATATAACAATAAAATATAATTAATTAATGATATAAAATAAAACAAATTTCAAATTTGGATATAATTGCTAAACAAAAGATGATGATGATGATGATGATGATGATTATTATTATTATTATTACTTTAAAAAAATATTGTTTTGCATTTTTCTTTATAATTTTTTTTTATGTATTGGAAAAGCGGTCCACCTCCATCTCTCAATCAAATTAGGCCATAATTTTCATGTATCGTTATTAATGACTTATTCTTCAAATGAAATCCGAATAATCAAGATGATAAATATATCCCTTTAATTATTAGCTTATTCACAGGGTGATATTAAGTAAGAAGAGTTATTTATTATAAAAGTAAAATGAGTAAATTTGAATTATATAATAATATCTAAATGGTCAAAATTAAAATATATTTAAAAATTAAAAGCTATTTAATGATCACTTAAAAATATCACATACATTTATATTTTAATCTTGATCAACTTTCATTCTAACTATGAAGTATTAACTTAAACATTTATAATAAATAATTTTTACTTTAAAAATACTTGTGTATTCGATCAACTTGATATTTATAATTTGTAAAAACATATGTGCATATTAAAAAAGTTTAACTTTTTTTGCACTAATAATATGAAATAATTTTATATTGTTAATTAATAAAATATTAATAAATTATCAAGTTATGATATATAATTATTAAAATAGATAATTGTTTAGCATGATTTAGATTTTTTAATTGGCAATATAAAATGTTATATACTCACCAATAAAAATTAAACTTTGTAGTAAAAAATAAATCTATACACTTTATTCTCAAAATGTATATAATATAAGTTTAAAAGATTCAGATCCTTATTATTTATACGATTCTATCATAATTTAAGCCTTAGAATCAAATTAAGTGTGTGTTTGGTTCTTGCAGAGTTTATTTTGTTAAAGTTGTTTTTGAGATAGAATGATTTATGTTTGATAGTTTAATCTGAAAAATGATTTCAAAAAAAATTAATAAAGTGAAAATGTAGAAGCAATAATTCATCACTTTTACTAGAAACAATTTTAAAGCCAAAATTGATTTTGAAATTAGATTCAAATAAAAACCAAACAAACTAAAAAAAAAAAAATACACGAAATCAATTCTGCAAGGTTATGCGACTTCTCCTGAAATTGACGAACATGACCTCGTGCAACTCAAGCTAAACATAACATAATAACATAGTAACAAAATATAAATGTCAAATATGGCACACCTTGTATTTTTTTCGGTGATATCTCCAATGATTGGTATTGATGCGTGCCCTGAACCTGACCCCAAAATTGTGCCAATGGCAACGTGATTTTAAAGTAAAATACTGAATAAAAGCGTGCACTGTCAATGTCAGTGAGCGTACGGAGACCCATTTTTCAGTAAATTATACGCAGAGCATGAGAAACGAGGACCTCTATCGTCTTCAGCGAATCCTTAATTTCACGTTATTTTTTATTAGTTTGTATTTATTTAATTATGTATAATTTCTTAGTAATTATTGTGTAATAATTAACATAATGATATTAAATGTACAAGAAAAAACATAATGATATTAAAAATTATCACATTAATTACAAATTATACATGAGTAATTAAAATTTTATGTATCATTAACCAGTCATTATTATAATATATTATTGACCTTATGGCAACAAGTTATTAAACATAAAATACACATTATTGATTAAAAATGTATATATCACTAGTAGGGAGAGTATCAAGCAATGTGAATGGTTAATTATGAGGATAAAAGAAGTAAATCTTAACACTTGAATTTTATATGAATAATTAAAATTAAAATATAAAATTATGTGACTTTTTATGTGATTATGTGGTTATTAATTAACTTTTGATCATAATTATCCATGTATGATTACATGATGTCACTCATGAGACTTTAATAAATCACCCATTTCATTTGATATATGCTCTGATACAACTAGTAAATATAAAATATAAAACTGGGACAAAAACAAAGTGAGACAAACACTTTATGTTTGCTTTGTTGTCCACAATTATTCACCAGGCCCAACATAGACGCACATGCATGATACATGTGCTTAACAAGCTAAGCAATTTTTCGACCAAAAGAAAAAAACAAGATAAGCAATTTCGACCAAAAAATTAAAAAACAAACAAACTCATCAATTTTCCTAGAACCAAACTAGCACGTGAAAGTTCAATGGCCAGAAGTTCTTGCACCCAAAAGTATGAATCCATCATACTGCTCAGACCAAAAAAGCCACAATCTGGCTTATCAAGGAAAACAACGGCCACAGTCTGAAAATTGCGCTCCTATCACCTATGCCTTTTGGCATAGACCTGTGTTCTCTTATGTACAAATTGCACATGACCAAGTCATATTATGTTAATAATAATAATAATAAAATATTCAATGATAAGAATATGCACATGACTAGTTCCTGTATAATTTGCACATTAGAGGATGCTCTCTCCTAGTTTAATACCTGTCCAGGCACATGCCATCCTAACCTGTCGCTTGTGCTCTATTAAAAGTTAAAACCATGATTTTTCATTCTTGCTGAGTGGACGAAAGTACTTATTATGCTCTTGTGGCGTAATTATCTTTTAACAAGTTTCTGTTCTTTCTTTCTATAGGCCATAGTTCCAAGTATAGCTACTGAGTGATGATAGTGATTGTGTAGTATAGTCATGGATCATAAACATTTTACAGGTCCAACCAAAGTAAGTGCTTCCCTAACAGCCATCAACAGATGCTCGGGATGATCCTCGATTCGAGCAGCTCCACTGTGATCGGATTGCATGGATCTCAATACTCTACCAACAATCTGAGCAAAGATGTATCAACATTTCATGAACCCAATGCCAAAGTCATATCAACATTTCTAACAAACAGCAGATAATAAGAATGGAAACAGAGAATGGAAAGTATAAAATCTTGCGAAAATTGTGTTACCTTCCTCGCGTATCCGCCATAAGCTATACCGCCAATCAAAGCGTGTGATGAATTAGACGAGCTTATTGTAGACGCTTCATCATCTGAGCACTCATAGGAATAGTTAACCAAAAAGAAGGCCTCATAATGCAATGGAGAAAAGAATAGAGAATATGCAAGGTGTCAACATTACCGGTAATAGATGTTGTTTGAAATAGTCCCTCTTTCTTCAACCCATCAATTGTGTGAGCATTAGTTCCACCAGCAAGTTGAAGAAAACCTACCATGTTAAAACATTAGCAGACTCAGGATAAGATATAAACCTGAAGGTTTTCAAGGACTAAATGTTTATGAACACAAACCAGGAGGTCTTTCTTTTGCTTTAGCCAATTGAACAGCAAAGGCAATTGTTTCCTTAGTTGCTCCCCTCCCAATATCTCCACTCATGGGACGGCCATCCAACTTGATTTGTATATAGCAAAGATGGATTCGTTAAACCAAATACGGAATCAAATTTGGCTAATAAAAAATTGAAATTGTTCAAATTTTTCAACACAGAGAAAAGGGCACACCTGCCATAAGTTGAAGCATCGAAGATTGGGTTTCATAATGGAGAACATTTTGTTCATGGAGTATATTGTTGAATCCCCACCATTAGGCAAGCTAACCTGGATGATTTTGTTATTAAAGTCTTGAATCAAATAAAAATCCTGTTTGATTTCAGTTTTCATTCTCAGTTTCCAGTTTTTAGTATTTCTTTCACAAAATTTTGAAAACTGGAAAATTGAAAACGAAAATTGAAACCAAACAGATACTTATTGAAGAGTACCACTTACAGCTATTAGCCTCAAACTTTCTATTGAATCTCCTAGAGCACACCAGAGTTCCTTGAACTGTGTAATCTGCCTGTGGACGGAAGGATCATAGATCACATGAGGAAGTGGATTTAAAGACATCAATCAGACATCATAGAAATAACATATCCCAAATTATCAAAAACTGACGTTTGTTCTATGCATAAAATCTACTGAGTTGTCTCAAATCCCTTCCCTCTAAAAAATGACACAGAAAAGAGGAAAAAACCATCTATGAGGACATGGTTGTGCCTCAAGCACAGAAAGCTTAGTGAACACACAACATGTATATTGAGAATTGAGATTCATCCCTTCACTACTTGATTGATAAACTTCTGGGATATGGCTATCATGAAACATATTTCCACAGTGATTAAAGTTATCCCCTACTATTATTTGATATAATTAATTTGATAATTCAATGTCACCTCCCACTTGTATGTATCTCCATAGAATCAACATCATTTCTCTTGATAAGATCAGCAGTTGTTCTGGAATCTCTTACATATGTTACCTCTCCTGGGGTCAATACAGCAAGTTAATATTGTTAAATCGGATAATTTCATGAAGATAGTGAGTAAAAATATTACAAATAAATCATGTAGATAAAGTTAAGAACTTATAATCTCAAATGGAATACAAAAATTTCCCACTTATTTTATCATAGGGGCAAACAGGAAGGCAGCGGCCGCAGCCATAGCAGCGTTCCGTTATGACTCCATCCTGCAAGTTCAAGCCAATTGAACACTTTGAATTTTGACTTTTTACCAATATAGTTTGTATGTCAAAAAGTAGCTCTTTTGAGAAAAATCAAGTTAAAACCTTTAGCACTGTTGGTGCTTCAGTATTAGATGAAATTCCTAGTGTTGATTTCCCTTGGAATGATATTGCATTAGCAGGGCACACAATTTCACATGGCTGCGAACAGTCTGCTGGACAGTCCCCTGGATCAAATTCTGTTCAGAAGGCATCGCTAACAGCATTCATTAGTTGACACTTTGGCAATGATATAGATTAAGCTTTATATTATTAAAATTTGCACATAAACCAAATGTATAGTGCGGCACTTTTGTTATTTGAGAAAAGCTTTTAGTATGATCATAAAAGATGATCATGCTATCATAGTGGTATGGCAATACAAAGATGTAAAAGGAAACTAGTGTCTTTTGTTCTTGTTCTGCTTTCAGTATAACTCCTGTGTGCTCTTGCCCGGTTGTCATGATTATGGATTTAAAACAAGTAGCTTCGATTCATATTTTAGAGATTAAACTGCCAATGAATCAATGTTGGCATAAATATAGCCTCTTGCCAAAGACTTACTAGACATCTTCAGCTTGGAAATTGTGAGATTCATATCCAAGCCCTAAAATTGAATATCATATTTTCTGTTTCAAAGTTTTCTGTATCTGGATCTATTCCATAGCAGGATACTGTCGAAAAGATTAACAGCTTTTTTGTGTTGAAGTTACAACCAATTATTCAAATCAGACACTAGAACTACTCAAATTCAAATATATAGATATAAAAATATGCACTACACTTGTGGATTAGTTTACTACAAAAGAGGATTATTTGCAACAACAGAATGAGTGTGATCCCCTCCAAAAATTTTGAATGTAAGACTATTAAACTAAGAATTTAATCATGGCACTTAAATGCTGTGAATTGTGATATCCTTCATTTGAAACATGAAAAATGAGAGTACACTTGGATATCAAATTACATCACAAGTTTTATGACCTAAATATCTTTTGATTATTTCCCTTATAATTTTACTCGGTCTTGCTCTATCTCTTTTTATGGTGTTATTCTCCATTTGGTCCATTCTCCTTACTAGGGTCTCTACTGGTGTGTTTGTGAGTTTGCTCCACCTATGTTGATGCTGATATATAACTTATTCAACAACTAAGCTGAGCAAGAACTCTCTTACCAGCCTTACGAAAATGAAGGTCCTTATCATCATTGACACTGATCATAACCCATGGCCTCCGGATGCCAACGATTTCTCTTGCAGCTTCAATTCCTTCATTCACAGCGCTGACCACCGATGCATCAGCAGCGCAGTCAATGCAGTCAACTGCAACCATATAATCCAATTTCACACACAAGTCACATGATATCCCTTACTGAGTTCCATACAAGGTCGAGTTAATTTGCATAACTGGAAAATGAAAACCCATTAACCATAATTTTAGCTAATACTCAAATGATTTACAATCATGCAGAAGTAGTGAATCTTAAATCCAAGGGGAAAAAAAAATGTTACTCAGTCATAGAAAACTCACAGAATTTTTGACAGAAAATAAGGATAGTTGTTAGATGGAATAAAACTGTTTGCTACACTTACCCATCCATGAGTAAATACACACATTTTCATATTATTCTGGCAAATATTTTAGCTTCATAGCATTTTTGAAAGACAGACCGAAAAGACATATAATTACACATGCATCTTCAAACAAATTATAATTAGGGTAAATTGCAACGACCTTCTTGAGGTTTGGTGATATTACACACAGACACCCCTCAATTTGTCATCTCTACACTATTCTCCCCACGGGATACCCAGTGTCTTGTTTTATAGGGATACTCACAAAATATATAAGTATCAAATGTAATATCACCTGAATCTCACGAGAGGTTAGTATATATTACTGCAAAGCATAAGTAGATTAGTGTATATTTTTACAAATCGTCGTGTATCATATAATAATAGCACCTAAATCTCATGGAAGGTCACTATAATTTGCCCTTATGATTATATAATTCATTACCTCCAGCAAGAGTGTAAACCAGGCTGAGATTTCTGATGTCAACAACATCCTATAGATAGATAGATAGAAAATAGAGAGTTATAAGCTTTCAAGTGTGAAAAACTCAAAAGTAAAAGAGAGTGTGTTTTTGGGTTTGTAAGTTTGGATTTGTACATGTGTATACATACCTCAAAGCTTGCACCACAAATAAGCTTGACCCAGTTGCCTCTGTGGAGAGATTCAAGTGGAGAAGTTGATATGGAAGGAAGCTTCAGAGTGTTGATGACGAGGCTCTTCACGTTTTGAACACACTTGTTCCTCTCGCTGTCTCTCAACTCCACTCTCGCTGGAATTGCACACGATCATGATGATAAGCATGTTAGAGAGAAACGAGAGAGAGAGAGAAGAAGGTACAAGTGAAGTGAGTGAACACAAAGTAAGTGTTAGCAAGACCATGATGATGTTGTGTTGAAATCTTTGCCGTGCAGAAAAATCTAAGTGCCATTCCAACAAAAACAAGCGGTCCAAGTTGCTGTTGTGAACTGAACGGATAAATACATAGTTGAGTGTTTTTTCCTTTTCCCCCTCTCTTCCCCTATTTCCTACTCATTCTCTTCCAAACATCTGTCAATTTTGATAAGATATTAAAAAAAATAATAAATAATAGAATAAAATATATTACATTGACTAATATATTTTTATGTATTAATTAATATAATATAATATTCAAAAATAATATTAAATAAAATATTTTAAAAATATGAAATTGATTAGGGATAGTATTGGAATAATAAAATTAATATTTTATTAAAATATTAAATTAATAAATATTTTAAAATATGAAGTTATCTAAAAATAAACATATATTTTGAAAGGAAGGGAGTATTGACTATTGAGCATATTTTGTAATTACCCTAAATTAGGATTAATGTATTTAAAAATTAAAATATAAATTATTATAAAAAATAAAACTAATGCTTATTTGATTCAAGTAATTTAATAATATTTATTTTAAATAAGATTTTGGGTTTGAATAGTCAAAGTGTTAATAATAATCATATTGTAAATTCGAATAATAATACTTTTAGAAAAAAGTATATTACCTTCTTAAACTTTGACAGTTTTACCGATCAACGTTACAAATTTTAAAATCCTTTGAATTAATTTCTTAAACTATAACCACTTCCTCAATGGACCCTTCCCTTAAGTAGCCATTAACTCTAAAAGAGAATGTCACATAGATTAATTCTGAAAGAAAGAACTGTGGTGGCTGTGATTTGCGGGATGATTTTTCACTATGGGAAATACTATTCTCAGGAATAGCTTTTTAGGGAATGCAATGTAGGGATATTTGGTATGCAATTTGAATACAATGTGTAATCCTCATAGATACAATTTATTTTTTAAAAACTTCCCATGACAAAATGGTATTAATCGGTGGTAGTTCGACTTTGATCGGCAATGATCTGACACCCAGTTCCAATTGAATAGTTACATTAGCGATGATGATAGATCTATGGCAATCTTGCACCGATCGTTTAAGCTGCATCATCAATGGTGCAATTCTAATCGCAGTGATCCGACCTTGATTGACAAAGGTCCAATGGTTGTAATAGTTGTTTAAGGTCTATGGTTTGAGCTGATCTAGTCTTTTCATTTTTCTGAAACATTCCCTTCTCTCTTTGTTCAATACACTCATTTTCATTCCCCAAAATATAACTTTTCTGGGAATATTTTTTCTATCCACAAACAAAATATTGGAATCTTCCATTTTCATCTTTAGATTCTCGAAAATATTAAAATATTCCACGAACCACACGCTTTGAAGGTATTTATAGGCTGAGGTATTGAAAAACAATTAGTTGCCCTCCAATTCTGATTTTGAACCATTGCAACATTTTCCAAGATATTAACGATGTGTGCACTGCATTGATCTTTGGTGGAATGTGTAAAGACCCTCTTTCTTTCTTTGTATGACTTTGTCATTTTCGTCACTTAGTAAGGCTCTTTGATATCTTATTTTTTTTTCTTTTTTTTTTGGGTGCCATTTGAGTGAATATTGAAATGTGCATTGGGGTCTCAAGTTTGAAAGATAAAATCCCATGTTGATTGAGAATGAATTGAATGCGGAGTATACGAGATTAAAAATGTTATCCAATTCATTTGTTTGGTTTTCACACTTAACCCGTTCACTTGAATCTCTCTCTGTTAGGCTCTGCTCTCAACAATGAGGATGGAAAGGACTGTTTTTGGATAAACAGTTTTTCCTATGGTAGTTCTCCCGCATCAACAACTATTTCCAGCAGAAGCAGAGGAGTACTATGCTAGTAGTAGCAGTCCATTCAGGAGTCATATTTAAGTCTCACATAAGCTTATCACTTATGCCAGTGTTTTACCTTACGAGAGATTTGACATGGTAACTGGAACTTCAGTGAATCACAGGTTTATAATGGTGTTAAAAGATCTAACGGCATCTTTGGGACAAGGAAGGAGTTATGGGGTTTCAGAATGGAAGTTATTGTTCCAAGTTATGGCATCAGAATAATTTTGCTGACTCATATAGCCAATGTAACTCTTGGGAAGCACCTTTGCAAGAGCACCAAAGCATTTGTTAGACAACATACTTGTATTTAGCATTTGTAGTCATAGTCTATGATGCAGTATATTTTTGAATAATTCGAGTACTTGTATAAGATACATATCACATTGGACATGTTATTGATACTTTTACATGCTTTTAAAATAATTTATGATGTATTCTTATATCTAATCTGTCATCTAATCCTCTTACCAAAATCTATGCAATATAGGTTATGGTTACCCATTTAGCAACGGAAGAAAAATAGAAAGAATTTTGCTTCCTAAAATTATGATGTAGGTCTGACTTAATGGCAAAGATGCTAATAGAAGAATAAAAGTTATTGTGAGTATACATGTAAATGAAATGTTAGATTTGTACTTAGCCCCAAATTTTTCAAATGAGAATTGGCTGTTACACAAACATTTAACATTTGCAGGTCACAGGAGGCTAGGGCTGGGGCCAATGGGTGTAACCGCGAGTGTCTTAATTAAGATAGTAAACAGCAACAGCTTAGAGACCAGAGTGATGTGCTATAGCAAAAATTCTGGAGAGTCCTGATGGCCATAAATAGAAACTTGACTTTGGGCTGCAAACGCAGGAGGGTCCCAATGAAGAAAACAAAACATAGGGCTTAATAATGTTATTTTTGGGTTTTTTTTTATAGTTTAATTTTGATTAATTGATATTTTCTACCGGTTAGATTTCTAAACTTTATATAACCATATATAATTGAAAAATTCTTTAGATTTAGGGTGTGTTTGGATGTGATTCTAGGCTTCCAAAATGACTTTTTTCACCAAAAAAATTACTTTTTATTTATTTGGATAATTTTTTAAAAATAATTAGAACATAAAAAAATCAATTTTTCAGCTTTTTTGTACAAGCTAAATAGCTTTTGAAAAAATAATTTTCAACTTTTTTAATTATATATAAAACTGGATGAGTATCATCCACACACGCCTATGACTTACCATTGGGAGTTTGGGATCTAGGAATTCTCAAATTAGTAAGGATAATTTATTTATTATATTCACTTACTAATTTGTAATCTATGGATTTGATTAGATTTTTGAACAAATTAGTAAGGACAAGAGAGGTAGTAATGGTGCTTTGTGGGATGCCAGTCCAAGAGGCCAATTCCATGATCAGAAAGTTTGTAATCACAGGCATAGAGGAGCAACAAGAAATTCAAAATTAGATCCAAGCACAGGTATTCAATAATATTATTAATGCCATGAGACAAAATGAAAATCCCAAATTGAGCAAGAATTTCTTAAAAGACACCTTAAGAAAAGATGCATACCTATAGATTATTTCACTCGCAAGCCACTGAAAATATCCATTGCACTTCAATTTTATTTTTTTAATATTAGGACTATGTGCAACCACGGGTCTAGAACTTCCTTGAATGCACTCGCATCATAGAAGGTATTCAATGTGCTGCATTTTCCTTCTCTAGAAATAGTAGACAAGTTACACAATAACAAAGGAGCGTAGAAATGTAGTCTAAATCATAGTAATGTACGAAGAAAAATCAATCAAGTGGGCGATTTCTTTAAAGGAGATAAATCATTGGATTAGAGGAGCAATGTTTCATATGGGACTAAAACCTGGATTATTTTGTGCAATTATGCTAATACTTATTTTGAAAAACGAGACCATTTTTTTTTCAATCTCATTCATTAATTTGTATTTTCTTTTCGCTCCAATGCTTATTCAACAGGTAATGTCATTGTCAACTTACAATGGCTCATGAATCATGGCACAGGAGCACAGAAAAGAGGGTATCAAATCTTTTTACTTTGCACCCCATCAGATTTAGTAATTTGCTAAATTTGATGAGTAAATTGCAGAGTTTAGAAAGCCTCGATAAGAAAGACCTGGAGATGCAATAAAAACGTACATGTAGTGTCTTTTACCTTGGCCTTTAAGGAACAATAAATTAAGGCCACCATTATAGTTCTCCTTTCCTGTTTACAATACAATTATAGATATTATAGAAATAATTATACATATTATAGAAATATTTGGGTGATCTGAGAGTAAAAGAAGAAAATATTTTATTTTTTGTTTAAGAAAAATATTGCTCTGATTTATTTATTAATTGACAAATAATTTTACAGGATTATTGTCTTCTATCTTCCCTATATTTTTAATGGCAGCTAATATGTCAATCAATAAATAAGAGCAATTTCTCTTGCTTGAGAGTATCTAGAATTTTCTACAAATTAAACCAAATGAAACAGAAATTCTTAGATGTTTTCAAAGTAAGAGAATATTTTACTCTATATAATATATTAATCAATATATTATATAATTTTATTAATTGTTATCGTCTCCTGCCTTTTATTTTTACAGTTTTAATGCACCAACTGATGTGTTGGTTGATAAATGGTACAAACAAAACTTTTCTGTTACTCAGCATCTAAAAACTTACCTAAATAAAAAGACTACTCTTAACATCTTGGCTATTCATCTCGGGTTGAATTCCTGTATCTCAAGAGTATTTATATGACATCATTCATACTTCATCTCAAACACACTTCTTTAAAACTACCCATAATTTTCATATGAATGCTATAAAATCACACTAAGCTTCATGTACAAAAGATTTCTATCCATTCATTCCAAACCATGCAAAAGACAAAAAATCAGGAGCAAACAGAAATTATTACTCAACCTAGTAATATGTTTTCACAAAGTTGTTTGATTCTTGATATAGACCTGTGAGCTCACATTGCTGACACACAACCACCTTTCCCAACAAAGACAAGAGAAGCAAGGAAGACGGGGAGGGAAGAGGTGGCACCTTTTTTGTGCTTGCAGTATCTTGTCATTGTCTCCTCTATATTTGAGTCTTCCCTCCTCTGACTCTCAGGACTGATATAATCACAATAAGCTTCAAGAACAGTGAGAGAAAAGGAGACATAGACAACTCTCTCTCTCTCTTCCCTATGTATGCTTGCTTACTTGTGAAACAAAAGAGAGGCAGGCACACTGCAGCATATATGCTGCAGAATCAGCAGGTTTCCATGCAACATTGAATCTACATTCCAAAGTCCACAATCTCCAATCTAATGGAAATACCCTTTATAGTGATTGCACAGTCTGAGGCATAACACAACAGTAATAATAAAACTATAGAAACTTTATTATATAAGAGAGGGTGGGGGTGGGGAGTATGATTATTGTACATTTACAAATCCAAGTTACACAAAGCTAAGGCTAAAGCACAGTGATATGTAGTTCCACACTTCCTTCACTGGTTGATATCAACAAGGTTTTGGATATGTTTAGGACAAATGGGGTTACCATTTTTGATGGTTTGTATTTAGGGGTGTAGATAAAGGATAGGATTTTATTGGTTAAGATCAATTTCTTCATCTTCTGAACTTATGTATGTTTCGGACTCAGCAAAGTTTGGCAGACTTGAATGATAGAGGGTACATGAAGGAATTGGAATAAGTGAATCTGATGATTTGACTAGAGGCTAAAGGGTTCCCTCCATTCACCAAGCAGTCATCATAGGAGATCCTCTTGAACAATCTGGGGTTGATTATTCTTGCAGAAGCAAACCAGCCACAGTGGAGGTGGATGTCATGAGGAGCACACCCAGAAACACAAGTGTTGACAATTTGCACAATGTATTGGGGGATTCCAGATGTAGAACATCTACTTTGTGAAATGCTTATGTCTTTGGTTGTGCAAGAACCTGATGATGATTGTGATGATCAAAGGAACAGTCAAAAGGGGGAAAAATGAAAAATTTCATCTCAGCTTAGAACAGAGAGAATACAAATGCAGAAAGTGCATATATACCATGGAACATATATTTTCTAGAGGTGGATTGTGCATGTTTTGCTTTCACTGACACTGGCATGGACCTGTTTCTGTCTTCATGGATAGAATGCAGAATCTGGGTTGAAGGACCTGCCAACATTATGATAAACTTGAGCTTTAGAAGAATGATGAGAGATTATAAGGTAAGAGTTTGTCTGTCTTTGTTTTTGTACCTGAATGCATTCCCACATCACAAAATACCAGAAGGGGCATTATGAAGCAGAGGAAGATCAGAGGACAAGAGTTTGTGATGGTCATGTTAATTGTTGAATGCTATGATGGCTATCTTTCTTTGCTTATCTGCTTCACAAGCAAGTAGTCCAACTCACAACTTTGAGGGAACAATTTTAAAGATTCAAGAGGGGGAGGATTCGTAGGGTTGGTGACACCTAGTGCTAGACATGCACAAGAATGGTACGATGGGGTTGCAGATGTTATTAAGTACAAAGACAACTCTTCAAAATTTTGCTGTGAGAATAATCTCACATAATTGTTGGCATTTAAATAAATAAGTGATTTATATCATTTTATTTCATTTAACAATCAGCATAAAATATACAAAAAAATTTGTCAATATTTTTCTGACTAAGCAACATTAATCTGGTAAGTATATTAAAAGAGAACGACATCCTCGTTTTATTCTTGGGGTAATAATATACCAAAATGTAGTAAAGATAGAAGCATACAAACATAGAGTTATTATCTACTTATGAAACTTTAACAATACAGCAGACAAATTTATGAATAAAATTTACTAATTAATAAATGACAGAATTTAATTATATGGTCAAGATTTATAACTCTTACCTAGAGAAAATGAAGACAACAAATGGCAAAATGCCAAAAGCCTTCTCTGCCAACTATCAAAGCATTAAAAACAAGCTGTTTGAAATCTATACTAGTAATCAATATTAAGTAAATCGAAAGGCAAAGCAAAGAAACTCTATAATTGAAGGATTCAGTATAAAACTGCCATGCCAAAAATACAACAGTGCCACATAAAAAAATATTTTCCCTTCATCCCTTGTCATGATTATTGAAAATGTTACTAGAACTAACAAAATGAAAATTAATATAATAAGTGGTCAATGTGTATTTCATTGTGTATCCCTTCTATGTAGTTAATATCCAAGGAAGTAAAACCCTTTTTGTTGGCTAATAAAGTTTTTGACCGACCTTTTGTTTGGTTTAAATTTAACCCAGAAAGGCTGAATGGAAAGGTGGCCAAAAAGCAAATAACCTTTTTCTGTGGTCACAGCCTCAGTTCATTCATGCTCTTATTGAAATTCCCATATTCCATTTTACCCCTTCTCTTCCTCTGAATAACCTTGTTCTTTTACATTCAGATGGATCTAGCATCTAGGGATAGGACTGTAGGAGTATAGGCCAAAGCACCACGACTTTCTAAGCTGTAAGAAGAAAGTTGCAGGCAAGCAATTGCAGTCCTCTATGTCAGAAGAAAAACTCACAGTTACAGGAACTTATAGGAATAGCTAGCTTCTTATTCTTCTTCTAATTGAATGACAAATTTCCATTTTTGGTTCTCCTACATGTCATAGACCTATTCCAACTTTGACAACAGGGAAGTTGACCCTCAAGTGAAAAACCATTCATGAATGGCATGCATGCACATATATGCAGACACGGTTGCATGCATATCTCATGTCATTTTTCCTCTATATTGTAAAACTTCCCTATATCAATTAATCTTTGTCAGTAACTATGTACATAACATTGCTGCATTGCCTCAATATAATTATCAAATTCATATATCCATGCAATTTTTCTTTTTGGTGCGTAAGGTGTGTTTGTTTTAAAGTCAAAAGCAGTTTTCGAAGAAGTAATAATTTTGTTACTTTGAAAAAAAAGTGAATTGGAAAGTGTTTTTTATTATTATTATTATTTTCAGGTGAAAGAAATTAAGTTGGGATGCAAACCAAACAAACACTATATCTATTTGTGTGTTCAATCCTTACCACTTCTTGCTAGAAATGTGTGTTGCATATAAGTTATGATACACATGTGGAAAGAGGATTTGTTCAAAGAGTCTTCTTATTGGACATTCATTTTTATGTGTAGATCAATTATTGGTGATTCATGTATAAATAAGTAGGAAATTCACCTATTCAATTGGGGAATTGGATAAGTGTAGTGATAAATAATAATATTGTCACCAAATTCTTTATTTACGTACATGAATTCTAATAATCAGTGATCAACTAAAACACAAATGTAAGTCCAAATAACATTTTCCTTATTCAAGTTAACTCCATTTACTCTATTTCTCTGGCAGATTAACACACAGTTTGCAGCCTATAAGGGGAGAAGCAATTTCCTTGCAGGTGGTAACAAAGTGAGATTGAAAGCTATCTCTAAAATCAAAGCTTTTTTTTTATTATTCAGTATTAATATACAACAGTTAGCAGTCACTATTATGTCGCCAAAAGACAAAGCCGCGTTTTACCAATTTATAATATGACATAAAAATCAAGAAGTGCTAAGATCTTCCTTTCTGAAGCTTCTTCAGAGGCACATGTTGTGGGTTCACATTCACATACCGTTTGGATTCAGCTTCTACTTTATTTTCAAGTTCAGATAGATGGAAGAATCATAACTATGAATATGAATTTATTGCTATGCAATGTTTATAGCAACCTAAGGTTTTGGAAGAGAGCTAGGTCACCTGTTCTGTTCATGCATTTGTATGGCCATGTGATGAGATTTAATGGCTGCAGCTTGGAATTTCACAGCTTTATATTTTGTGATCATGAAAATAATTAATTTGACGAACTACAAAATTGAATATAATAAACTAAATTATTGTCACACCCTTGCTGGTATTTCCTCTTTTTTTTTTCCCATTTACTACAAAGTCCTACAAACTATTAACTCCGTATGCCTAACATATTTATTCTGAGTTAAAGTTCAGTTGCCTACCTTGCATTCGATGCCACCTTAATGTATCATCATGTGTTTTGAATTTTGTCACTTTATCCATATCATTTGTATGTTATCAAGAACATATTATAGTACACTTCTTTGCTTTTCATTCATTTTGAATTTGAATGGCATATATTATAGGCACATGTATGCAATGCTTAAATAATGTCACCGGCATTGTAAATCCTTAGTAAATGTATTTTTTTTCCGTAAAAAATATGGAAAAAAAGGACACGTATAGAGTGTTTAAAAACTTATGGAATTGAATTCACTAAAAAATTGGAATTCAATTCCTTAATTTGGAACTAAACTTAATTCAATAATTAAGATATCAAGAGAATTCAATTCCATCAAAACTCTCAAAAGTAAATCAACTCAAATGGATCTGATTTAGTGTATGAATTGAGTTCCAAAAAATGAAATTACCAAAATGATCTTACTTAAACATAATATTTTCCTAACCTATTAATAAAGAATAAAATAGTAAAAATAAATAAATCACTTTATTTTTAAACACATTTTAAATTAAAGAATTAAATTTAATTATCTAATTTGTTGACTTATTTCAAAAATAAAAATTCAATTCAATTCTGTTCTAAATTTAATTTCAATTTCACCTTGTTAAAACATTCCAAGCACCTTGGTATTGAAAGCTCAATCGGGCTCTTAAATCCATGTTTTCTAACTTGAACACACTGCTCAACGTATGGATTATAGACGATGATTGGCATAATAAACTTTGCTCAGCCTTTTTTTTTTTCATCTTTTTCTACACTTGTAAAAAATAAATATGGGAGAATTCTTTGTTGTAGAATATTGGATGAACGATGAATGGCTCATTAATTATTTGACCTTACAAGCTTTTGCCGCGACTGGCATATTGGCGACTAATAATTAACTACTAGTGTGGTAGGTATAAATTTAAAGAGCGTCGGAACGGTGGTATAACATAAACGTACTAAATTTGTTGTGAATTGTTATTTTTTTTTAATGAATTATGGTTATTCACTATTGAAAATAATAATCAATTAATTCTCTTGAGATATAAATTTTATAAATGTTGATAATGCCTTTAGCCATGAGATAATTTCCATATGTATTATTAGGAATTGAATTATTAACTTGACATTTAAAAAATTCAATTAGCTACCAACTATACTAAACTTTATGATTTGTTGTGAATCATTAATCTGTTATTCCATGCATTCGGTCGTATCAGTAATTTTAATCATATGCATGAGAATTTAAAAATACAAATCATATACCTTTATTCAATTTTCAATATCTATATATTAGTTCTATAAAAAAAAACATCTATCTGTTAGTATAGGTTACATTTTTGGATTGTCGTAATATATTATTTAAGATATTGTGAAGGAAAAATGAAAAAATCACAAATATTTTATTGATACACAAAAATTATATATATAATATAATATAATATTATGAACCAATGAATAACCAAAATATTTTTTAGAATATATTTATGAGCTTGGATTTAAGAAAAAAATAAATGAGAAGAAATAATTTTTAGTATAAAATTTTATCATATGAAATATATATATATACACTAAAAATGGAGAATCAATTTTAGATCACCATCAGACTTCACATAGTTAATTCATAAACCCTCTCTCTCTCTCTCTCTCTCTCACACACACACACATACACAGAGGAAAATCGAGACAATAAGGAAAATCGAGTAGCCTTCTACTATTCTAGCTAGGATGCTAGTTCATAGAGTATGCAATTCACGGTGAGCTAGCCCTTAGTGTTCACAAGCAAAATGGTGGGCTATGTTATTTAAGGGGTTCAAAACTAATCCAAATTGAATTATAATTGAAAATTGATCCCAAAAAAATTGAAAACTGATCAAAATCAAATAAATCTATTAGAATTGGTTTCTAATTTGTGAAAATCGAATAAACCGATCTGTTTTTAGTTCTTATTTTCAAAATCGAACAAAATTAAATCGAACCAATAATATATTACATTAGTAATTATATATACTAATTAGATGTATTCTTTATCAATTTGAATGAGATGTGAAGGGCCAAGAATTGTTGATGATGGCCTAAATTTGCTCGATTTTGTTGAATCTTGCCCAAAAGGTTACAAATGTATGTACCGTTTGTCTTATCTCATTTTGCACTTTAAGACCTACCATATAATGAAATAAATTAAATGAATTTAATGATAATAATATGATAAAATTAAATTTTAAAAGTATGCATTATTTAATATTATTATAAAAAAATTAATTTAAATATTTAATTTTCCTGAGCGCGCAAATATTAATATATTCTGTTTATAAAAGATAAATATAAAGAATAAGTCAATTTTGATACATTTTTAGCATGAAAATATTAGGTAAAATTTTATTTATGCCTCCAATATTTTATTAAAATTTTAATTTAGTTCCAAAATTTTTTTTGTTGCATTTATATTCCTAACAACTTTAAAACACAAACGACACTCAAATTATGAAAAAAAAAGTTCTATGTTTTGGTGTGATTCCTAGCATTGTAATCCAATATTTTATATTTTATTGTGATTTTCTAATATAGTAATTTGATCTATGAATAAATTTTTTTCATTTTTTTAAATTTAGATGTCATATAGCGAAGGAGCAAAATTAATGGTATGTTTGGGAGCATAAAAACCAAAGGGTGGAATGGAAAGGTAATGACACTTAAATAAAATATGTGTTTGGAAGATGTTGATTAAGAGGGAATGGAATGGATATCTAAGGAGGAAATTACGTCTCCCTCCCTTTAAATACATTGGAGCAGGTCAACCCACCAAATCGAGGGTTGTTAGAGGGACTGGAATGTTTGATAAATAAATTTTCTTCCAACCTAGGTTTAGGTTATAATTGGGAGAATGAAAAATGATTGAGTGACAAGGAGTGAGAAAACTAAACTTAAGTGACTATTATTTGGAAGTAATATTAGAAGAGAGAGTGACATAGTTAATAAGGGATAATGTGTTCCTCTCTTGCTATTTAAAATCATGCTTTTTTGACCTCCAAATTAGGGGGTCATTGGGGGAATGAATGCAATGCAAAGCAAAAAAAAAAAAAAACACTTACCTTCCAAGAGAATAAAATTAAAAAACAAGTTTAGTTGTCGTTCCATTTCATTTATTAATATTACAACTCCCAAATAAGAGTACTATAACTATAACACTCACTCATACTATAGCTTATGACATTAGTTTTCACGTGAAGTACATCAATTTATATTAACATAAGTACAAAAAATGTTCTAGCATAAGTACTTAATGTTATTAATTACAAACTGAACATTTCTAAAATTTATAATAGAAAAATCACATATTAATTAAACATAAGTCCATAAGCTCCTAATAACTGCCTTCTATTTGACGTTATTCAGCTAATCTAAAATCATCATGAATAAATTAAAGAAAATGAGAATTGAAAAATTCTCAGAGAGATGCATGAGCTTTTAAAAACAATTTAACTATAGTTGATTTTAGTCATATCTATATGGAAAATACAAACGAGCTACAATTTCATCATAGAATAAATTAGCATAATTAGTAAAACTCATGCAGAACATGTCATGCAAATCTTACAAGAACTATAATTTCTTTGAGTTTTTATTTTTATTTGTCTACTTGTCTCACACAAAGTCAAAAGCATTCTTTAAGGGAAATCTCATTCTTTGATGTTGTTCTTTAATATCGTGATGACAAAGTCAGACTTTTATACCATACTAACTAAGGTAGCTAGGCAACATAAAAGGATCTTACATCTTTATTCTTTTGCATTTTGTGGTTAGTGACAAATTTTTAAATGTCCTCCTTTTAATTCATTTGTCATTATGCATAAATTCATAATGAGTATGATATGCAAAGACTTAACCAATAAAATAGATGAATAAAGTGCGCATAATATAAATTAATGCATAAACTTAAAATAAATAATTGTACCAAAATTTATCAAATCATAGAGTTGTCAATCTAAATATTAATTTCAAAAGGGATTAAAATTAAGATAATTTTTATTAAATTTTCTTTTAACTTTTCATTAGAGTCCATGAGTTGGTCTTTGTCATCATAAAGTCATAATTAATTTAATATTCCAAATTCATGTAAGATAACCTTTATTTATTTTTAGTCTCAGATTTTAATTATATTTTACCTCTAATTTATGTCCCTTATAGAAATTACATATGAAGCATGGACACACCATTTGGCGTGGGGTCTATGTGTCGGACATGTGTTCGTATTGGATTTTACATGACACACTCATGACACATGTTTATATATATTTATTTTAAAATTTACTTTTTTCTTACTCTAACATAGAAAAATACAATATAAACAATGTTATAAAAAGGAAATAATACATGACATTTTAAGTTTATAAAAAAATAAAACACAAATAAAGCTTATATAAATGATATTTTGAAAAATGTATTATTTAGGAATTCTCCCTTCTTTAAGGAATTTTCCCCTAAAATTCACTAACATGTTTGATATAACTCTAGATAATTCTTCTTAATCTCATCTTCTAGTTCTCATGTTGCCTCTTCAGATGACAACCCCTTCTAAACCACTTTAACTAAAGGAATTTTTTATTCTCTTAAGTTTTTGATAGATCTATTTATGATTTGCATTAATTTAGCTTTATAGGTTAAATCATCTCTTATTTGTATTGTCTCATATTCTATAAGGTGTGAAGGATCACAACAATACTTTTTGAGTTGAGATACATAAAAGACATTATGAAGATTTGAAAGATTAGATGGAAGTGTGATTTGCTATACAACGGGTCCTACTCTTTTAATAATTTGGAATGAACCAATGAATTTGGGGTTTAACTTTTTGGATTTGAGGGCTCTACCAACTTCAGTAGTAGGAGTTACTCTAAAGAAAATATAGTCCCCTTTTTTAAATTCTAGAGGTCTTATTCTTTTATCAGCATAACTTTTTGTTTACTTTATGCGTGAGTAGCTTTTCTCTAATGAACTTGATTTTTTTTGTGGTTTGTTATACTATATCAAGTCCTAGTAAACTTTTTTCTCCCACTTCAAACCAACACAATGGTGACCTATACTTTCTACCATATAGAGCTTCAAATTGAGTCATGCCTATGCTTGAATGATAACTATTATTGTAGGCAAACTCTATTAATTGTAGATGAGTATCCAGATTTCCTTGTATCTCTAGCACACAGGCTCTAAGCATATCCTCCAAGGTTTATTTTGATAGTCCTTTCTATCTAACCATTTGTTTGAAGATGATAAGCTATACTAAAGTAAAGTTTAGTACCTAGAGCATGTTGTAAAGCTACCCAAAACTTTGAGATCTAGTATCCCTATTTGAGATTATGCTAGTTGGTACACCATATAGCCTTGCGATTTCCTGGATGTAGCTCTAAGCCATCCTGTATAATGGCCAACCAATCTTTATTGGCAGGTTATGGGTAGACTTGGTTCCTCCAACAACTTATGCTCCTTTAATTTATGATCATTAAAGACATGTATAAGGACTTTCTGCTCAAAGAATCAGCCACTATATTAGCCTTATCAACATGATATTTCAATTCAAAATCATAATCCTTTGAAAATTTCATCCATATTCTTTATCTCATTTAATCCCTTCTGATCAAAAAGATATTTCAAACTCTCATGATCACTATATACCTCAAACTTTACCCCATACAAATAATGCCTTCAAATTTTCAATGCAAATACTCCAGTTACTAGCTCTAGGTCATGTGTTGAGTAGTTCTCTTCATACTATCTAAGTTGCCTAGAGGCATACACCACAACGCTTCTTTCTTGCTTCAAAACACAACCCAGTCCCTTCTTGGACGCATCACAAAACACTACAAAGTTTTTCCAGGATAAGGAATTATTAAGACTAGGGTAGAGGTAAGCCTGTTCTTTAACTTCTGAAAACTAACTTCACAAGTTGAGCTCTATTCAAAAAGATAGGTTCTTCCTAGTTAACTTGGTCAGAGGTAAAATTAGTTGGGAAAATCTTTTGATGAACCTCCTATAATAATAAGCTAATCCAAGAAAACTCATAATCTCAGTGATTATCTTTGGTTTTTCCTAATGAATCATGATTTCAACTTTTCTTGGATCTACAACTATCCATCCTTAAGTGTTCACATGACCTAAATACCTCATTTCTTTCCACCAAAACTCATATTTTTCTAGTTTGGCATAAAGTGAGCAACTTTAATATAAAGAAACAATACATAAAGTAATTAATAGATGTAACTTGATTTTATTTTTCATAAAAATAAATTTATTTTCTATCTCTAAATTTCGTAGACAAATGAAAATTATGTGTACTAATTAAATTTTTTTCTAATAGACTAACCTTATCTCTCTCTTTTTCTCTCTCTTTTCTTCTTCTTTCTTCTCTCTCTCTTTTTCTTCTCTTCCTTTTTCTCTCTCTTTCTTTTCTTCCTTCTTGTCACTCACTCACCCATTTTTCACACTATTTTTTTAACCCTTTCTCACATACACATTTTTCTTACTTTCTCGCTTTCACACATAATACTTAACTTATCCCCTTCCCTTTATATAGGTAATTTGGATTGTTAAGGGGTTGTTGATGCATAATTGCGTAATTTTTTTTTAACATTTTTATGCCACTCTTTTTATCTTTTAGTGTAAATTTATACATCTAATTATTAATTAATACTCAACATAATATTTCTTATTTTCCTAAGAAATATTATTCCTAACTTGGTATTACATATTTTGAGCTTATTCTTATTAATCTATGGTCTTAATTTAAATAGTTAATACATGTATTTTAACTTATTACCTGTTATGTAAAATTATCAAATAAGGCAAATAAAATATATAACTTAGGTATATGAATTAAAACTATTGTTACACAATATATTCTATGAAAAAGGGGATGTTACAATAACCCTCCTCCTTTCTTCTATTAAACTCCTAAAGAATAGGATGTCATCATCACCACTATGGCCATTCCATTCTCCACTTTTCTATTTCTTTGGTTTGATGGTCATTTCATTCTCTCCATTTTAAACCTCTCAAAGATAGCCCAAAGCATTTTGAAAACTCTAATGACAAAAATGAATTTTAAAATTTTTTAAAACTAAATCAAAACCTTAATAAAATGTAAGTGATGTAAATAAAATTTTAACTAAAAATATGTTATAAAGACATCTAATTATATATTATCTCATTATTTATAAAAATATATTTTTATGACTACTAGTAAAAATATTTGATTATCATATCTATTATTTTTAAAATCATATATATATATATATATATATATATATAATAACATATGATTAAATAACAGCATGAACTCTTTCATGATTTAATCAAACTTAATCCCAAGTCCCAACTTTAAATAACATTTATACACATTTTGATTTAAAAAAAAAAGCGCAAGTAAGAGCATTAGGACATGTTTGGTCACTGTTTTAAGGATTTTGTTAAAAAAAACTGAAAATAATAAAATAAATAAGATTCTATCTTTTGATCTTTATTTTGCTGTTTCTTTGTATAAAATTCTAAAGACAAAAAAACTAAAGAAAATGAAAATAAAAAAAAATTAAAACTGATACCAAATCGTTAAAATGTTAAAAAAAAAAAAAAACGCATATTTAAAGTTACTAGTTACGATTGATCAAGAAGAAAAAAGTTACCAGCTACCAGTAGGAGTTTTTAGTACAAAAAGGCAACAAATATGGGAACTTGGTCATCACTCGACACTGCTGGCTAGGGTTTAAGATTGTGTGTTTTGTGAGACGTGAGGGTTTTTGACATCAATCTATCAATCAAACAAACAGATATTTTGGTGAGTGTGGTTTTAGCTTAGCCACCCAAACCCACAACACAACACAACTCACTCACTGGCCTGGCCACCTCTTCTCATGTCTTCCAAAATGGATCAACAAACACCTTCTTCGTAACCTACCTTCTCCAATTACACTCTCTTCACTATTTAACACAACGACAGCAACGATGGAAGCCTTCGACGACGATGACGATTTCGGAGAAATCTACGCCGACGTGGAACTTCCTCTCACTGCCATCCCCGCCGACCTCTACATTGACAAACAACAACAGCAGCAGCAAACACCTGATCCTAACAGTAACTGTAACTGTAACTGTAACGGCGATGAGAAACTAGTTGTTGTCTTCTCCGATGGGAAGGCGAAGAAGAAGAACGACGACGACGTTTGTTGCGACGGGAGTGATAGCGACGACGACGACGATGATGACTTGAACATTGTTTTGAACGACGAAGATTGCAACGGTCTTCTCCCTGTTCGGGTTGCCGCTTCTGATGACGTGGACGGCAGCGATGGCGGCGGCGGCGGCGACGGTGGTGGTGTTGGTGATCAATTGGATGATAGGTGCGAATCGGCGACCAATATTGGGGCCAAAGGTGGATACCGTTCCAGGTTCTTCCATCGCAAGGTTTGTTACTGAATCCTGATTTTTGACGTTTTTTTTGGTTGTTGTTGGAAGCTTGGCAATTGGATTGCCGTTATTTTGGATGATTATTTTGTGGTGGATACGGTAATGAATAAGCAATTTTCTTACAGAAAACAGATAGATTCGGTTAATAAATGGATGCAGCGCTACTTTCATTATCTTCCATTTTCTTTTTTTTTTATGAGTTAAGTTTTGATGCAGTGACATTGTAGAATTTTTTACACTGTCATCTTATCCAATTCTCCCATTTGTATGGCTTTTCAAGAAGTAGGTGTGAAACTCAATCGCCGTTGCTGATGTAGCAATGCATAATTAGATGACAGCATAAATAAGTTTAATATCATCAGAGCATCGAGATATATCTTTCTTTTTTGCATTGTGGTAGTGTTTATGCAACTGAGAAGTAGTTAATTTTGTGTCTCAAATTATTGAATTCGGTTGTTTGTTGTTGAATTGTGATTTTGTGTTTGTAGTATATGAGGACTCGAGGATCGATGTTTGTGAATAATATGAAGGCCAATGTGAATTCCATTGGGATGTCTTCATCCTTGAATAAAGGCAGGAGGAATGTTGATTCGGGCTCTTCTCATGTTACTCGGACGTATGCTGCAGCGAATCCTATGGGGGTTCAATGTGGATATGGATCGTTTCTTCCCTGGTACTGGTCAGTGTGTGCATTTTTTATTTATCAGCCGTGCATACTTCAATTTTATTCTGTTGCAAATTTTACAGCGTTTCAAATTCTTTGGTGAAATTAATATGGACAGAGTAAGCTGTATGTCATCATAGACTTATGTGACTCTGAGGACATATGCTAATTCCTAATACTGAAATCTGCAATGATTGTGGTATGTTGGACATAGCGAGCATTGATAGATATTATCTTACATCCTGATTTCGCCTTGTCCCTTGCAGGAGTATATTTGATGTGAACATGGAGACATTTCCAGAGAAACCGTGGAGGATTCCTGGAGTTGACATAACAGATTATTTCAACTTCGGTTTTACTGAGAACACATGGAAGCTATACTGTGCTTCATTGGTGGGTATATTATTGTGCCCAAAATATCTCACGTTATAGTTTCTATGTAATGCTTGCCTCTTGGTTTCTGTCTCTGGTTGACTTCTAGCATAATTAATCCATTTCTCTAGCTTACGGTATGGTGTTACCCTTTAGGTTATCTGTTTAATGTTACTAGTGATATCATTGACATTTGAATCAGAGACTCTTGTGCAACTTAACTGATGAGAACCTAAACTTAAACTGCATGCAGGAGCAAACATCTAGGGAAACTAGTATTCTTGATAATGAATCTTTGAAATTGAATCAGGTGTGTAAGTGTAACATAATATTTGTAAAAGAACAATTAAAAAATTAGTTTATAAGTTGTGCTATTATGGCGAGTTCCATTGCATGATCTTGCATTCTTGCTCACCGCAACAAGTATTTCAGGAAGCCATGACGGAGCAAATTGATCAAGTTGTGGCCGGGAGTGTACTTTCCCCTTCATCAGAATTTGAACTGGTATGCTGATGTTAATTAGTTTGCCCTTGTTAGAATATTATTGTTATTCATGTGTTAGTAGCCCCGCTGTATTTGGAGTCTTATCGTGATTGGCTTGTACAAGTTGTACTATGGTAGGGCATGGCCTAGGTTATTACCATAAAGAGGAGCATTAGGTTAATGGTTTGTCTCAAGACCTACTTTTATTTTCCACTTTTGATATTTTGTGAGTTTCAAATTATGTTCTTAATGTTGCATGTAAATATGAGCTTGGACGTTGATACTGACTGATATTTTATAACGCAGCCAAAAGGCAGAGCAATTCAGGTTGAAGACAGCATGATTGAGCGCCAACCATCTATAGATGTAAGGCGCCCACGCAGTAGGGATTCTGATGTCATTATACAGGTGTGCTCTCACTGTAAGATTACTACAATTCTTGTGCTATAACCGATTTATGTCTTTGTTGTAATTACATTTGCTTTGGAGCAGATCAAGGTGCATGAGTCCTCTGATGATTGTTCTGGTTCTGGCAATAGCATTGTAATGGATGCATCATTAGAAGCGGAACCTATTGTAGGCAATGATGGATGTATTCTCAATTCTTCCGGTGAATGTGATGATGTTCTGTCTGAAGATCAGTTGGAAGATGTGAAAAACTCAGTTGACTCTTCTGCTCAGGAAAGGTCTGCTGTTTGTCAGATGTTAGATCTGAGTGATTCCTTTTTATATAATATTTTCTTGTGAAGATCGTTGGACATAGATTTATTTTGGACATATATATTTTGTCTGGATTATTCATTAAGGGGTGAAGCACATATCACGTAACAGTAGTACTGTACTTCAGCTAATTTCATCCTAAAAAGATATTAGTTTTCATTCTGTGGGTAATCATTTCTTGTATATAGTTGTCGGCATTGCTTGTTACAAATACATGCTTGGTTGCAAATGGCTTCCAGTTTGACCCCTTCTATTGACTCATAAGTTCATTGTTAAAATTCTTTATGATCTCTAGAAGTCGCAAGTTTCTTTAGTGAATTGGACTTGGTGTTATCAGCTTCACTTAACTTATGTGGACTCTATTCACAGAACTGGGCTGATTCCTGGAGTAGATGAAGATGAGCATCAGGATGAAGTGGACCACCATTCTGAAGGTGCTGCAAAAGTGACAAGAGGAGAAATAAAAGCAGAGGATGGCATAGCAATCGACACATGCAGTGCTGATCCATGCTGGATTGAATCAGAATTGTCACTTGGTGATCAAGAGCTTAGTCTGACTTTCTATACTGATAGTGATTATGAGGCAACAGAAGACAGTCTGCATGTTGATAATGAAAAAAGTCACAGCCCTTTGAGACGGAAATCAGTGAATTCTGTCATTAGCTTGAAGGAGTCTTTGCCGCTTAATCGTAAGGCCTCAAAGAGCTACGGTTTCAACAGAAAACCAGTAAATGTATCTTACTATGCAAGAAATAGAGGCTCATTTCGAAAGGACTGGAGGCATCAAAGTGGTAGACATGAGCATGGATCTAATTTGAATGAGCACTTTGAAAATTATACTGATGCTTCCTCTGTCCCAATGTCTAGTGGAAGGGATCTGTCTCTGTTGGGTCATCAATTAATTGATTATGACATGTGTAAAGAACGACAGTGGCAAGGTTATGCTAGTCGTAAAAGAAGAGATATTTCATACAATAGGGAAACAAAACAGTCCTACTATGGCAGCGAAAAGGTTAATGACAACCAATTTCAAACACTGCAAACTAAATATTCATATCAGGAAGATCGAGAAGTCTTTAGGGAGAATACAAACCGATATGGCAGAAAACATGGGAAAGAGAGGGATTATTTTTTTGAACCCAGATCTCCTGTGGCAGATAATGAAGAAAGAAAGGGGGATTGGCATCATGCTAATTGGGGGTACTATGATGATGACCTTAGTCCTCGCACTTGTTGGGAGTCAAGGCAGTTTCTTCCAAAGTATTCATCTGTTCCTGATGAGGAGAGGGTTGCTTATAGGAGAAGAATAAATGACAAGTACCATTTTAGGGACAGATATTGCAATGATGATTTTGATGAATGTGAGTTTGAGTTTCTAAGAAAAAGCTATAGAATGTCTACTTCTGCCGAGAGAGAAATGGAATCTTTAAATAATAAAGATGAAGAGCAGTTTCTGTATGTTGATAGAGGTTGGGAAAGATCTGCCCGAATGGATAGTCATTTTGACAGGCCCCCTTTAGTTTTGGATGACTTGTGGTCTGGGAAAAGGGAAGATAACTGTGAGAAATACACACATAACCAAACTCCAAATTTTAGGCATTGTAGACAATCATATAGAAATTCAGTGAGAAATTATGCATATGGAACTAGAGGAAATGAGAATTTTGAAGTTTTTGGAAGACCTAAATGTGCTAGAGACAACAGAGGCAGTGACTGGTTTTATGGTTATACTGATACCGCTGAAGATGAAGATTTCATGATTGACTCAGCAGAAGAGTATCAATTTAACAGGTCCCCTTCCAAGGTCCTGAATTGGACTGAAGATGAAATTATTTGTAGGCATGTCGAAACTCGCACATCTCTTCATGCTAGGGTTCAAATTGATGATATAAAATTGCAGCAGCATCAACTAAACATACCGAGGAGAAGTAGCAAGGACTGTTTAAAAGGTAGCTCTAAGATTATGGGCAGGGGTAAACGATGGCAAGCAGTTCTGAGATGCAGGAAATCATTTGACTTGGTTAATGGGGATGGAAAGGTAAAGTTAGGGAAAATATGGTTAAGGACTTGTACTGCTGTACTTATAAATACATGCTACACAACATCTATTGGGCTTTATGTCTTTTTGCAGATGTTGTCTGTTCAGTGCCTACTGTACTACTGCCCTCACTCCCAATTATTTACTGTGTTTCATATTTTCCTTCTCTACCATTATTTGTTTTTTATGGTTTTGAACTAATTCCATATCACAGTGATGTGCTTTGAGTTTCCGCATCACTATTTAGCTAAGCACATGAAGCAAATATCTGAAGTACCTAGAAGTCATTATAACATTAATTTCTTTCATTAAATGATTATAACATAATCTCTGACTTCATGCAACTAAAAGAGGATATTTTATGATTTGTAAATACTTAGGTTACATCAAATATGTTAGCCTGTTTGTCATACTGTTATACTGGAAAATAGTTATGTCATCTAGGTTTGCCAACCCTGCCTAGTAGGATAAAGTTTAGTTGTTGTTGATCATGGATTAAGATCTCTCTGTCTCCGGTTTTCCCCTTGTCAAACCAGCCTACAAAATTTGTGTATGAGCTGTGCTGGGAATGTGGCATGATATGGTAATAGATAGTGGTGATTAAGCTAGCAGGCATCAACACAGTAAAATAGCATGTCTCATCTGGTGACACGTCCATAGAACTTTTGGCTTGAGAAAATCCTTGGGGTTGTGGTTTTTGTTTTTGGCTTTTTTTTGGTTTATAATTTAATTTATTGAAGATTTCACATTGGACATTATATATTTCTTGCACATTTTTCATTTATTTTTTAATTTTTTTAGTTAGATACATTATCTTGCAACTGAGCTTACTTGTTTTGCCAGACTGCTATGTAAAAATGTCCTGGGAATAAAATACAGCATTGAACATTAATGCTAACAGAGATTAAGCGTGACTAGCTGATAGAACACCCATCACTATTCTGTTTCTATCTAATGTGCAATAATTTATCCTTAGAGCTTGATATGTAGTTTATGATCTTGTTTATTTTTATCCTCGCAGCTTGGGGAGAGATTTGGATGAGAATATCTCTCTTCTTAGCTTGTCAAGCTTGCATTTGTAGATGATTCTGTCAGTGTGTGGATTTGCTGAAAAGTTACAATATTTGATCACTTTCAAAAGTCTGCATTAGTTTCAAGTAGAAATGTTTTTCTACATAGAAAGTGGACTTACACTGTTGCTCCAGTTCTTGGACCATATTAATGGTTCTAAGCTGGTGTTTTGAGCAATAATGATGTTAAATTCTCAGGCATTTGCCTTTCTCCTAATGGTGTGTCACGTCTATGGTATGTTCAAGGCATGTATAATGTGGTGACTAGTCTCTGGCTTTTGTTGTGTGTGTCTGTTTTTAATCAAGTTTTAGTTCTTTAAAATGATTTTCATAGCTGATGATTGGCAGCCTGAAGGTGTATCATAGTTCGTTGTGCTTGAGAGTAATTGGCCACTCTATGGAATTCAATTTGCTTGATCTGATACAAACTTGATGGCCATGCTTTAAGCTCTAGTATATCTCATAATTAGATTATTTCAAAAGCATTTTGCTAAATTGAAGCCAGTGCATGCAGCATCGTAACGAAAGGATGAGTTAGCAGAGGGGTAGCTCCAATGATATTGTATTGTGCATTTTTTTTTATGACCTACGATCAAAAGCTTCAAAGGTGGCTAATACATTTACCATTCTGTCACTTTAATGTTGTGTTAACTTCCTGTGGGTATTTTAGTTTCTATGCATGACACCTTTACTCTGCATTCCACATTTATCACACCGAATTTATTTGATGCATTATACTGCACATGTCCAAAATTAGTTTTTTGGTTGTTTGTAGTGTTGAAATTTTCCGTGTGGTTTGATTATAAATTTGTGATGTGTGCTCATGATTGATTCTGCAGTCTCACACAAGTTCCAGAGTCTTATGCAGTGGTAAGCTTGAATATGTGGACCAGGGGATGGCTAAGAAGCGGAGAGCTTTAGTGGGTTCTGATGAATCTCACGAGAAGGCCATCAAATCCGGCACCTCAAAATGCGATAGCAACCATGAAAATAAGAAATTGCCTCAGAACCCTCCGGAGAAAGGGCATAAAGAAAACTCGGATATTGAGGAGGGTCAGATTGTAACAGAAG
This sequence comes from Dalbergia oliveri, assembly GCA_030441495.1. Taxonomy (NCBI): domain Eukaryota; kingdom Viridiplantae; phylum Streptophyta; class Magnoliopsida; order Fabales; family Fabaceae; genus Dalbergia; species Dalbergia oliveri. The sequence goes on along the minus strand of JAMLFY010000009.1, from coordinate 20,619,971 downwards.
AACCCTACACAGAGGCTTCTGTATCCAGAAGAGATGTTTCTGAAGGTGCAGCAGTTACTGAAAGTGTGAAGAAGAGATTGTCACAAAATGAGAGTAATTCCGACCAGTTGATAGGTGGTTATGACAGCCAAAGGATTCTTGATTCACTAGCTAAGATGGAGAAACGCAGGGAGCGCTTTAAGCAGCCGATCTCAACAAAAAAGGAAGCAGAAGAGAGTTTGAAGCCCAACAATGACTCACTAGTAGATACAGGTGATATGAAGCAACACAGGCCACCTCGAAAGAGGCGCTGGGTTGGTAGTTAATTTTCACATTTGTTGAGGGCTTGAGTGTCCCTCAGATTTTGATAAAGGGGGAACAGCTAGTATAAGCATGAAGGGAACTTGGGGTTAATTCACAGTTGTTTTACTTTTAGGTCGAAATGAATTTATTTCCCTTGATAAAATTGAGATTACAGATGTTATTGTCTACTTTGTCTTGAAAAAGGCCTGATTCGCCTAATAGTTTTTGGTGATTTGTTTTGAGCCCTTTATTGTGAGGATTGTAAATAACCCTGACATTCATTAATGTAATCAAGTCGATTTTTGGGCATCCCGGATTTTTAAATATTATATGCTTTGGCTAATGAGGGTGAACTTGGTGTAATAATAAGGTTGTTGATTTGATTTGTAACCTGTAAGTCAAGGGTTTAAATCTTGAGACATTTTCTTTGTTTGGAAGGTTAAGGCTACTTATATTTATTCTGTCCTAGTTCTAAGAGTCTTGAGCATTAGGGTGCCTTTTATATGTTCTGCCCACATGCTATGATATGATGGATTGTAACGTTGGCTTTTTTTTTTTTTTTTGAGCAAACCAGATTGGTCCATGTAGTGTGACAGTGGTGTCTTGATGTTGCCACCCCAGGTGAAAACAAAAGCATTAGAAGAAGCGACTTTTGAAGACACAGTACATTACTGATTCACAGTAATTTCACACCACTACTTTTGCTTTCATCGTATTTCTGCTTGAAACGTAATTACATGGAATAGAGTGAGGATAAAGCAGTTTCAGTATTCCTGGTTTGCATTCGGTTTCAGTTCCCTACTTTGGTGAGAATCTAGTCACAACTAGAAAAGTTTAGCAACAGAAAAAAAAGGGTTTAATGGTAAGTTTTTTTTTTTATTAAACAAGCTTTTTGGTCATAACATTTTCAATTTGACATCAATTTGGTCCTAAAATTTTTTTTTATATCAATTTAGTCATAATATTTTTAATTTTTACATCAAGTTAGTCATTTTGTTAGATTTCAACTTTAAATGAATGACTAAATTGATGTCAAATAAAAAATATTAATATTAAGTTGATGTCAAAATTAAAAATGTTAGGGCCAAATTAATGTAAAATTTTTTGTTATGATCAAATTGATGTCAAAATTAAAAATACTAGGACTAAATTGATATAAAAAATTTTATTATGACTAAATTAATATTAAATTAAAAATATTTGGACAAAAAGGTTATTTTCTCTTTAGTTTTTGAAAACAAAACCTTCAGCAGCAACGTACATTATTGGCTCGTCACACAAAAATTGCACTCATGATCAATCTGGCTTGAATTCTAAGCAGCGAACAGAGCAGATGATAGCTGTAGCCTGTAGAATGGTGTTCACAACAGCCTACAATGAAGTAGTTGACCAAAATCTGTACCAAACAAAAAGAAGCGAAAAAATGCCCCCATGCAGGATCGAACTACAGACCTTCAGTTTACAAGACTGACGCTCTACCACTGAGCTATAGGGGCCAGTTTGATAACTTTAGTTGTATTTTAAATACTCAACTCCATTCACTGATGAAAATAATAAGGAACTGGAAGTTTCCTATAATTGATTCTTTCAAAATGTAAAGTTTACAGTGTTTAGACCTCTCGTCTGATTTCCAAGCATTATTGTGAATATGAAAAATTAGAACCAGTTTAGCTTGATGATTTTCTCTTAACTTTTCTAAAAGTAAATTAATGATGCTTCGACGTCAGCATGATATAAGTGAGTCTTGTTTCGGAGAAGACTAACAAGAGAAAAAAGATCATAGGAGAAGCTTTCTCAATTAAATGACATATTGAATTTTGCAATATGATGAATACTGAGATGTGAGTAACATTGGTTTCATATAAATGTGAGCGTGAGTAACTAAGTGCTTGTTTGGATAACAGATTTTTTTAGAATGAGAACGAAAAATATATCTTCTGAATGCACTTTAATAAAATGTAAGAATTTTCTTATTTTGTACAAAAGTACACAAATTAAACAAAGCTCTAGTATAGTGAGTCATGACTAGTAACTAAGGTGATATCTTTGAGTTTGAATTTTGGGTGTACACTATAAATTTTTCATTCCTCTTCAAAATCAAAACTCAGAAGTATACCATGATGGACCTAACTCTAACTAACAAATCATTGATTGATAATTAAGAAAGACACTTTTTGTTGCTTCACTTGCTTGTAGCTTGGGATCAACCAAGATTATATTCTAGGGAAAGTGGTATTTAGTATGAAACATTTCGTAATTTCCTGACGTACACTAATAAAAAGGGTTTGTTTTATTTCTTACTTTCCTCTTTCATGTGTGACTCTCCATAATTTCTCCTAACATTAATTTTAAATAACACGAGACGAAGGTGTGCGAATTGTTGAAAAGATAATCATTATTTGAAGAATTTGTTTGACATTTCTCCTACTATATATTTTCACCGCATCTGATCGATTATTGTTTCTTTTCGTAATATTCGTACACAATAATTTCGAATGAACTAACAATTTTCTTTCTGCTAGTAACCTCACTTTATTGGTGGAGTCAGTTTTCGTGTATATTTTCACTCTTGCAATCGTATTGAAAAGCCATGCTCATATTCTTGTTGGCGCTCACAATAATACTTAAAAGATAACTTAGTTAAAGGAAAAGAAACAATATATTTTCTCCTTTGTTGAATTATTTGAAATATACTTTTTTATATATAAAAAAATATGACAGCATTAGAAAAAAACATCTTATCAATTATATGGTACCTTAATTTCATTATTATATTTATAGGATTTGAAGCATGCATATGCTTTTATTTTTCTTTTTATATAAGGATCTTACACAGACTGTTTAATTAAAATTATTTTCCGCTTTTAGTTACAAGTTTAACAATGCTGACTTTTTGTTAGTTTATTTTTCGCCCTTTTCTTTTGCGATATTTTGTAAGGATACTTATGATTAGACTGGAAAAGTTGGATGATTAGACTAAATAAGGGTTAATTAAGTAATAGTCATTAAATATGTATAGAGAATACATGCATATTGTTGGATGGTGTCTGCTGTATTATGTTATGAATTCAATATCTCTATGATCTTTTATTAATAAAATATATAGTTGAATGACTTTCAACAGTTGTCACACAACATCGGATCTGAGTTGTTAGAGTTTGATGCCGAGATACGCAGGACACCATTGTGATCATAATGTGGAATACAGAATTTGTCCTCAAGTTATGATAACCTGAGACGAAAACATTGACATATACTACAACAGCTGTTTTTGTGTCTACATTATATTGAAGTGATTGATTCAATTGATTTGAAACAACTCCATGGCACTATACCAATAATATAGGTAAGGTATGACCATGTATATATTATGGTATTGGTACATTGAGTTTTGAATTATGTTATTTCTACACTGGATATTACATACAATTTTTTTGTACATAAATATATATTATAAATTTATCTCGTATTGATACATTTATATCTCCATATGTACTTGCATATTTTCACGTTATATATGGTATTTAATTGTCAATTCATCAGTTATTTACAAAAATATTATTCTCAAAATTTGGGTTCAGCCATAAAATATTAGATAACTAAAGTAGCCCCTTGAACTATGGGGCTTGGCACCATACATATAGGGCAGGATGATCCAATATGCAGTTGAAAGAGAAGAAAAACAAAAGACAATGACGATGGTAATCATTAATGCAATTGAGTTAAGCTAGACATACTTAATTAGATAACTTCAAGTCAAGGATATACATAAGCATTAATTCATGTTGAGAGATATCATGAAGCTAGAAGCCAATTCATTAGGTCAACTTAATTAGTAGCCTTGAAAGGTAACATAACCTAACTAAAAATCTCTAGGGTCAACAAAAATATTCCCTACTTGTCCCTTCATCAGCAGTTCATCCATTTCATCATGGCTGTGTTTAATTGAAAGCCTTTTTGTGTACCAGAGATCATCAATGCATGACATAGAGTCAGTGTGAGGGACATGGTTGGCAAGTGGATCACCCAACCCTAACTCAGTTATAACAACTCTGCAGTCCTTCATGCTTTCTCCCAACCTTGATGTGAACCTCCATATGGATTCCATGAGCTCCCCAAGGCTCTCTCCCTCTCCATGGAGTCCATATAGGAAGAGAAAACCAAAAGGCCTACTTAATGATGAGTCACTCACTGACATTCTAAGACAAGGGAAAATCTTCTCTCTTGCATGGTTTAATGTTGAATGAAGAAACCTCAGTGGCTGAGACTTTTTGAGTTGAAGCTTATAAGCTTCACAAGTATTCCATATGCTAAAGATGACCCATGAGCTTGAGGTTTCATTGGTAGTAACATTATCTTCATTATCTACCATTCTTTGCAAGTTGAGGCAGCCCTCATCTTTGTAATAACTTACCCATGTTCCTAGGCTTAGTTTTTCCTTGAGAATTGTGTCCATGTCTAATGGATACAACTCTTTGGTCCTTAAGGTTCTCCTGTACAAGGAAATTGCTAGATCTATGTTCAACTTGTCTATTTTTATATCCCTAGAGATATACTTTGTAGGGGAGCTAGTAGGATGGACAAATATGACAGGTGAGCTGAGATTCACATAGTTGCATTTGATTGCAAATAGGGTTTTAGAGGCATCATTGCTCTTCTCAGTGGCTAGGAATGAGTACTCAGCTCCATTTCTTAGCATCCATTCTTCAACTGAGGTAACAAGTTTTAGTGCAACCCCCTTTCTCCTGCATGTGAGTAAATTTTTCTGAATAACATGCACTAACCTAGCTAGAATCTCTTGCTTAAAATCAAGTTTCATATTTACATACCACGAAAGCGTGGTTTTAAATTGCAGTTGCACTCTCGCCTGCAATTGCCATTGTATTACGATACAGAAAATTGCAAAAACCTATATTGTTGACACGTTGCCACTGTGATGCAGTTGCGGAGTGCATCACCACAATAACAATATTGCGGCTGCAATTTAAAACCGAGCATGAAAGAAAGTAAGTGTTAACAAGTTACCTGTAAGTAGGAGAAACTCTAAGGCCTAGGATGCATCCCATTTTCAGGAGTGAACCAGAAGGAGTTCCCACACTCTTAATGCATCCCCTAACTACTCCCACAAGCTCCCTGCTTTCAAGCAGCTCCGCTACCTGTATGTGAAGCATATATTATGATTAGTAGTCAAGTATCTACATGTTTAATCGTGTGACAAAGTACATGGACAAATTAAATAGATATGGGTGGGTAACAAAGGGACAAAGTGAAGATGCTTAATGAATAGAAGAAACCTTTAATTTTAACTTCAACACTAGTTAAACATGGATTTGAAGAGATAATCAAGCAATAAGGTGGAAAAAGGAAGATATTAGTCACCTACCAACATAACATGCAGGGGGTAGAACCTAATCCTACATAAAGGGCCACCCATCATGTTGGTAAAAATGGAGACCCCTTTTTAGTCCCAATCTCACAGTTCCTCTCAAGCTTCTCCACCACTTTGACATCTCTATTTTCATCAAATTCTCTTATAAGAACCTTGCTCTCAGTACTGTCAACCATTTCTTCTATTGATTAAATGAAGCAAAATTGGTGTAGTATATATAAGATGGGAAAGGAAAACTTTCTATTCTGAGGTTAGATCTTTCTTGATTTGGATCTCTCACAGACCAACTCAGGTCCCATTGTTTAATTTGAATATTAAATAGGGACATTCAAATGGAAAATTTGAGAAGAAAAAGATAAATAGAAAAAATTGGTTCCCACATTACTATATACCAATCAATATCCATGTTATGGGCGGTGATCAAATTTGACAAACTCATCAGTATACCTAAACTTGTATAAGTGAAATAAATTTGAGTTGTAAATATAACTCGTAACTTGTAAGATATATAATTTTTAAAAGATGTATAAAATCTAATTATAAAAAAATAAAATAAAACCATGATAAAAGCAAAGATTTGTAAAAATTTTAGATGCAATATCACAATGAAGCAAATACAAATCATCATAAGTATGAAATACAAATTAAAATCATAAACATGTAATAGGTTAGAACTTGACTTTTGTCATCATAACTTCAATTTTAGAAGGTCTAATTATGAATGTTTATTCTGAAATCCTATATTTTGTTGCTTAAGAGATGACCAAATTCTAACCAAAATAGTAAACTCAGAGTTTATTGGGGTTTGTGTGAGTTCAATTGAGTTTACTCAAGTTTGAAGCTTACATCAATAACTCAATTTGAAATCTAAATTCACAAACCCATAAAAATTAAAAGTTAACTTGAAAGTTTGATAATTATAATATTAATGTCTGGTAAATTATAATTAAATGGAGAAATTCTTCAGAATACTATTAGATCAATAAAAAATTTTGTCCCACATCATTCATGGTTGAAAAATGTTATTAATTTTTATTTTTTTAAGAAAAAAAGTAATGAGAAAATGGCGACGACACGACTAGTGACGTAGACTCTCTTCCCCACATACTGTACGGCATTAATTTCACAAATTTCTCATATAAAATGCAATCATATTGCAACTAAGAAGAATTTGTATGTGTAAAAAAATATTTCTCCAACCAAGTCAAATTGCATCCTTATATATTATATGGTAAACAATTATTGGTTTGTTATTTTTTTTTCTTGTGACTTCTTTCAATGCCACTTACTGTTTTACAGAATAAAGGCTGACAATGCTTATGACAGTCGTTTTCATCAGGATATTCACAAGTATAATATCTACACGAGTTGGACCACAAAGTTGAAGCAATAACCTTACAAAACGATCCGGTGATCTTTGAAATGATTTTATTTGTTCCACATTTGTCACTTCAAAAGTAAGTACGTAACTGCTGATAAATAACATATGGCATTGGCAACATGTGTCCTTTATGATACTCTACGAAATCATTTGATTTAAAATGTTACCATTCTTAAGTTCTTTGAAATCGATCTGCATGAAGTTTGTGTTCTTACAGATGCTCAAGGCATTTCTTTCCCATTTGAGTTGTGGAATTTATACATAACATATATGAGACAAAATATAGGTCTAATCCAATAATAAATAAGATCTGAATTAGGTCCGTATATATTATATATAAATAATATTTTTGCAGAGCCCAATGATATATTTCCTTCTGTCAATGTGTTTGACTAATCCATCGCATGTTTAGAAAAATTATGGCCTACGCACACCTTCAAGAAATTGTTAAAAATATGCATGAAATTTATTAAGAATAATTGTGTTATTTTGACACCAAGTTTTTTTTATGTCAAATCTAAGGAGAACAAAATAGATGTTAACATGGAGTTCCATAAAATTTAAAAGTGGTGGATTAAATATTTGAATGAAATACGAGGTAAAGGGTGTTAAAATATCATTTATCCGTTGAAAAACATTTGATCAATTCTATTTCAAGTTATCATATAGGGGAGTGTGGCACTTTGAGTTCTAATAGGCAAATGGTCACTCTTGGTGACATTTAATTCTACATTTCAGCTACCCTACTCCTACATCATACAACGTATCCAGAGCGGCGATGGCCCCCTAAAAAAATTGAATTTTATGTTTTTTTTAATATTTTTTGACTTGCTCATTCTTTTTTATTATTATTTTTTGTTAATTTTAATAAACCTTTTAATTGATTAAATGTTTAAACATACATTATGATAGATAATAAGTTATTTTATTTGTCTTAATAGACAATATACAACATGTATATACACAAATTTCTTAAGTTTTAATGGTAAAATATTAATTTTTATATGCTGTAGGTTTTATTTAAATTTTTAGTGAAAGTAATAAATATTACTTTTATATAAAATTAACTGCTAAATATTGGTCCTCTCCCTTTAATATCGTCTAGCTCTGCCCCTGAGTGTATTCCATATGCCTTATGTGCATAGAGGCAAGAATTTTTATCATATATACAACGTGGCAGAATGGAGATTAGGATTTGAGGAGTCTGATAGCCATCATCTTTGATTCTTTCCTTGTTCTCATGAACCAAAGTTCTTTCCATGTAACCAATTATCATAACTAGGTTGTCAAAGAAAATGGTGGTGCTCATCTGTTTGGAGATAATATCATGCAAAATTAACATACTGATTATGCATGAGGATTGGGCTACTGTGGTTAATGACTTGGGTAGTATGCATGGGGTTATAGGTTTAAATCTCATTATTTTCAAATTCTGATGTATCAAAAAATATATATATCATGCAAAATTAGCATACTGATGATGATTTTATTTGCCTAACAAGGCTTTTAACTAAGTACTGTATTCATTGATGAAAAAAGAAATTGCTGTCGTAGTACAAACCAACCATTCTTCGACTGAATCAGCTCCTTTAAATATGGACAACAACTCCATTTTCTTATTTCAGGAACAATAATGCAACACAGACTTACTACTATCTGATTTAAAGTAGTTTTACATCATTTTTAGCATATCTATACTTAGATTTTGCCATATACTCCTACCCTCCTAGATTTGAGAGATGTGCACACAAGTAATGTGCAACAAGTCTTCAAGAATGGGAGAAGGCCAAGTTTTTATTTTGTTTTATTCAGGGGATCAAATTCCTAGGTACTTTGAAACTAAGACAAAACGTTTGGTTTATTTCATTTATTATATAAATTTTGTGAGTTATTAATATCTCTTACTTTTTTATATTTTTAATGTAATGATTGATGTTTCGATTAATAAATAAGACGAAGCAAATGGTTTGTTTTGCTCCTAGAGTACATAGAAATTTCTCTTTATTTGACTATAATCATCCTTTAAATTCAATGATTTAATGTTAATATTCTCGATGTCAATAATAAATGCAGCCTCATATGATACTGAAAAATGTAAAAGAAATAAAATTATACCCTTTGGTTAATCATAGCATTTTAGCTTAATAATGAATGTTTGACTTAACAAATTCACGGAGAAAGGGAAATGCAATTCATTTGTTATTATTATGCTATTTTCTCTCTTCACTACTCTCACTTCCATCTAATTGAAAAAATATTATCTAAATTTTTAAAATGAATAATTATTTATGAAAAAATAAAAATTTTAAAATAAATATTTATTTGAGAACAGAAATGTTGTTGTCGCACATATTTGAGAACAGAAATATTATCTACCTGTATTAATTACTTGTGGAGGAGGCAAACACTGAAGCAAGGGATGCTGTATTGAAGAGACCACGTGATTACGTGAAGAGGGCGGCAGTGCCAATCAAGGGAGAATATGGTTCAATAGCAGTGCAGTGGTCTACTCTGTGAAGATTAGCTTGTCTTTTGTCACTTGTGGCTGTTCTTTATTACTTAGTCATTGAGCTTATAATTGCTTTGTCCTTCAACGCCTGCTGCAGAGATAATAGATCACCATCAAAAAAGCAACTTTAGGCCTGTAAAAATCCAAAGGACACAAAATACTGTGAAACATGGAAATTATGGCAATGTCAGATTCCTTTTTCTGTTCCCTTTTGTTCAATATTAAACTCTAGTCAGTAATGTTATGTCTCAAAATATAAGTTATGGTTTAAAGAAGGGGGGAAAATGTTTATGATTTATTCTGAGAAGGGATTTGACTATCGTGCATTCCAGTGAAGATCTTGTATGAAAAAATCTGTTTTCTGAATTGATCAGCTGCTCTATTATTACCTCTGGGGATGTTTCAGCCTGCAATGAGTAGTCTATTTTAAGCTGTTGTTCCTATGTACAAACCAGATCATGCAGGTTGCCACTCGATAGGAACTAGAAACTTGTGCTTTTCAGAACCTTGTTTCTAGTTATCTTTCTTGGAGATAAAAATAAAATAAAAAAGTGATAAGGCAGAGAAATAGATATGGACGAATATAAATTATTAAAAAAAAAATGCAGAGTGAAGATATTTAAATAAATGTAATTTTGATTTAATATTAGTGCAAAAGTTTTTTGAGCTATTATTCAACCAGACATTGTTACATTATTAAAAAAAAATCTGATCCCTATAATGAAAATTTTAAAATTAGATTTATGAAAATGTCAAGTCATGGTGAGAAGCTACTCATAATCATAACTACAATGGTAATGGGGAATTGTTCACAGGGATATACGCGAGGATCCCCATGTCTGGAGAATTTTTCATTGTGGAGGTGGGGTGGGGATGGTGGGGATAGATGTATGTAGCCTTATCTTCACTCTGGAAAATGTTATTTTCAGGATTTGAACTTATAGTCTAGATCACAAAACAACAACTTACCATTATCCCGAGACTCATCCTCTTATAATTGTATTAAAAAATTTAGAAAAAATTACACTAACCTCCCTTGAAGTTTGGTGAAATGCAACTCATATCCATTCTATTTTCAAACTTTACACGCTAAGTCCCTTAGTTTTGGAAAAATCCTGCACTGACCTCCCCTACTATCGTTGGTTCGTAAGTGACTTTAATGGAACAATGCATAACACATGTCTAATCGCATTGTTGTAAACTTTAATGGAACATTAAATCATGTGTTCTGCACCTGTGTACTATTACATCAAATTCATTAATGGACTAATGTTAATAAGAGAGGTCAATGTAGATTTTTCAGAACTCAGGGGTTTGATGTGCAAAATTTGAAAATAGAGGATGCAAATTGCATTTTGCCAAACTTTAGGGGAGGTGGATGTAATTGTTCCAAAAATTTATGTTGAAGAATTGAATTAAATTTTGGGAATTTAGTGTTATAAATTATAATGTTGTAATACTAATTTAATTAAAGTCTAAGATTTAAATCAAGATTGTTTTATTTTTTTTTTCTTTTTTTGTAAAAAAATCATATACGAACTAAATTGTTTGTGTAATTTTTATTTTTAAATATTTTGAGAGTATCCGTGAATCTTTGTAGGAGATGAGGATCTGCAGGGATTGAGGATAGGGAAGAGTTTTACCCCGCTATAGGGAATGGGGACAGGGACGGGACGAGGCCAGGAAAAAGTTTGAAAGCATGGGGTGGGCACAGGGGCACTACTCCCCGCCGTTGCCCCAGCCAATTGTCATCCCTACTATCCATTATGGTTTATCGCTTTTATAAAATTTTATTGGTTGAAAGTGAAGATGCGAATAACTCTACTTTGATATATTATTAAACTTTAACCCTATTTACCTTAGACCCTAAGAAGGATAACGAGTCTTATTTATCACCGAGGCCTGACTCAATTATTTGATTCTTTCAAATGCTAGATCATCAGGTCAAGTAATTGTCGTCAGTAAAGCATCGACTAGATGGGTAATCTTATTCGCATTATGTCACACTATCTAAACCTTCAAATCATGAACACTAAATTTATACATATTTCGTGCATAATTAAATTTTTTTTCTTCGCTGAAAATAAACTTATTTTACTAGTAAGATTGAACAGAAAGAATGTTTAGAAAAACGATAATACCGAGGCATATACAGTTGAGCCTTGAAAAATTATTTATACAAATTTGGTTAGCTGTAATATACAAGTTCTATCAAATCTATCTTAACATTAATTTTTAATAATTAATTCAAAGCAGTACGTTAATTGTTCCTGTCTCGCTATAGGAACGGCAGATTGGTATTTAGGTTAGAGATGAAGATCCTTTCCCTCCCCCCATTGGATATATATTAAGATGAAGAATGGCGCGAATGAATGATTGCATTCCGATAAACTGATTCTGTACAAAAGGAGGGTTTATATACTGAGTTGTGAATAACAAGCTAATCACTCATTGTAACAGAAAAATAACTCTATAGAACAGTCTGAAAGTAACTCACAATTACATATGGCTTAATAATATATAAAGTAGGGGCATTAATAAGGGGAACTCAAATTGAAGCGTTGATCTAGAAATTTGAATAGGATTACGGTCCTAATGATGAAGAATTATGAGATTCTTCACGTGAGGGGTTAATAATTACCACATTGTTCGGAGTAGGGGTGTCCAAGCTGAGGGACCAAGAGGTTGGATCGAGCAACCGATTGACTGTTCCATTAATCCTTAGTTTTGGTTACAAGATATATATATATATATATATATATTAAAAAAGGTATATCAGATAATTTGTCTTTCATAAAATCTAGCCTTTAAAATACTACGGTGAATATATAGGTTATGGCAGGAAGGATTTAGTCACATTTTGTGACTTGTACTGATGAATCAGATGATAGTCAAATGATAAACTGTGATGGTTGACACCAACAATCTAGGCTTCAAGAAAATAAAGTATGGGCATAAGTTTGAATGTGGCACAAATCATTAGCAACTAGCAAGATCTAAAAAAGCATGAAACATGAGTGTCGGTCGATCTGGTTGGAACTTGATTGCGAGTTAAATTTTGTTAATGACATGTGAAAACGGTGATGTGGACAGACTTGCTGGCAAAGGAAGGTGAAAAAAAAAAGGCAGAATCTGCAAACTGCAGTGGTGTTCTTTGAAGAAGCAGATGATAAGAATAAAAGAGATTCTTATACAGCGACACAGAATATCTGACTTCAAGCGAGTAAATTGCAAAGTAATAAATGCCAGGTCATTATGTTTGAAAATTTGTTTATTTTATATATATAATTTTGTTTTTTTTATATATAATTGTTTCTTTTTATATATAATTTTGTTTGTACATCATGTGGAGTCCGTTAGGTAGCGATTAATAAATGTCTTGGAATAGAAAGTATGGAAACATTAAAAATAAAAATGTATTTAGAAAAAAAGACGGAGACGAAAGTGGCAAAATTAGACAATTTTTTAGTCAATTTTTGTACATGTAAAGAGGAGATATGGTAAAGATATATCTTTGTACATTACTAGCAGACACAATTTCATTTTCGTCTCCAACATCATCTTTATTTCTACTATCTCCCTGTCTCCATTTTTGTCTCGAGAAAGTACCAAACCCAACGCTAGGAACTTACGGCTTAGGGGTACCTGTAGAGGGATCATCTTATCTCCGGACCTTGTATTGTAAAGACCAATTATGAATTTATGATATTTGTGCTTTTATTTTGATTGTTGGATTGTAGTTGTCCTAGTAAAAGGTTTTTCAATGCGATCAAAACTACAGTGACTGGCTGGACCTTTGTTTCAGTCTTTCAGAGTCAGTATAAACAGTTCCCTTGAAGAAAGGGAAGATCGAAGAAGCAGCTGCATAGGGACAAAAATCTATTAAAATATTTTAGTTTTTTTTTTTTCCTTTTCTTTTTGGTACATGCATACCATCTTATTTGCTTTAGTAAGGTCTCTTCACAGATATGGTTGTGTGGCCAATTATTTAGACATTATTAAAAAGAACTTAATTTCTATATACTAATAATATAAATATTTCATACAATCATCTAATTATATATTAATATATCAATTATGATAATTGACTTTTACATCCATAACTTGAAAAATCAAAATAAAATATTTTAATTAAATAATTGTGTATAATTATTTTACATTATTAATGTATAAAAATTAGACTTTTATTAAAATTAAATTTGTTTAAAAATTCTCTTCTTCAAATTTAAAACTTTTAGAATTTGAGGTTTAATCTTTTCTTTTAAAATATAACTGCTACTAGTGTGCCCAAAACTTACTTGAGTTTATGCGCAACATTTTAACCATGGTTAAAAATATAATTATTGTAGTTTTAATAGCAAAGATCAAACCTTTAACCAAATGCTAAGGAAATTAGCTAATTACCAACTATATTAGACCTTATGGTTTAAATACTAGTATAAGTTATATTGAAGTTTATTTTGCAATCATCTAATTATATATTACTATATTTACAACAGTATTTTGACTCTTTTACCCACTACATAAAATATTTTATATAATAATATATTATTAGATAACCATGTAAGACTTTCATGTATAGTGTATCTTTCAACCTTTTCTAGCTTATTGAGCGGAGCTTTCTGTATATGCCTATATGGTGATCCAGAGAGTTGTCATCTTCCGTGATACTACCATGATAATAGTTACAAGGTTTTCTTGCTTCCCTAATGTCATCGACATAATGTTAGAGGAAAATTTGTGCATTCATCAGGGAACTATCCCAGGATCACCATGGAATAAGCACAGCCAAACGGCAGAGGGGCATACAAAATGCCAACTAAATATCGCAGTTGGAGATAAATGACAAATCAAAAGCCACAATTTTTTGAAATATTACGATATTAACCATTTGACCAGTTAGCTGTCCGGACATGATTAGTCACTTCTCCTTCTTACTGCTGCTGGTAGAATTCTGCTCAGTACGCATTTTTAAAACGTTTACCAATGCTTGCAAACGGTCCCATATGCTGAGCCCATACAGTGCTTCAACTAGTGACTCCTGAAATTCGAATCCATTTTCTGCTACAGGATACTAGGGCAGAGAAAAGCGCATCTCAGTATATAGTGAAATGTACTAATATATATTACCAATGGTTTCCCAGACCGACCTGGATAGGCTTAGGTATGACGGTTTTGATGAATGGCCAAAATCTATCTTCAACAACAGATTTTACAAGGCAGCATGCTCGCAAACCTTCAGGACCACCAAATCGTCCAAATCCACTGTGTTTCACACCGCCAAATGGAAGGGACTGAAAAATCAGAATGCATCTTTACTTCAGTGGAAATTAAAAGAGGAAACCCAGGTTGAGATAGAAACATATCCAGCCAGTCTTGCTAAAAGAACTGCATGATTATAATTTATAATAGACAAAACATAAAGAACAACTCTTTCTCTTATAAAATTTATATCTATTTCAGATTGGCAATTAGATATGCCTTCTAAAGAACAAATTCCTTCCAATATAATTTTTTGGCAAAGATGTTACAGTAAATTAGAAACAGTAACGGTCTGTTTAGTTTGAGTTTCTAGTTTTTAGTTTTTTAGTTTTTCAAATTTTGTGAAGAAAATACTGAAAATTTTGAAAATTATAAATTCCAGTATTTAGTTTTCATTTTCAGTTTTCAATATTTCCTTCACAAAATCTGAAAACTGAAAACTCAAACCAAACATGCCATAAGGAATTGTGTTTTCTTTTCTCAAGGATCAACCAGAGGTTGGTTACATCAAATTGGTAGAGTCCACCAATTTCAAACCTTCCGTTGATCAGGTAGTCTCTCTCTAACAGTTGGATGTAATAAACAATGAATGTACAGGGGTAAAATAGAGGTGAAAATTTCATAGAAGATATCCATGAGTATGGGGTTTACCCCGTACCAAACCCAGGGGTGGTCCCTTTTGCATGAACCCTTTTGAGAGAGAGGGGATGGAAAAATAAAATAAAATTACCTGACACATATATGTTGTTGCAAAATCATTAACTGCAGCAACCCCACAATGTATCTGTGAAGCTATCTCTCTGGCATGGCTCTGACTGCCCGAGAAAACAGCACAGCCAAGCCCATACCTCGAGTCATTTGCAAGCTTGACAACCTCTTTATCAGAGCTATATTTCATTATTGGCATGATTGGCCCAAATGCCTAAATGTAATCAGAGAAAAAAGATGAATTTAGTAAGCAGTTGCTGAAGCATAGGACATAGAACAATACTCTCGAAGACAACATGAGATGCAGTTAGTCCAAATTTCAAAATCTCCATGCTATTAGTCAAGAGAAGCATAATACTTGCCCTTTTTTGTTGGTTAGAGGTTTACATAGATATGGGTCGTAGGGGTTATTATTGAAACACTCCAAGCTAAAAACAACACAAATAATAATAAGGTTTAATTAATCTACAAGTCCCTATAGTTTCACTCAATTTTCAATTAGGTCCTTACAATTTAAAAGTTTGTAATTGAGTCCCTATATTATATAAATTTTTTCAATCAGGTCCTATCCCTATAAAATGTTACAAAAAATGTTAAATTAAACTGAATATTCCTAGAATATTTTTTTACCACAATTATTCATAACCAGCCCAGGAGAAGTCTTCTTCAACCTCTTATGGGTAGGCTGGGTATACGGCCGCGATCCGCGGATCAACCCGTTTAACTCGCAATTCATACGAAAATGAACTAGAAAATTTTTAACCCGCCAACCCATGGACTTTTGTGATCCGCCCCGCCTAACTGCGGGCTAAATGGGTCTGGCACCCACGGATTGGACTAGCCCGCTAGCCTGCATAGAAATTGCTCAAGTGCAATCCTAGTCTTGGAGTGCTTGGCGGTTCAATCAGGGACCATTTCTCGATTCCACTACTAGGCGTGAAACATCTAAGCCCAAGCGGAAGGGGACATTTAGACTTTAGACTTTAGTGGCCCAGCCCACCAAAAGTACACCAGGGTTGCTACTTGTACTTGGCACTTGCGTTGGCTTTGATCGAGTTAGAGACACAATCTTCACTTTTCTTCTTAGTTCTTCCTAACTCCTTCTCAGCGGCGCTCTCTCTCTCAACTCACCCACGAGGGCCGCGGCCTCTCCCGCTCTCAAGCTCAATCGCCACGGCCTGAGCCCAAGTCAAGCCCTCTCTCTCTCTCTCTCTCTCACGCCTTGCGTCAGCAATCTCCACGTCGAGACTCCTGTGCTTCACCAGATCTTCGGGTTCCTGTGCCGTGTTGCCGAGCTCCCGTGCTTCGCCAAGTCGCCTCCTGAGAGAGAGCAACAATTCGCACCTCTGTCTCTAACTCTCTATGAGAGTAGTTGGTGAGGAAAAATCAAGTGGAGTGCTTAGCGTATGTTAGACCAATAAAGTCCAAGAGTGGTGCTTCATAATAAGATTGTCCACGGGGGTCCGCAATTTGATACACAGGCTCTTTGTGGGGCCAAAAATGTGAACAGTATGCAGGTCCACGGACTTGCGGGTTAGGCGGTGGTGGACGCGGACTAGGCAAAAGGCAAGTCCATTTATGAAGCGGACTGGTCAGTCTGGCCCGCTTAATCTTGGTCCATAAGGACCGGGTTAGGATGAGTCCACATACCCAGCTCTACTCGTGGGTCAACCTCTGTGGATACAGGTTCTGCCATTTCTGGCCAACCTGAGCTTGATTTTGGCTGTTTCATGGAGATTCAAGCCCAGATCGAGAGCACATCAGTTCACAATCAAAATCCATGCCTCAACACACATATTCATGCGATTTTGGCCAAAGAACTTCGCAAAGCACAGCCTACAAAATACAGCTCGATTTTTTTGGCATTTCTCCCTCAACTCTCAACGAAAACTCATGATTTTGGTGTTGTTAGACTCGCATGGAAGAGTTCTACAAAACCCACATGAACATCGAACACAAATCGGTCTAACTCACAGATTTGGGTTTCAATGAAAGGGCATCGCAAAAGCTTGGGGTTCATGCAGTTCATATTCGATTTCTCTCTCTATAGTCCATGAAAATCTATGTTCTTGGCGTCTATAGATTCTGGAAGTGGGGGTGGAGGTTGGAGTGGTTGGGGGGAAGGATGAAATAGCCAAGGTTCACCCTACCTTTTGTGAAATTGAACAGGTTAAGGAGAAGGGGATGGTGTTGCCTGGAATCATATTGGCTTTCATTGCTTCTTACATGATGAAAAAGGAAGGTTATGAAGGCATCGTTGCTAAGACTAAGGATTTGAAGATGAATGGCCTGGATGGGGAAAAAGAAAAGACAGAGTTGAAAACAATGGAGGTAAACTGCAACGTGTTAAATGGAGCTGAGGGTATAACAAAAAAGCTTGGAGTCTCTAGTGGAGGCCGTGGCAGTGACAGTATTCCTCATAGTCTCAGCCCCACAAAACGAAAAAGCAAAGAACCCAACAATTGCACAGCCACCACCACCTTCTTCTGTTTCAAATTGTTTTTTGGTGCTTGGCTTCGGTTTCTTTCTACCTATTTTGGTAGACTAAAAGAGTGCATTGATAGTTCATGCTATTTTTAGCCATAGATTTTCATTCTATATATATTGAATGGTGTAGATAATAAGTTTTATAGTATACCTGACTTCATTAGGTGCACCATAGCATTGCTAAATATATTTTTATAACAGTGGTTAATAGTAGGGACTCAATTGAAAAATTTTATATAATATAGGGACCTAATTAAAATCTTTTAAACTATAGAGACCTGATTGGAAATTAAGTGAAATTATAGGGACCTGCAAAGTAATTAAACCTAATAATAACGAAAAAAGAGGAAGGAGAGAAAGGAAAGAGAGGAGGAGGAAGGGGGAGATGTCATAAACCAGAGACAATTGCAAGTTCTGCTACCTCTTCTTGCATCAATCTCATTGAGTGATTCACATTCACAATCACAGTTGGGGGAAAATACTGATCAACTGCATCTTCACCAATATGCCCAAAACTTCCTCTTGTAACAATTTCAGCACCTTTGTCTATAGCATCATTCACAAGGCCTTCAAGCTTTTCAGAATGCTCATGCATGCATAAAGCTCCCATATCATACTTCCCAGCAAGTGGTGGGCCCTGCATGAAATAATTAACTGAAAGGCTTAAAAATTGGACATCTTAACACAATACAAAATAGCTCAGAGAAAGCCTATACTCCGATAACAGGTGAAAAACAAGAAAATTCTTTTAATTTGCTATATTTCAATAGCAGGAAGTTACTAATCAATTTCGAAAGTTACAAAGATAAAGAAATGCATGTGTTTGATACAGATGAAGATATAAAGTTAGTTCTTAATTGATGCAAATAATTTAAGACTTCATAGCTTCACAGCTAATGCTCCCTCGGAGCTACTAAATGGGAGGGAAAATGAAAAAGATGCTTGCAGAAATTCAACAAAATTGGAGGACGAAGCAACATATCATGATTTGTATGGACGCTCCACAGAATATCATAATAAACTAGCACAGATGTAAAGGCAAGCTGATAGGTTGCTGCAATAGCAATTCTGTGACAATTATGCCAGAGCGAGTGATTAAGAAGCCCATGTTGACTTTAAGAGAAAGTTGCATGACACTAACTAAGGCATATTTGAACAATAGAATATCGTAACGAAGCACTTACAGCTGTAACAGATTTTATGATTTTGGTAACTTTACTGACAAAAGATGAATAAATGTTCCTGTGGACATAAAATCGTTCTGCCCCAGCACAGTTCTGCCCACTTGACTGAAGAGCAGCCCTGACAGCAATTTGAGCAACCTATATTCAGCAGATTAATGCCTGTTAAAACTATGGCACTCAAGAATGAATATTTCATTAAGTTGTAAAGTTAACATTTGTCAACCAAATGGTCGACTATAACACCCAAGCCTTTGGAAATCAGAAAATGTGGAATTGATTCATACGTGGTCCACATCTACATCTTCACAAACTATAAATGCATCTTTTCCACCAAGCTCTAGTGTAACAGGTATAATATTCTCAGCAGCATTTCTCATTATCTGCATAACAGGAAGCACCATATTAGCAGATGCACAGATATCTTATTGCATGAAAAGTGGATGCCATCTTATAAAGAATGGATAAATGTTAAAAAGCACAAGATATCTCTGAGACATCCCCTACACTTATTCTGGTTATGAGACATCACTCTAAACCAAGGACAGAGATCAAGTAACTTTATTTTTTTTGCCATTTTTTATACTAATGACTTAAACATTGACCTTGTACTCTTAGGAATTCCTTTATTACATCTAACATTACATGCATAACATATCAGAAATATTTCTTCAGAACCAGAATTGAAATAATGGAATACAATTCAGAGAGGAGAGGGCAGGATTAACGCAATCAATTGGCTAAGGGAATCATACCATCCTACCAACACCTGGGGATCCAACAAAAATCACTTTATCAGCAGAAGACACCAGTGCTTCTCCTGTTTCAGCAAACCTGTAAGGTGGTCCAGTTAAGGCTATGGATGCAGCCATGACTGTGGAACAAAAGGAAAAAGGAAGGGTACAAGATAAGACTCTACCCTGTTATCACCTCAACAAGGTCCTCTGGAGCACCTATGGCAGCAAGGGCTGATTGGATGATTGGAAGTAAAAGCATCCAGACCAACTTGCATGTTCCGATATCTACAATCAGAATCACATTGGTTTCTGTAAAACTGAAAAGCATAAAACATAAATTTTGTAGTAACAAGTAAGAGTAGCCTGATTAGGCATTCCAACTTGTATAGTCTCAACTTTAATCCCAGTTTGCCATGGAATATGATACAAGCGTCATGACAGTAAAACAGCCAACATTGTGTGTTCTATAAAAGACATGATAAATCCATTGGATGAACAATTGTTGATAGGTATAGTGAATATTATGTCGTTTTATACCTTAATCACAATGCCATTTCCAGAAAATAGTGCTGCCAACATAGGGTTGAAAATATTGTGGAAAGGATAGTTCCATGACACGATGGCACCAATAACACCAAGGGGATGAAATTCTACTTTGGCCCTCTTATGCAACATTGACCATCCAGTGGACCTGAAAGTTTATCACAAACAAAAAGGCAGTGATCAAAATGCATTACATAATTTGCTTTTTCCCATATAAGTATATTGATGTATACTGTCAATCTGGTTTTGGGGGGTGGGGGTATGGTGTACATATTTAAGATAAAGAAATAAAGGTACCAAAAACTACCAGTTTTATGGCCTAAATGAATATGACGAAATATACTATTAACTAAAGAAAAGGATTGAGGCAGGTACCGGTACTCAGGCTTTAGCCACTTCTCACCCTCTGATAGTAGCCAATGGATCTTCTCACATGTTGTCATTATTTCTCCTAAAGAGGCATCTACCATTGTCTTTCCAGTATCACGTGAAGATATTCTAATAAAAGCAAGTGAATTAGAATATATTCGAACTCATTGTTGAAATTCTTATGCAATAAGCACAATTGACATCCAATTTTCGGACTAAGGAATGAAACAGCATGACAATTAAAAACAGAAGACAGCTGCAAGTTTCCAGAATGAGTTCAAACTATTATTAACAGTTAAATTTTCCTCCAATGAACTTGGTGAAGAAGTGCACCTACTCGCATATAAGTGCTTGATGTTTGATTATATACTTCAGAAGTATGCGCAAAAACTGGCGTCTTTGTTTGAAGCTAGTCTTTGCCCACATTTTTTGAGCCTTCCGTACTTTCTCCACTTGCTCCTTGACCTAACCATCCATACAAAGTAGTTCTAGTTAAGTCCTGCAATACTTTTACTCATGAATCTGGTCAAAATGTCAACCAATATTTTCTGAATACCCTGTAATGACTTGCTATTGTGCATCTATATTCTCCTTCGTAACTTTGTTAACTTTGCCATTGATGTTTCTGGATGGTAGGATAAATATGGATCAAGTAGAGTACCATGATGACTATTAATTTATCCCTAAAACTAGGTGCAGGCATAATTACACATTCATAAGCAAGAAAATCATACACGGACGAAAACCAAAAGGTCTGAACATCAGGAACTGGGGCTTCCATTTTAAGAACAATAAACATGTGATTTAATCAAAATTTCATTGAATTCTCATTTCAACGCAGACAAGTACAAAAAATGCCAAAATGAAAATTAAGGATATAGGTTTAACTAGATGCTAATGACATGTCAACTTCTATTCGGTGCAACTAGCATATTTCTGATATGATGACTAGTTTATCAGTAATCAACAATGAAGCCCTCATAAGTTTCTCCTAATTTTTTACATGGCTATTTTTCTTCAGCCATGAAAATTTCTAAGTTTCTTATTTGAATATCAAACTTTCATAAACACCAACTACCCCCCCCCAACAAAAAAAAAAAGCAAGTTTATTCAAATACAAACTTTGCTAGCTTAGGGAAATAGATACTAAAACTATGCATCATAGTCACCAGTCCCATAAGAAGAATAGGCTCACAAACCTCAGCGGGTGTCAGTGCAGAAACATATCCCAAATACTTCATGGTAGCAGGCTCATAGCACTGAACTTTTGTGCCAGATTGCTGCGCCGCTCCCCTTGGAGGTACCTAAACAGGAATCAGTCAACAACGAAACCAGATCAGCCATTTTCTATCTTCTTCTTCTTGTTCCATTTTTTTTTTTTCACTTGGTGTAAATAGACAGCATCTCTAACAAACAAACCTCCAAATCACATTACATTCAGAGTGCTTCACTGATAAGAAGCAGATTCCTAAGATGCATAAATTTGGCAACACAAGCATTTCATATGAAACTGAATTCGAATTTCAAACTTCAAATAGAAGAAAAAAAAAAGAGGCGCACACACACACCCCCTGATCGCGCAAAAAGCAAAAGCAGAGTAAAGATGAAAAACAAGGACCCTAACACACTATACAACGATTTGCAAAATTTTCAAATCGCAAAATGCAAAATAGCAACACATCAAAGCACTCACATATATGAAGCTGTTCTCCTGCGCTTGGTTTCCATCATCCAGCACTGCCATTACCAAAAAATCACGTCACATCTTCACCAATCGAAAAAGTTCATGTGAGAGAGAGAGAGAGAGAGAAAGTGAGAGACAAGAGTACCATCGGAAGCATCAACGTCGATGGAAGGGACTTTGGGAGGAATGAGCAAGAGAAGGACCTTGCAGATGGCGAAAGCGAACACGAGAACGAGCAATGGCCACCAGAACGCCATTGTTGGAGGAGCTTCGCAGATTCAGAGAGCTAGGGTTCCGTAGAAGGTTCTAGAAGAGTGATCGAAAAAAGAAACGATGAAAACTGCGTCATGCTTTTCTGAGGCGATGATTACTTACACATATATGCTATTTTTGAGGTAGTAAAGGGAGAAGAAGGAAACCGCAAAAACTGGGAAGAAAGAAAAGATGCACAAAGAGATTCCGATTTCAATTAATATTATCAAAGTGCATGCGTAGTTTGACGAAAAAAGAGGAAACACATTCGGATTCCATGCGTATTATTTCAAGTCTGATCGCTTTATCTATGCTTTCCCAAATGAGTTGAATTGAGTGAACTCCTTCTTGCTTGTTTGTTTCCTCTGTAATGAGCTTGAGTAATGAATTATGGTGTTTCTAATATTGATTCCCACGAATCCATTACTAATTTATCATAGGTAGCGGTAACTAATCTCAAATGGTACCTTTCTAATAGAGTGTTTGAAATGTTTTAATATAATAAAATTGAATTAAATTCATTGAATTAAATTTTATGTTTACAATAAACTTATAAATTGTATAATTAAATTTAATTTCTTAATTTGAAAATTTAAATTCCATATTTTGACTGTTTTGTCCTTCAGTAATAGAATATCATTTTTTTTTGTATGTAAAACGTCATATTTTATTAACAAATTCAACACAAAATGATACAACTTAAACAGTTAAACAGATCAAAACATTCTAAAAAAAGAATTGAAACCAAACCAAAGCGTTTTATAGACTAAATTTATGAAACATTTCTTTTCTAAGAGCAAAGCAAAAAATAATAATAATAAAAACAAAATCTACTAACGTCAACATAATTACATAACTCTGAATGTACCCATCATTTATTTATTTATTTATTCTTTCGCAACCTTAGAAAAAGAACTATGGACCTTAAGGAGGAAGACGATGCAAGTAGATAAGAACATAGAATAGAGTATCGATGTGTGGGAAAAAAGGCAACAAGAAAAATATTGCAAGACAAAAATGTTGTAGCAAATTGTTTCCCAGGGGGGATTTGGACTTGGGGAGACGTGACAGTAGTAACAATGAGAACAATGAACTGAAAGTTGAGCTGATGGTGGAGGTAAGCAAATAATGAATCCTATTAGGTCTCAATAGATCTGAAAATCACCTACAAAGAAACACTCTACAAAACCTACAAGCCTGGAAATGGATGTGGGCAAGCGGGCCGATGTGTGGTCAAATGGCTTTTTTTTTGAATAAATGATGCAAAATGGCATCGATTTGGCTTTTAAAGTTGAACAAGTGTCCCTTTTGCCCCTTTTCCTTTTCGATATGGCAAATTACATCTAAAGTGCCAAACCTAGGGGTTTTGAAACTGAAAAGTTTTAGTTTGCGTTTCCAGTTTAGTTTTCTAGATTTATAAAGAAAAAATTAAAAACTCAAATTGAGTTTTCAGTTTTATTTTTTTAATTTTTTTCATTACAAATTGGAAAACTTAAAATTGGAAGCCGGAAGCGTTTTAAATTCCTCCCCTATTTCCTTCCAGGTTCACGGAGAGAAGAGAGAGCAGGCGCGCCATCGTCACATCCGGGTAGCCGCCCAGGTGCCACCGCCCTGACCGCGCCATTCCGTCAACTCCTCCCTGTATTTGTTGTTGATGTCGCAGGAGAGAGCGCCCATGGCTGGTTCGTGTGGTCAATTGTGGTAGAGAGAAGAGGAAGCTAAGCATCGCAATAGAGGCGTGGCTACAAGATGAAATAAACAACTACAACCTCGAATAGGTGAATGATCTTGGTCAAAGACCTATCCATCCTAATTAGTGTTGAAGAATTTTCTTCCTTTTACATTAGTCAAAAGTTGTGATGGGGTGTGTCCAACTAAGGAGGCGTGGATTGGATGAAGTGGGGTCGATGGGGTTCAGGAAGAAGGACCAAAGGAGGGATGAAAATGTTTAGGGTTTTTGAGTTATTGGGTGTTTGGTTCATTTGGGCCCAGTTTTATTTTTACACAACAGACAAAAACATAAAATAGTAAACAACATCAGGAACTAAGATCTGAAGAATACATCAAGGAACTAACAAAATTATTGTTTATCAAAAAAGGAACTACCAAATTTGATTTATCTTGAAAAAAATGAAATATTAGACTTTTCTAAATAATAATTATATATATATATATATATATATATATGAATTATTATTACAAAAATGTGAATGAAGTTAATATTTTGTAATTTTATTAATTCGAAATAGTTAATATCACAAAAATATCATTTTGTTAGGTTTACTAACAATGCTATGTGAATGAGAGTGTAATTGTAATATAAACATTTAAAATTTGATAAGCGGAGGGGTGTGAGTGTAGGTTAGACAACTAGAGAGGGTGTAAGTTACATTTTCACAATCCTAGGAGGTGAGTGTAATTTACCTTTTATTAAATGAGTCAAGCTTAAGTATTCCTATGTTTGACTGATTAGCAATAACTTACTCGATATATATATATACACACACACATATATAACGTATTATGTCTTATACCTTGTATATTTTTAATATGTATTATGTAGATAGTTGAGCATTTATCATATAGGCCAGGATACTTGCTACACATATTAGCACCCAATAAATCAACCAATCCACCTCAATGTTCCTTGCATAACCATCTCCATTTCTTCAATGCAAAAGAATTAGTCATGCATTTCTTGTCTAACATTCATGCTCTAATCCAATAGCTCCAACTCATTTTAATTCTTCTTTCGTCCATTTCTCGGTCAAGCTTAAAATATTAAAATACTACCCTGCTCCTTATGTTCGTATGGTCTATACGACCACATAAAATAAATAAGATCTGTTATGAAATATTATTCATTTATGGATGTCCATCTCTTTAGCTGATTCATTAATATTTGATTAGATTGGATAGAATCTGTTATAATTTGATATGATATTCTATCTCTTCTTTTGGCTATAAATAGCCCTTTAGATACTTTATAGAGTATCTTTGAGATTATCAATAATACTATTCTTTCTCTTCTTTTTCATTATTCTCTCTATTCTTATTTTTACAACACGTTATCAGCACGACTTTGCTCTCAAAGTGAATAAGCTTGTTAATACAATGCAGGCATGATTCCTTCTTCTAGATTCTTTATTTATGGTGAAAATTGGGAGAGCATTCGATATAAGCCACAATTCTTTCTCAATGTCGCTTACACTTACAGAGGCATTTGTTCTTGGTTGGTTTTTTTTCCCCTATATTATTATTATAGCATCGGTACATGGTGGTGAATAGGAAGGCTTGAGGTAAGACATCTTTACCATATTTATCTTGAATATTGTATGTTGAGATTCATCTTAACTCAATAAGTTTGAGACTAATAAACAAGAAAATGTCACATTCAAAATAATTGCGCAAAACAATGTCATTTCTTTTTGTCTTGGAGACACCATTAAAAAAAAAGGAGGAAAATCCTACATAGAAAGATTACACAAATCAATAATTATTAATTGCTTTAATTTTTAATTTATTTTTATTGGACTATATCAATATGTACTCATTCTACTTTATTCTATTTCTATACCATTCCTATAAGTGAATGACAATCATTCCTAGAAGTGAATGAAAATTATAAGAAAAATGGATAATCATTCCCTGAAGTAAATGAGAATTATACAGAAAAATGGATAATCATTCATTGAAGTGAATGCATCTTTATTATTGAAAATTATCCAAAAAATATAATTGATTTATTCCTCTATTTGAGAAAATTTGCATATTCCGGAAGTGAATATGTCAAAAGATCAATCCATAAAGTAAATGAATCTATTATTCACATCACCTAAAGTGTGTGACATTATATTTCCTATAAGGAACATTTTCATATTTTTATTCCGTAAAGTGAATGTTTTATTAAGTACTTATATTCTCCTAAAGATAATGATATAATGGGTTTATTTATTTTCCCTCTTCGCTACCTTTATAAAGGATTATGTCTAAATATTTTAAAAGATCATGCTAATCTTTTTGATAAAGTACAAAAAAAAGTGTGAGCCCATATGGTACCACTTGTAGTTACAGTATGATAAATATATATTGAAAAATATTCTTAACTTTAATGTCTCAAATGTGCTATTGGGTAGCACTGTCAACAAAAGGGTTTTACAAGATATCAAATAATGAGTTTTCATGAAAAAAAAAAATTTGTAAAACTTGCTCATTTACTCTACTCAATTCCCTAAAGTGAATGTGACAAAAAAAATTATAATCCAGAAGTGGTATCAAAGCCGATGCTTTGGCTAGGCCATGGCTGTTTGTTTGCGCTTGGATGTGGTATTAACTTTTGGTTAGAGTCCTGAGCCAGGATTTTGTATTTGGTTTTTCCGTGAAAGCTTATGTTAATGGGGGAGCACACTATGTTGGACTTCACACTTTGGAGGAGATTGTTAGTTTCAAGTGTGATAAATGTGATGAATGTTTTTGCTATGTCATCAAAGTAAATCTGGCATGTACGTACCTGTTATATATTGAGATATTTGTTTGATCTTTATTATGTATCGTTAAAAGAGAATTAGAAAATGCAAAGGCGATTCTTTTCAAGATATATTATGAAATCATTTCATGATTAATATGAGTCATTTGGATGTATCTTTTTATCTTTTATATAAATATTGATTATTTAATTTAATAATGAAAGTTTTTATTGGATATATTACTTGATATTATTTTTCAAGGAATATTTTATTTCAAAACTTTTAGTCCTGATTGTTCTCAATATTGAATAAAATAGCTATGCTATTCATGGCATATTTCATAATTATTAATTATATTTTTATGTGATATTGTTGAGATTTAACACATCATTTACTTTATTGATTTATGCCACATGATAGTTTTATTTATTATCATGATTAATATATCATCAAATAATAATATATGATACTGATATTTTAAGGGTAAGTGTGATACATGTATTTATATCATCATTATGTTATTACAAATTTCTTTTCACTTACATGATATGTTAACGCTTTAATGACATATTTTGATATTTTTATCTTGTAATAAGACAATAAAATCTTAACTTGATTATTAGTTTTGTGAATATGATTGAAGACCCAGAAGAGCTACTATTATGTTTCCAAAGAAACAAAATTAATTAAAAAATATTAATATCATTTTTGTAGCAAGATGAATGAAAGCTCCAAAAGAGCTACTATTTTATTTCCTAAAGAAACAAAATAATTCTCTACTAGTTATAAAAGTAATAAGGAAACTTGGTGAGTCTCAAAGATATTTGTTAAAATGGATATCATATTGTGATAATTAGTGAAGAAAATAATGAGTTCCTCCATATTACAACTTATGCTTTAAGGTAAGAAAGTTGCTTTAGAAAATTTTGTCTGTGCTTTCTTCAGTCTATAGTACTAATATGAGTACAATTGAATCATCATATGCTATTGTAAACTAGATGTTTACTAGCCCGGATAATTTTATCTTTTGGCATGACTAGTTGGGACATCCTGAAGCAATAATAATATAAGGAATTCCTGAAAACTTATATGAGCATTTGTTGAAGAATCATAAGATTCTTTATTATAATGAGTTTTCTTGTGTTGCGTGTTCTCAAAGTAAATTAATTATATAGCCTTCACCAACAAATATTGGATTTAAATCTATTAAATTCCAGAAGGAATTTAAGGTGATATGCGTGGATCAATTCATCCACCATATGGACCTTTCAAATATTTTATGATTTTAATAGATGCACCTATGAAATGGTCATATGTGTACTCATTATGATTTCGCAACTGAAGCTTGCGATATTAATTGCGCAAATTATTAAGAGCACAATTTCTTGATAATCTAATCAAAATAGTTTATCTTGATGATCTGGTGAATTTATTTCTCAAGTTTTCGTGCTTGTAAGCCAATGTTATAAATGTTGAATATTTAGTTATTTATGCTCACATATAAAAAAAGTTAGCTAGTATAATTAACTTATAAAAGACCCCTAGTTAATTACTAGACTACTTGCTCATGAGAACAAATCTTCCAATTTCTACTTGGACACATATTATTTTGCAGCAATTATTTTATAAGGCTAACAAATTGCCAATAATTCTCCTCCATACAATTATTTTCGCCTCAGCCAAATAGTTCCCATTTAAAAAACTTTGGAGGTGCAATATAAGTCCCAATTGCATATCTTATTGCTCTAAATGGAATCCCAAAGAAAATTGGGAATATATGTTGGATATGATTCTCCCTTTATGGTCCAATATATTGAAATACAAATGAGAGATGTTTTAAGACTCAGTTTGTGAGAAATAGTATTTCCAACAATTGGGGAAGAAAGTAGACGGGAAAACAAAATAAATTAGAATGCATAAATATTCTATTTAGATCCTCACACAAGGTAATGTGAACAAAGTTCAAATGATTATACATTTGCAAAGAATAGTGAATGAATTACAGATGCATTTTTCTTATGATACAAAAGGATAACTAAATCCTATATACCAGCTGAAAATGTCCAATCTGAATTAATGTCCATGTTGGGCAATTGGTCAATATCAAAATTGCACGCTAGAAGCATGGTAGACTAGTCAATTCCAAAAATAAAAATCCTTGAAAAAGAAGTAGGCAAAGACGCCAAATGATGATATAGAGGCAAATGATACTCTTCCTAGAAAAAAATAGAGACATAGTAAGGACATTGTTACAATCCAAAAATTTGATATATTTGAAACGCAGAAGCGTTAGATACCTGAAAATAATCATTGAAAATGCTAAGATCTCAATAGACTATGTCTCTATAGGAAAATGGTGGAATCAACGAGTAATAATTGTCGCATATAATATAGCGCTAAATATTATGTATGAAAATGAGGATCTTGAGTCAAGAATCATCGAAAAATGTCTACGTATAAATGATTGGCCAAAAAAATGGAAAAAGTCATCTAGGCTGAATTAGATCACTTGCAAAAATATGAAGTCTTTGGATCTGTTGTTGAAACACCAAAAGATGTAAAACAAGTGGGATACAAATGGGTATTTGTGAGAAAAATGAAATTGTACTCTATAAAGTTCTACTTGTAGCACAAGGCTTCTCACAAAGACCTGGTATAGATTATGGCGAAACATATTCCCCAGTAGTGGATACAACAATGTTTCGATATTTGATTAGTTTATCTACACATAATAAGCTAAATATGCATCTGATAGATGTTGTTACAGCCTATCTATATAGTTCATTAGATAATGACATTTATATGAAAAGTCCAGAAGGATTAAAGACATCATCTAATTAATGTCCTGGATATTACTCAATCAAATTGCAAAGATCTATATATGGTCAAAAGCAATATGAATGGATGTGGTATAACCATCTCAACGATATTTGATTCAATGGGGTTTACAAATGATGTTATTTGCCCCTATGTTTATATTTGAATAGCTGTGTATGTTGATGACTTGAATATCATTGGAACTCCTAAAAAAGTTCTCATAGTCATAAAAGATCTAGCAGAAGAGTTTGAGATAAAAGATTTTGGAAAGACAAAATTCTATCTCCTGATCAAGTTTTAACAAACAAAATGTTTGTTTGTCAATCAATTTACAGAGACAACTCTTATGAAGTTTTATATGGATAAATCACATATATTTCTTCAGGTGTATAGTATACAGGATATTTATCAAATCTATAAAGGCGGATGTAAACGGGTTATTTCACTTATGGAAACATGATCATATCTTGGAGATACACAAGATAGATTATAGCCACTATTTCTTCAAATCAGAGAAATTAGTGTAATATACAAAGCTCATGAATCTTCTGGCTAAAGGCAATGGATCAACATGTTTAAACTATCATGTAAATTCTCTTAGAAGAAAGTTGCACAACTTTACATGAGAACAACATGGCTTAGAAGTTCAACTAAAGAGATGAGCTAATATCCAATTTGTTCAAGTGATAGAGTTACTATCTATTTTTTCTTTGTAGAAATGGTGCACAAAATTAGAATACACTGATTATGAGATTTTAAGTGATACTTTAAAGATGGGGAAAATACTATACTTTTTTTTTCATGATCTAGGTTTTTATCCACTGGGTTTTTCCTTGATAAGATTTTTAATGAGGCAGTTCTATATTTCTACTATGAGGATATTGTACTCTTTTTCCTTCACTAAGATTTTTTCTATTGGATTTTTTCTTAGTAAGGTTTTGATGACGCATATCCCTGATGGACATTCAAGGAGAGTGTTATGAAATATTATTCATTTATGGATGTCTATATCTTTAGTGATTCAGTTAAGATTTGATTAAATTAGATAGAATCTATTATAATTTGATGTGATATTATATCTCTCTTCTTTTGACTATAAATAGCCTTTTGGATACTCCATATAGAGTATCTTTGAGATTATCAATAACACGTTTCCTTTTTTTAATAATTAAAGATATTTAACTTTCAAATAGAGAAAGAGAGGGTTCAAACTATACACCGCACCAAACATGATAAAAAAGAAGAGGTCGTTTGGGCAACACCATGGTATCTCCCACCAACAAAGGCAATCATCACTACATAACTCCCATGACAGCTCAGGATAACAAATATCAGCATGTTTTGGAGAGCGTTTGGGCATCCCAAAATGAATTCTAACACCTAAAATCGATTCTATGAAAAAATAATAATGCTTGATTTTGATAAATTTTAATTAATTCTTGTTTCTAGAATTGATTATGAGAAAAGTGAAAATTTCTTACTTTCTAGGAATCACTTTTAGATTAGAGTATAATTTCTATGCACTAACAATATAAATTTTTTTCATACTATTATCCAATTAAATTATTTTATTTGCATGACCTTTCAAGTAGTGGGTGTAAAATTTAACCATTTTTCATGAAGTGTCAATACATGATTAAATGAGTGTAAAAAAATTGTACACTTGCATATAAATTATATCCTTTAGATTAACTATCAAATATAAATCACTTTATTTTACAATCAATTCTAACAAAATCAAGTGCCCTTAGGGCACTGATTAAGAAAGTAAAAAAAAAAAAAACTGCATTGAAAAGATGAACTTTTATATTTTTAACACTTGAGATCCACATTAAGCTAGAATACCTATCTTTTTTAATATTCTTAATCAATACTATATAGTATACGGTTAGCAAAACCCTTAATTGAAATCTCACCTCCAAATAAAAGATCATCTCCAACAATGGCCTTCCCAATATCCCATGTCACTCATGCACGTATTCTCTGGTTTGATACACTATATATACAAGCATATCAAATTAGGTTTTCATTCTTCAAAATATCAAAATTTTCATGTTTGGTCCTCTTTGTTTTAAAATTTTTTATTAGTCCCTTAAAATTTCATTCATTCCTATTTAGTCTTTCTGTTAGTTTTTCAATAGTTTTCTCCATTAAGATCAATGTGAGACGATCTTACGTGGAGGCTAAGAGCAAAAAGAGAAAGAAAGTAAAAAAAAATTGCAATATTATGAAAAACTAAAAGGATAAATCGTGATACTTTAGAGGCTCATTTTAATGTCACATGTAAATATAAATTAATTTTATATCCATATATGAAATAATTTTTTTTAAATCTTCTATTTAAAAAGAAATTTTTCTATTGGCCCGTCCCAACTCACGTGACTTACTTTTTCTAAATATTTTTTATTCCTATTTCTTTTCCATTATCTTCCATTTTCCTATATCAATTGAAAATTATCACTTGTATATATAAGGTATGTGAGACATTGTGTCAACTAGAGATATATAAGGTAGTGTTTGGTTTTTGTTCAAAGGCAGAAAATCCAGAGATATTGGAGACATAAATCTATTTAGTTGTGGAGATATGACAAAATACAAATTTTTTTTTTATCTCAAAAAATCCAGAAAATTTATATACCTCCAAAATGGAGAGACATGGAACTGGACATGGATAAAAATTTAATATTTTTTCCAATAATATCCTTATATATATATATTTTATAATTCCTCCTTGTCCTCACTATATGGGTGGCCAAATGCAGCATTAGGCGACGGTCTGGCGCGGATGGTGGGCAAGAGGTGAAGCTTCTTTATCAGGTATTATTTGTCCTGTCTCCATGTTTCCAAACAAGATCCAAGACGTCATGATGTCTTGTAGACTACCAAACACAATCCAGAGACAATATTTTTTATGTCTCTGTCTCTATATATCTCCTATCTTTGTTTGCACTGTCCTAAGACATAAACCAAACACTATCCAAAGGACATGTTGGGCCTTGGACAAATGAAACTGGGCTTGATTTTTCACGAATAAATTTCTGGAACAAAATAATAATTCGATTATGTAAGGATTTGGCCATCATATATAATGAAGTTATAAAATTTTACCAATAAGAAATAAAATTTTAAATATATTTTATAATATATTTTTCAAAACAAACAATTTGAATATAAAAATAGCATCAAACTATGTAAAATATACTAATTGAACTATAAAATCTTATATTTTTCACAAATTATTATTAAAAAAATTATCTCTAAAAAAATTATTTAACTTTGGGTAAATTGGCCAACTTGACATATGGCAAACCCATTTTGTTGAAAATTGCATTGGGTCAAATTTCAAGCTCTAATCCAAATCAATAAATCTCGGGTTAGTTGGGTTATGAACATCATATCAACTTGTGGACATTTCTCCAAATCATGTCTTATTTGCCATCAATACACATGCTTGACGTGCCAATAAGTAATTGGTATGACGTAGAAGAGGATGTGATTTAATAATTATAGGTGATTTCCCAACACCCAATCTATTATTAAATGAAATATGAACATTATTGACAGTGTCCACGTTACTTATTTACATTATGACAAATGACGTATCTCATATATGTTCCCTTGTTTTATATCTTTTCCATGTTCCATTAGGTAGCATTTGATAGGGAACGAGGAAGAAGAGAATAATAGAGATAGTGGAGATGAAGATATAAATAATAAATATGTATAGCATATTATCAGAAAAAATATTAAATTTCTGTCTTTATATTTTGTAATAACTATTCAATTTTGGAGGCACAAAAATTTTATATTTTTTTATCCAAAATATAAAATTTTCTATATCTTCACTTCTATCTCTATCATCAAATAGAATTGTGTCTAATATTCCTATATTTCTATACAAAGGCCATAAATAAATGCAATATTAGATATAGATCATAAAAGCCTTACAAAAGAAAAAGTCAAATGTGTCGGATAGTCTCAGCCACACGAATATGGAGAACGCAATTGTCGTTGTCCTCTGCTGTCAGCGCCTCACAAAATGCGGCATCCATCATCAACCTTTATGTCCCCGTAAATTATTCACATAAAATGAAATAACCCAAAAATAATAATAAATAAATAAAAACACCCCATAACTCTGTATAGAACATGATTGAGAGTGAATCAACAACAACAACAAATTAAGAGTTGTGAGTGAGCTTGAATTGTAGAGAGAGAAGAGAGAGAGAGAGATGGCAGGTCTTAGCCATAGGAGAGTGGGGGTGGCGATGGATTTCTCACCATGCAGCGTCAGTGCACTGAAATGGACGGTGGACAACGTTGTGAGAGAAGGGGATCATCTCATCCTTGTTGTCATTCGCCCCCAGAGTTGTACGAGCATGGCGAGATGCAGCTCTGGGAAGTCACTGGCTCTCGTAAGCAGTATTAATTAATTCATTCTCTTACTTATTAGATCGCTCATTTTATATCTTATGAGATGACAAAAAGTATATATAAATAAATAAATGTGTAAAAAATGAGATTAGTACTTCAGCTTTGATCAGATGACGATGGAAAAAAACAATAATGAAATGAGATGTCGGGTGCAAGTAGCTAGGTGTGCTTAAAATGTTTGTTAGAATCTCATCTCTCATTCTCATTGATGATGAGTGAATTACTAGTTAATAATGTAGGTAGATCAATTAAATTATTGATTGGTATCCTACCTTTTTTGAGGAAAAAAAATATGTATGTTCTAAAAAAAAAATGTATTTTAATGTTTAACTGATTGAAGTTTTTCAATACTTTTATTTTGAGAAATATTTGGTGTATAATATTTTTTTATAAATTTTTTATATCTCAAATGTATAAAAGTACATGAGTCCCATGTTTATGTACCTCTATATACTAAAGGTGTAAAATTGTTATAAAAAAATACCATATACTAATTTTTTTTAATAAAGTCTTGGATAAAAAAAAATAATGATAAAGAGTGTTTTATCTTATACCGTCTTGAATTTGATCTAAATGCAGCTTTCATACCTCTGGTTGACTTCTCTGATGCCGAGGTCATGAAGAAATATGGACTGAAACCAGGGCCCGAAGCAATTGCTGTCGCGACAACTGCCGCAAAGGAGAAAAAAGCATGATTTAGTTTTCTCATGAGACTTATAAATATATAAAAATATTATTTTAACATTCAAGATTAATATCTAAATGAATATATATTCTATTATCATTAAATATGATAAATAGTTAAAATAATAAAAATTACCATCACATTTAATGATGAGAAAATAAATATCTTATTTGGATATATAATCTTTAAGTATTGAAATAATATAAACCTAGGTAGTTGATATTATTATTGGAAATTTCATTTTTGTAACTTTGAGATTTATGGCAGGCTGAGGTACTCATGAAGGTCTACTGGGGTGATCCTCGCGAGAAGATATGTGAAGCAATTGATGCCGTACCTATAGATAACCTTATCATCGGGAACAGAGGCCTTGGCCCCCTCAGAAGGTACCTAGCATTTTAATTCTCCATTCTAATTGTTTATAAATAATTAATAGAATTAAAAAAATAATTGATAAAATATTAATATTAATAAAAATTAAGAATATTTTATTAAATTATTCTTATTTCTTTTTAATACTAAAAATTTCTCTCCTTTCTTTGTCAATGAGTTAATAATATTTAATAGGGATATTCTTGATAAAAAAATTAATCTATCTAAATTTTTTAAATTGACAATTATTCAAAGATGAAAGGAATACTTAAAAAAGGCAACCTAGTATATGAGGCACTTGAGGATGATAGATTTACTCAATTTTACCCTACTTTATAAAGAGACTAATTTTAGGATTTAAATTAATCTTCTAAGTCATAAGACAACAACTCCTCTTACACCTCACCTTTACCATTCTAATACTTAAAAAATATATATATCCAATGCACAAGCCTCTTATCTAGTAGTGAGATTTGAAAATGATAGATTTATATAATCTTACTTTCACTTTGTAAAAAAGCTATTTCTTGAATTTGAATATGTAACCTATAAGTTATAAGAAAATAATATTATCATTGTATTACCATTCTAATACTAAGTCCCCAAAAACCAAGTGGGTAGCATGCATTGTATTTTGATTAGAGAAATGTTATTTAAAATACTTAGGATATTTTGAAGGGACACCAGTGATTCATAGCTTTTGTCTTAAACAATATTTAAGAAAAAAATATCACGAAAACTAGTACAAATAATATTAGTTTTTTTCCTTAAGTTAATGGGGGATTGAATGAATAAATTTGCATTTTTTTTAACAGGGCAATAATGGGCAGTGTGAGCAACTATGTGGTAAATCATGCCTCCTGTCCCGTCACTGTAGTGAAGAGCCGTCACAATTAATTATTGTCCCAACTTGATGTAAGAATAGCAATAAATTTGTACCTCAAAAGTTTTTAAGTCGTTGGCTGATTGCGTATATAGTTGTACTCTGCTTGTGTCTGAAATAACGTTTTAGTGAATGGAAAAAAATAAAAATTAAACAGAAACAGTTAGGTCTGTTTTTTTTTTTATTATAACAGGTAGGTCTGTCTGTACTTAAATATTAGTGATTGAATTTGGAGTGTATGACCTATGAGTTAGCATCTATGTGAACTGAATGGTTCCTTTGCCATGCTGGAAGTTGCCCACAATGTTCCCAGGGTTAATGTGTTAAAGAATAAAATTGTCAAGAATATTTTTCATGTACTTAACCTTTTTAAATACAAATGTAACAAATCCTGCTATGATATATATATATATATATATATATATAGAGACACACACACATATCTTTTTGTAGTTTGAATCGCTGAGTGTACAAACATCTAATTGGTTTTAAAAAACAGCTCTCAATTTTCATTGTTTTTTAGTTTATTTTTTACTTTGTAGATTTTTTTAAAGGAAGAAAACTATAAAATCTAGTTTTTGAGTTTTATTTTATTTTTACCATTTTCTTTATAGAATCCTA
The DNA here is from genome assembly GCA_030441495.1 of Dalbergia oliveri. Taxonomy (NCBI): domain Eukaryota; kingdom Viridiplantae; phylum Streptophyta; class Magnoliopsida; order Fabales; family Fabaceae; genus Dalbergia; species Dalbergia oliveri. Next base: position 20,582,909 of record JAMLFY010000009.1, on the reverse strand, counting down.
AAAATATAAAATAGAAAATGAAAATTGAACAATTTTATTTTCTGTTTCAGTTTGTTTCCTTAATGCTAGAATTTGTGAAGTAACAAGTAAAAACTTAAATTGAAAATTGAATATTTCTATTTGGTTTATGATGTTTTCATTTTCCTTGTTTTCTATATTTAGGATTTTATAAAGGAAATAATGAAAACATGAAATAAGATTTTATTATTTTATTATTTATTTTACAAAATATTAAAAATAAAAAACACAAAAATGAAAATAGATTCGTTCATATTTTGAAAATAGAAAACAAATTGAAAGCTGAAAAATAAAAAGAAAAAAAATTGTTTGTTGAAACTAAACATTCCCTTGGATTCTTGGATTCTCCATGAGCTTAATCATTCAAGGTGGCAAGACTTGCAAAATACTGTGCGGTTTCATATGTGGTCATGTGGATAGCGTGAAAGCATTCTAGGTTAAGCATATGATAGCTTGAGCATAGGACATTGGTTTATGTTGTGCATTAAGGTTTCAGCCTGAATAAACAGTTTGAAATCTTAAGGAAATTGGTTAGTAATATATTAAAAAAGCATTTATAAGTAATTTTTCAACAAGTTGAGTTGGACTTCAATATAAGATTTACTATATATGATTACGGTAATAACTAAGGGTGTACAAAGGACAAACTAAACTGATTTTTAGACTAAGTTATTTTTTGAAATCTAAATTTGAACCGATAGTGTAAAGTCAAATTAGGTCAACACAACTTTTAAATAACTTATGAAGATTTTGACATTATACATATAAAACTTGTAAAATTTTACAAATAAGAAACAAAATTTAAAAGATATTTTAATATACATATTTCAAAATTAATAGTCTAATCATAAAATGATATCAACTTATCTAAAATATAATAATGTAAGCATAATTTCTTATAATTTATCACTAATTATTATAAAAAGTTATAACTATAAAAGAAGTTTTTGACTTAGAGGTCAAACAACGAAGTATGACCTAAACTAAATTAAAGTGCAACTAGGTCAAATTCAATTACCAAACAACCCAATAAGCTTTAGGCAGTTAAGGTTAGGGGCAAGTGAGTGGTATTGATACCCTTAGTAACAATAGGTTAAAGCACTAAAAATAAAAGCTATGTATGGGGAATTAAGAGTTAATGTTTATTTTAATTCTTAACTTTATACTTTTGAGTCATTTTATTAGTCCTAATTTTTAAATGGATGAATGCATTTACCCCTAAATTTTAGGTCATGTGCACTTTACACCATGACTTTTCAAAATGTATATGACACCTTGAACTTTTCAAGTGTTACCCTCAGTATAATTTTGACAATTAATGAAAGTAAGATTTATGTGCACTTAACTTGATTTTTTGTGTAACCCATAGTAGTGAATATTATGTAATTAAGCCCTGATTTTTTTATTAATAACTTGATGACTTAAAGTTTGTATTGGTAGAAGGGTTTTTTGGTTTGAAAGTTAAAACATAATAAACGTTTTGAAGTTTTGATTACCCTAACAAAAAGGGATGAAATGCATTTAATTTAAATGTAATTAGTTAACATTAAAATATGAGTTAAGGTAGTTTCTTATCCCATTTTTATTTAATATTTTGTCAATTAAATGATGATATATAATGTTAAATTTGTACGTTTGCCCAAAAAAGGAAGAGTGTTACACTGACCAAAAAATTAAAAAAAATTCAAAAAAATATTTTAATGTTTTGATAATTTTTTTTAAAAATATTTTATTTATGTATACCCATTTTTCAAGGTTCATAACAATACACAACACTAAAATGTTATTGTTAAGTATTTGTGAGTTATGACAGTTTTATTTTTAAGTTTAACTTTGAGTGAATAATATCAACTATACAATGATATTGTATTGGTAAGTATATATATTTTTTACTTTTTCTTTTTTGGTCATATATTTCTTACTTTTTACTAATAAATTATGAATTTTTTTAAATACAATAGTTTGTATGAGTATTGGCCGCCTTTTCGGCTTCTTCCTCTGGCCTCCATCTCTCCAGTATTGGCCGCCTTTTCGGCTTCTTCCTTAGCCTCCAGAGCTGCGAGGATTTTTCTCAGGCGGGCTGACGTTGCCATTGTTGATCTAACTAGTTTCTGGGAATTGCTCTCTAGAGTGAGTTTGTAGTGTTTTGAGGTCACCTTAATGTGACTGGTTAACTAAGCCTACAATTTATAGATGCATGCGACCAATTAAGGGAATCCGGTGCTTTATTGCTGGGTCATGAAGATATATATTATGATATTCTAGCCAACCAACTTGTAGCATCTAGCATCCAGAATTCGTTTTGATAAGAAGAAACTTGATATTATATATTCCTGCTAGAGTGATGTGAAGGGCCCCCCACAGCTATTATCAAGATTCTGAAAATAGGAAAAGGTACTACTTTAAATGATTATTAGTCAGTTTATGTATAATAATATGTATATAAATTTTATTACAAAAGAAAAATATATTTCAGAATATAATTACCACACATTAACAGTGTAATTATCTTTACACTATCATACAATAAAAAATTGTCATGTATATCCATCATGAGATCACTAGTAATTCAAATTTTAAAAAACTATATTAAGTGATGACATTTCAAGATACCTTATATTGTGAGTGTATACCAGTTAATTTATTAATAAAAAATAAGCCCAAACAAAACATTCTAATTTTTTTTAGTCTTGCTGAAATATGCTAGATTATAACCAACCCAACTAAAATCAATAAGAAAATAAAAGAACAGAGCCCAACCCAACCCTCTCGAGCACTTTCCCAGTGTTATGCCCAAACGCTTCATATCTTAAACACGTGAAAACAGAAGCACTGGCATTAGGATTTCAGGGTGGCCAGAAAATGTGGTGGCGAGGGAAGGACTGCATCTGCAGTAAGTTCAACATGGAGGCGGTGACACCAGAAGTAATTAGGTGACTCAAGCGATGGTGCCGGAATTAGGTGAAAGACACTGGCAGCAATAACATGGGCTTTCGCGAATCACAATCGCCAAAGTTGAAGATGAAGATAGGGCATGCACTGGCGGTTCTCTGGTGGTGACTTCATGGGGTGTTAATAAGTTTGTAAAACTTTAAGCTGTGTGTGCATGCTAATTAAACTAGTACCAATCAAAAATTCCTGGTTAAATCAATGGTCACTAATTGAATAATAAATTACTAATTAAACTGAACTTAATTAAATAAATATATAAAAATAAATTTATAATATATAAAAATAATATCATTCAAATAAGTTTGTAATGTATATTATTATTGATTATTGATAAGTACACGTACTAGAACACAACAATTGTTTTGGCTTAGTGCTCAGTGGAACGTCTCTGTCCCTTTGGTTCCTAATCGGCTGGTTCAGACTAGGTTTGACTAGTTCTTAAATTTGATTACACTATTTGTGTGTATTTTTAATAAGAAAAAACAAAAATTTCAAATTCACCTCTGATAAATATTATAGAAAATAAAATAGTTTCTTAAAATTTAAAAGTCTCACCTCACTTTTCATAAAAGGATAACACATTAGTTCCTATGTTAATCATTTTAACACTTAGCAGAAAAGTATGCGTTAATTGTTAAATTATTAATCTGACTCTTAGTCATACACTACAGTGTCTTTTTACTAATCTTTCATGTCAAAACAGCCACATGTTGATCTTTTTCTTTATTAACTGTGCTTTTGTATAAATCCCAATATTCCTCATTCTTTAATTCATTATTCATTTTTACATATTTCAAGCCGAAAATGAGGATTTAATGTTGTCATAGAGTTTAATGGAGACACATTATTAATTTAATGGTCCATGTGTGTTTTTTATGCTAAGTATTGAAATGATAAGTTAATATATACATTTACCATTAAATTGTCAATCTAACTCTCAGTTGAGCTCTACAGTGTTTTCTTACTAAGCTCTCACATCAAAACGACCACATATTGATCTTTTTCTCTATTAACCATGCTTACGCATACACAAATCCTAATATTTCTCATTATTTAATTCATTCTTCATTTTTACATTCAAGTAAAAAATGAGGTCATTTATGTCATAGAATTTAATGGAAATGCATTATCAATTTAACGGTTCATGTGTGTTTTTTGTGCTAAGTGTTGAAATGATAAATTAACATAAAGATTGACGCGTCTTCTTTCATGAAAAATGAGGGATTATAGAGAGACTTTTACATCAGGAAGAAATAATTTGGTCCCCCACAATATTTACGGGGACAAATTTAGAGTTTTCTAGGGAAAAAACTGTATCTGAATCGTAAATAAGACAAGAGTTTTTTTTATCATTTTTCTATAAAAAGGACGAAAAGCAATGAATAGTGTGGGTTCCAAAGAAAGTTGAGAATATTTTGGGTTTGGTTAATGAATTGCCATCTCCATTATCAACAAGCTAATGAAATTTCCACTTTTTTTAAAAAAAAAACATTAATGTGGAATTTCCACATTTGGTAACATTAATTTCACATTAATGTTACCAAATGTACATGAATCATCAAGTTAATCCCTTAATTGTATGCATAAGTTATTATTTTGGTCTCTAGGATTTAGATTAATTTTTAACCCATAATTTTATAAAATATAAGTCAGTTAGTTCTTGACTCCATTTTTATTATTTTGCTTTTATATTTTTCCTAATGTGTCATATTAAGTGATATATTGGTAAATAAATAATATTTTACTTAACCTTAAAGGTGATATAGTTGAATAATAATTTCAAACTATTAGCATGTGCTATATATATATATATATATATATATATATATATATATATATATATATATATATTAACAATATTACTTATATGAAATTTCATATTATAGTCTTTAATTATACTTATATCCATGCAATTTAACTAGAAGAGGTAAAGTGGAATTTAAGTATATTGCCGATGTGTCAACTAATATGACATTTTAGCAAAACATGTGATGACACTATAATGAATGTAGCATGTGTTTAACTACATTTTTTTAACATTTAGCCACATTTTATTAATGTAGCTAAGTGACCAGACTATGCCTGGTTTGCGATAGGTAACCCATGTGTAATGTGTTGATGTACTTCTAGCGCAACTAATCATAAATAAACACACCCTTATTTGCATTTTTTTTTCTAGTAATTCTTCTTCTGCATTTAATTATAATTTAACTTCAACATTATTTATATCAAACAATAATTAGTTGCACTAGAAGTAAATCATAATTTTTTTAAAAAATATCTGTAACATCAAGAATTTGAATCTTATCATTCTCACTTTAAAAAGGTGTTTTACGGATAAGCATTGCACAAAATACTTAAAAAAGAAATCTCCATTTATTTCATCATCTTTGATTATAAATGAGTAATTGTTTTAGTAAACAATTAATAGTATATATAGCTTAATACATTATAAATAATAAGTTAAGAAGAAATTATAAATATTTATTATTTTTGGGTGATTATTTGTTATCATGGAATGATTAACACAACTATAAATAAAATTTTACGTTAAATTCACGAATAAATTTGTGAATGACTATAATGTGTTGTTAAATGCATTTGTTCTCACCAAAAGGCAAATTATCTCACATAAAATTCTGTATGTTTTGTTTTTTGTTTTGATAAAATTCTATACTGAATCCGTGAAATCTATAACAAAATCACAAGTAGCTTTTAGTTATTATGAAGTGGTTATGTATTCATGTTAAGTGGATATCAGTAATAACTAATACTTTTTGTAAAGATATATAAAATTATATATGCATAAATTTATAATTTTTGTGTGTAATTATATAGACTTTAATTCTTTCAATCTAATAAGTGGTTAATAATTTCAAAGAAATTTTTTTATCGGATTTTAATCAATAAAAAATTTGTAAATTAATATTATTGAGTGGCTATTTGATTAGTCTTAGTGAATGACTGAAATATAATTGAGATATATGAAATTATAAAAATTTTCGAATATAGTTTTTACTTTATGATATGTGGCATCGTGGCTGGCTATATATATCATTTTCATTGGGTAGTTATTATTTTTACACACTTAACAAAATATGAGCAGAGGGAGGATGAGAAAATAAGACAGATGATCTCTATAACATTTTAATGATGTAGAATACTAGCATCTAATTCTTCGCTTAAAGAGGGTGCGCAAGGATTTTCCACGAATTTTCCACTAGCATCTCATTCTTGTAGGAATTTATATATTCATCATCAGGATTTTTCCTATAAAAAACGAATCCATGCATGCTGTCATATCTAAAACATTGTCAATAATGGCACACATCTAGGAAAAAAATATACAAAATCATGCTGATTGTTTGATTAAATAATATAACTCACTAGTTCATCTAGATACTGCCAACTATAATATATTATTTTGTATATAAAATTCTGACAAATTTTTTAGTTTTTCAGCATTTTCCAAATATTTTATCTCCATGACAAATTAAAGCAATAAAGCATCGGATTCCCTTGGAAACATCTATAAATTGTAGCCTTTGTTAGCCAGTCACTCTAAGGTGGCCTCAAAACACTACTATAACCCACTCTAAAGAGCAACTTTAGGAGTAACTAAGATCAACAATGGCAATGTCATCAGCTCGCCTGAGGAAAGTCCTCGCTGCTCTGGAGGCTGAGGAAGCAGCCAAAAAGAACAATGGTGGATACTCATTTGACAGCGATGGCAACAACAACAAAAACTATGGCGGTGTAAACAACAACAGTGGTGCATATTCTGTCCATGGTAACAGTGATGTCACCTCCAACAAGTATGATGCCCCTGTTATGAATAACAGTGGTCAATTCCATGGCGATGGCAACGGTGGTGTCTTCAACGGTGGCTTTAATGCCTCAAAGAACTACCGCCGTTGAATATCTATGTAATATGATATACTATACCGTGTGGTACTACTACCAATAATGAAACTGTAGCCACAGGTCTACGGTTGTTAAACAATAATTGTAGTACGTGATAGGAGCATGGTCAACTTCTATTAATAAATTTCCCTGTAGTATATCAAAGGTTTTAGCGCTTCCACAGTTCCAAGTATTAATAGCTTGTCATTCTCTAAATCTACACAGAGTATGAGCTGGACAATTTAATATGTAGGGCAAATTTTTGTCATTTGTGAAGCAAACAAAGTGAGTTGGAACCACCACTTGCATATCCGGCATGACCCACCAAAATGATGGGTTAAGTTGGCAACTATGACTCATAGAAAACCAAATAAAGTTGACCTGATTTGTATAACCTACTAATTAAACACGTTTGAGCCGTGTTGAAGTTAGATTGTATTTGGGCCCTTCCCTCCCACTCAATTCACCACACTCCTTTGGTTCATCTCTCCCACATATTTTCACATATAAACACAATCAATTGTGTTTGGTTATGGAGTAAATTTTATTTATAGATAAGCTTCATGTGTAATTTTACACTTTGAAACTCATCTATGAAAACTTATCCCCTATTTTATCCTTAATCAAACACCCTAAAGAAAGTATATGATGACAAAAAATTCTCTTAGACATTAGGAATCCTACTACTTTTTCCTCGTCTCATATTCCTTTCAATCGCATCCCTCTATCGTTATGAGTCTCATTCTGCTTCTTACCACCATCGAATAAGCTTGTTTTATTTTTGGTCGCTTTGCAGTGACTATCTCTAAATATCAGTCATGCTCATGAATTCAAACTGTAGACGGATATTACCTAATGTGACTGCAATATTGTGATCGCGGTCATAGCCTCTACTGCATCGAGCTATAAATTGTGTTGAATCAACCGTAATTAACAACATTAGGCCTGGACCACATTAGAGCCGCAACAAGTTCCATGAAACATAGGGGATAAATATAAATGATTCATATTAATTAGTGCCTTAAACAAATATCATTATATTAAATAAAATCAATCCATGAAATATGCACAATTAAATCAAACTAAATAGTCCCTCAAAATAATAACTTTGACTCAAATTATTATTATTATTATTATTATCACCAAGGATAGATGTGGATTTTTATTGATGAATAAGACCATATAGATCAATAGTAGTTCTTTGAGGCATTGAAGCCACCGTTGAAAACACCACCATTGTCATTGCCATGGAATTGACCACTATTGTTCATAATAGGGGCAACATACTTGTTGCTGGTGTTGGTACCTGTTACCATGGAGAGTATGCACCACTGTTGTTGTTTACACCTCGTAATTTGTGTTGTTGTTGCCATGGCTCAAATTTCTATCCAACATTGGCCGCCTTTTCCGCTTCTTCCTCACCTCCAAGCTTGAGGAATTTCTCAGGCGAGCTGTAAACATTGCCATGTTGATCTATTATCAAACTTTGCATAGTAGGTCCTTAAGTTTTGAAAAATCATATACTAACCTCCCCTACTAAAGTTAGTCTATAAATGATTTTGATGGAATAGTACACATGTGCACAATATGGGCTTTTTAATAGTATTGTTATAAATATTAAAGACTATTATAACTATTGAAAAATCATATTATCCTCTTAATTATTAAGTGATGAAAGCACATCATCTTTCTATTTGCCTTTTTTCCCCAGCAAGGGAAGAGAGTGCGCTTTTATCATTTAATAAAGGGATAATATGACCATTCAATAATTATATTAGTTTTAATATTTATAACAATGTCATTAAAAATCATGTGTTGTACACTTGTGGTGTATTGTTACATCAAAGTTACTAATGGACTTATATTAATAAGGGAGATCGGTATAGGATTTTTCAAACACTACAAAAAATTATGTTAATTGTGGCGGTTGAATTAGGGCGGTTCTTTAGAACCTCCATAATATATAGTGAATTAAGGAGTTTGGTAACCGCCACATTTTCCATGAAAAAAATGGTGGTTCATTGTATAACTAACCGCCCTAATGTTCTTTTAATTTTAAACATCTTTTCAGCTCTTCTAAACTTTTTGGGTTTAAAGAAATACAAATAAAGAAGGGTTTTAGGGTTGTTTGTTTCCTTTTAAGCCTCATCTCATCTTCTTCTCTCCAAGGGCCACCACATATGAAGTCCGCCACAGGCGCTTCGCCGTTGTCTGCGTGACATCGCCGCTATTTGCCTTTGCTTCGTGCCTCGTAACATCCCCCTGCTTTATGTATTGATGACTATCCCCACAAACCACCTTTTCAACAGCTTTGTCCTCACTCACGCTTCCTGGGAAAAATTCCAGGAGGTCACCCATCCCAAAATTACCCCAAGTCAAGCACGCTTAACTCTGGAGTTCTTTCGTGATGGGCTACCGAAAGAAAGATGCATCTTTTTGTCATAGGTAGTACCAATCAATTCATATAAGCCCTCCTTACCTATAGTCCCATATCTATAGAGACTCACTATCCTCTCATTGTGTAATCGGTTCATTCATGTACCCCTCCGCTTGGAGGCGGAGCCGCTCCTTGTCCGTGCCTCCCCGGATCTTCCTGCCTCGTCCCCTGTTACATGCCCACCAACTTTCGCTGGTTCGTCCCGAACCACACCGCACTGGGAGAGGTGCAGACTCTAGACCATTTGTAACATCCCGCGCTTTATGATCACTATCCCCACAAACCAGCACGTTTTCAACATGTTTTGTCCTCACTCACACGTTTCCTGGGAAAACTTCCCAGGAGGTCACCTATCCCAAAATTACCCTAAGTCAAGCACGCTTCACTGGAGTTCTTTCTGATGGGCTACCGAAAAGAAAGATGCATCTTTTTGTCATAGGTAGTATCAATCAATTCATATAAGCCCTCCTTAACTATAGTCCCATACCTATGAGACTCAGGATCCCTCTCATTCGGGTGTGTAATCGTTCATTCATGTACCCTCTCGCTTGGCGGAGCCGCTTCTTGTCGTGCTTTTGGATTCCTCCCACCCTCGCCGGCGTTACTCGCACTTCACTCTCTTGCGTGAAGCTTTCCTGAAGCTCCTGGTCCGCCCTCGCCTGCTATGCCTCTTCCCCCTCTCTTGTGACACCACGCTCCATGAAGCTCTCTCTTGCTCGCCCTCGCTGCTGCCACCGCGGGCTCAGGTGAGTGGTTCTCACTTCTCAATCTCTAAGCCCTTCTCTTTCTCTAATCTCTCTTGTTCATTCTTCGTCTTTATGGACACTCATGTTCAATTCATCTCATTTTAACTATTCATGAAAAACCCTAATCAGGGCTTATCTCTTTTTGAATATCAACTGCAAAATTGTGGTTTTAATTAAGATATATTGGATTATTGTTTTGATAGAAGGTTGTTGTATTGGTTGCCAAGTTGTTATTGCATAAGTATTTGGAGTCCTTGATTTTCATCCTTCGTTCCTATACATGGTCCATGGTGCTTTGTGGAAATTTTGTGCAACTTGATGTTCAGGAATATCTTGGAGTGTGGATAGCTCATCATGTTAATTTGTCAATTTTTTGAGCTTTAATTGTGATTTGTTGCTTTGGTAAAAAAACCCAACACCAAACCATTTTGGTTAGTGAGTGAGTATTTGAGTTTAACATTTGGTTCCACACGGGAAGTGGGTTTCACGCTTCCATCTTGTTGTAAACTAACCTCGATTGAGGGCACAACAAACTCAGTGGAAAGTGAAAAAGGAACAGGTTGGTTTCTTCATTTTTTCTTGCATACCCTTTACCCAATTTGTTATCTTTGCTGCTAAAGTAGACAACTTGATGGTTTGTAAATTGTTATTGGCCTTTCTTTTATTGATTGAACATGGGAAAATAGCCACCTTCACTTAATCCAATTCTACTTCCCGTTGTTTTTTTTATACATTCGAGTTCCTTCAATTTTTTGATGTTTTTAAGGATTTGGGTCGGGTTTGCTTTTGAAGGTTAATTTGAAATTCAATGCAATTTTGAGTATTGGTGAAGATTTAGATAAAGTGATGGAATTTTCTATTCAAGTTTGGAATGAAAATATGCAATAGAAAACCAAAACTGCAGAACACTAACATAAGAGAGAAAGAGGAAGAAGAAGACACAGGAAAATTACGTGGTTCACTCACAATGTGTGAGCTACATCTACAGGTAGAAGAGTATACAAATCTTCACTATGAATCTTGAATTATTACACAAGATTCTGTATCTCTCTCTCAATGATGATTCTAATCTTTTCTCACACACTTTACACAAATAGCTTGGAAGCTGTATATACTAACTAGCTACAAGAAGCAAAGCCAATATACTAGGCTAGAGCTATGTGATTAGTTATTGTAACAACTAACTAACTGAATCAACAAAAGATAAAATCCACTAAACATACATGACAGAAATAGCCGAATTTGTTAGTTAGAGTTCTCAAGCTACAAGTCAACAAATCTCCACCTTAGATTGAGAATCTCTATCCGTTACAAATTCACATACTCTCTTCTCCTGCCATTTTCAGGTTGTTATTTCCAACAGTCAACATTGAGCAAGTCCAAGCAATGCATGAATTTGCTTCTAGGGAGGTTTGGTGAACATATCTGAGGGTTTCTTTTGTATCTATCTTTTGGACTTTCACCCTTGTTTCAGCTCGTATAAAGTGGTATCTCACATCTATATGTTTAGTCCTCTCATGATGCACTTGATCCTTGGCCAGAAAAATGGCACTTAAGTTGTCATAGAAATTACAGCCTTGTCTTGAGGAATCCAAGATCATGATTAAGCCTTTCAACCAGATTCCTTCATTGGCAGCTTCATTTATGCCATGTACTCTGCTTCAGTCGTGGATAAGGACACTGTTGGTTGTAGAGTGGCCCTCCTGACAAGACACTTCCCAATTGTGAAAGTATTTGGTATTCGGTCAGTGGCATAATCTGAATCCGAGTAACCTGCTAAGTGGAGGTCTGCATTTGTGCCATATATGAGACCAACATCAATGGTCCCTTTTAGGTATCTGAATATCCTCTTCACCGCTGTCAATGTTCCTTTCTTGATCTTCCCATATATCTGCTAACCATGCTCACTACTTGAGCTAAATTTGGTCTTGTACAGACCATGGCATACATTAGGCTTCCAACAGCATTTGCATATAGTACTTTGGCCATATATTCAGCTTCAGATTCTGATTGAGGTGCACAAGCCTCAGAAATTCGAATGCCCGGTTAGAGGTGTGCTAACATGTTTTGCAGTGGTCATACCAAACCTAGTTAGAATTTTCTGAATGTAGTCCTTTTGGCATAGAAATAGTTTCTTCTGTTTTCTGTCTCTATATATTTCCATGCTTAAAATTCTTCTTGATGCCCCTAAATCCTTCATATCAAATTCAGAATGGAGAAGTGAATTCAGTTCTGAATTTTGGTTTTGTCTTGAGATGCAATGAGAATGTCATTTACATAAAGTAGCAAATAAATGTTTGATTCTTTCTCCACCTTGTTGATAAACACATGAATCATAGGGACTTCTACAGTAGCCATTTAAGGTCATACACTGATCGAACCTCTTATACCATTGCCTTGGAGATTGTTTTAAACCATAGAGTGATTTCTTCAACTTGCAAACAGTTTTCCTTGCCTTATTCTTCAAATCCTTCGGGTTTTTTCATGAAAATTTCCTCCTCAAGGTCTCCATGCAAGAATGCTGTCTTGACATCTAATTGTTCTAGTTCCATGTCTAGATTAGCAACCAAAGCAAGAAGAACCCGAATTGAAGTGTGTCTTACCGCGGGGAGAAAATTTCATTATAATCAAGTCCTTCCTTTTGACTATAGCCCTTGGCAACAAGCCTTGCCTTAAACTTGACCTTCTATTTCTGTTATGCCTGGCTTCTTCTTATAAATCCATTTACATCCCACTATTCTCCTTCCTTCAGGTAGTTTGACAAGCTGCCAGGTTCTTTTTGTGTAGTGACTTATTTCCTCATGCATGGTAGTGATCCATTAGTTAGACTCTGAAGAAGTGACAGCTTCATGGTAGTTTGTAGGCTCCATTGGATCAATCACCTTAGCAACTTGAAGAGCATATGAGGTCATGTCTTCAAAACCATACCTCTCAGGAGGCCTTATATTCCTCTGAGGTCTTCAGTAACAGTTTCAGTTTGAGGAGTAAGATCAATCTTCTTTGTGTATCAATTTCAGCTTGCTCATGTAATTCAACTTGGTTATCAACATTGAGATTTGAGGGCCACCTTTTAGAATTTTCAAATCATCCATTTTTGTTTGTACTTCAGATTTGGATGATAGTAGAGATGCTTCATGGAAAGTAATATCCCTACTTAGAATCACCTTTCTTTCTAATGGTGAATAAATTCTAAATCCTTTTACTCCCTCTCCATAACCAACAAAAATTCCTCTTTTAGCTCTAGACTCTAATTTTCCTTCATTTACATGGTAATAGGTAGGACATCCAAACACTTTTAACATAGAATAATCAGCTGGTTTGTGTGACCATACCTCAATAGGGGTCTTCCAATCAATGGCAGTTGAAGGGGTTCTGTTTGTCAAGTAACATGCTGGACTTATTGCTTTAGCCCAGAAATTCTTGCCTAACGGAATTAGATAGCATACACCTAGCTTTCTCTAACAAAGTTCTATTCATCCTTCTAGCAATACCATTTTGTTAAGGCGTGTTTCTAACTTATATTGCCTTGCTATCCTTTCATTTGCACAATAATCTTTGAACTCTCTGAACAGAATTCTAACCCATTATCCGTTCTGAGTCTCTTGATTTTCCTCCTAACTTGATTTTCAATTAAGATCTTCCAATGTTTAAAGCACTTGAAGGCTTCAAATTTATGCTTCATCATGAATACCCAAGTCATCCTTGAGTAATCATCAATCATAGAAAGGAAATATCTAGCTCCTCCTAATAATGGAACCTTTGAAGGTCCCCAATCTGAATGTATATAGTCCAAGAGTAGCTTTGGTATTGTGTTGAGCCTTTGGAAAGCTTAGTTTGTGTTGTTTTCCAAAGACACAATGTTCACAAAATTTGATTGGCTCCAGCTTTGACTTCCAAGTAAGCCTTGCTTGCTGAGAATTAACATGCCCTTATCACCCATGTGGCTAAGCCTCATATGCCACAAGGAATTAACAACAGAAGCGTCTTTCTCAATGCTTGTGATGGCTGCCAGAGTCTTATCAGTGGAACCTTGCAAAATATACAAGTTCCTATGCTTGGTTCCCGCATAACAACATAGTTAGCATTTCTTTTAATTTGCATGATGCCACCTTCAACACTACAGGTGTAACCCTTTAGTCTAATGCTCCCATAGAAATTAAATTTCTTTTCAGCTCTTGGACATGTCTTACATTGGTTAAGGTTCTCACAACATTATCATGCATTTTAATTTTGATTGAACCAGGACCAATGGCCTTGCAAGGTACATCATTTCCCATGAGAACATTTCCTCTAGACTTCTCTTCATAGGTGGTAAACCAATCCTTGTGAGGACACATGTGGTGAGAACATCCGAATCAATAACCCAATGTTTAGAATCTTCTTTGACATCAGTGACATTGAGAGCTAAGTCAGAATTGGTTGATTTATCATCTTGGATGTTGGCTGCAGAATCTTGCATTCTTTTCTTCTTAGGACAGTCCTTTTCTAATGACCAGCCTCTTTACAATAGTTGCAAATGTCCTTAGGATTAAGCGGCCTTCTTTTTCCATTTCCCCTTGGTCTTGTTTTTAAGTTTTGGGGGATTGGTAACAAATAAGCCAGATGCAGTATTTTCTTCAACATTTAGAAGCTTTGATCTTAAGTTCTCTTGAATATGGACTGGATTTTACTTCTTCTAAAGTAATGCTATCTTTCCTAACACTTCAAGAATTGACAAAATTCTCAAAAGAGGGAGGTAAAAAGTTAACAGAATCATAGCTACATCCTCATCATCCATTTTGACATCAATATCACGAAGTCTCAGAATTTCATTCAATTCATTAAGGTGTTCTTGCAATTTCATACCTTCTTTTATGCGAGGACCAAATAACCTTTTCTTCGGAGTTTGTTGCATAGTGATTTGGTCATATAGAGTTTCTCCAATTTAAGCCACAAACCCAGCGGTTCATTCATCAGCAACCTCATAGAGGACTTCATCAGAAAAGGAGAGGAGAATTAAAGAATGACCTTTCTCTTCTTGTTGTGCAACCTCCTTGACAGCCTTCCTAGATTGACTGAAAGTGAGTCCAGACCCCTTGTTCCTTCAACAGAGTGCGCATCTTAAGTGCGCTAAGATTGAAGCTGTTCTTGCCATTGAACTTCTCAATCTTGATTGAGTTTGTCATCTTTCTTGAACTAGATACGAGATACCTCTATTGTAGAAAACTGAGTGGTGAATCTTCAAAGACCACCTTGGATGGAAGCGGAAGATTGTGTGGAAGATTGAACGAGCTCTAGATACTAGTTTGTAATGAAAATATGCAAGAAAACCAAAACTTGCAAAACACTAACATAAGAGAAAGAGGAAGAAGAAAACACAGCAAAATTACGTGGTTCACTCACAATGTGTGAGCTACATCCACAGAAGAGTATGCAAATCTTCACTATGAATCTTGAATTATTACACAAGATTTTTGTATCTCTTGTTAGTGATGATTCTAATCTTTTCTCACATACTTTACACACATAGCTTGGAAGCTATATATACTAACTAGCTACAAGAGGCAAAGCCAATACACTAGGATAGGAGCTTAATGTGATTCATTTATTTTAACAACTAACTAATTGAATCAACAAAAGATAAAATCCACTAAACACACATCACAGAAATAACCGAATTTGTTAGTTAGAGTTCTCAATCCACAAGTCAACAAGTTCAAATTTTTTGTCTAATATAGTTGTAGAATTGTCTCATAGTATACTATGTTATATGCTGATTTCATTAAAGCACTCTAATGAATGCTGATATATACTTTTTCAGAAGCTATTATGTAAGATAATCAACTTTTGGTACCTTATTAGTTGTTAGAGAAGATCCCTACTTTATCCCTCTTCTAATTATGGTTTTTGTCAATGTATATTCTATCAATGGCTTTTGGTTTTAACAACCTTGTTCTAAAAGGTTCATGATCTTGGTTTTATTCTTCTTTTTCTTTGATATTTCCTTTTTTTTTTCCTCCTTCTCTTTAATCGTCCAACTTGAATTTGAATTTACAGTCAATTTTTTCCTTATTGATAAGGTTGTCATTCTTCCACTATCTTCATTCATAGGGAAGGTCACAACTTTGGAAACAGCTTGTATCCTTATGATGAAGTTTTTATGTAGGAGAGCTTGCTCTTTGATGATAGTTTGAAGGTACTTTTGATCTGTGCTTCCTTTTTATTTGGCTATTTTGTTCTTAGACCACAACTCTAATGACTTAAGTTGTTGTTTTCATTGTTAAGATTGCATCTGTTGCTTTTATTTATAATAGAATCCATAATCAAGTGGACTCTAGAATATAAGTGTTTTGTTAATTATTTGCAATTCTTTTCATTTGTGGTCCTAGGGGTCCATTTGCTCTATATTCCTTGATTTTAAGCATGCTAAAGTTAGTCAGTCTACCAAATTGACAACATGCTGATGAAGCGCTTTCTACATACAAGATGGAGGAGCCTCCAGAAAAAATGACCTCTAGAGTGAAGATGTTGCTGGAGAAACATAAGGGCTTGCATACAGCCTCCTAATTGTGGTTTTTCTTGGCATTTGTATGGTAATTGGGGATGGACTCTGCCCAGCCATTTCTGGTAAGCTTTCCTCCTAATCATCCATATTTTCACTTTTTCACTAGTTTTTACAAATAATTTCATATCATTGTGTTGATTAGCCACCCGTTTGTGTAGTTTTCTCGGCAGTATCTAGTCTTGAGGTGTCTATGTCCAAGAAACACCACCAGTGTAAGTTTCACTTATAACATTATCTATATTTCAAATATAATGTGAGTATTATTAAGCTCTGGAGCTATCTTCCAATTGACATGAAGATTAATTTAGAGTAGTTTCAACTTAGAGTAAGATGATGAAAGAGTTTTATTCATAGTCTATCATATTAGTTGAAGTGGTTAATTTTCAGGGATTTCTTTCTTGTTTTTGTATTTGAACCTCCATTGATTTGCATTTGCAGATGCTGTGATTCCTATCACTTGCTTCATATTGGTGTGCTAGTTTGCACTCCAACACTATGGTATGCATGGGGTGGGATTCCTTTTTGCACCTATTGTGTTGGCATGGCTGCTCTTGCATCAGCACACTTGGTTTATATAATATATTCAAATGGAACACATATGTATACAAAGCTCTTTCACCATATTATATGTTCAAGTTCTTGAAGAAGACAAGGATTAGTGGATGGATGTCCTTGGGTGGAATATCACCTGCATAACGATAAAAGAGGATAATTCATATTCATGCTTATGTACATTGTCTTGTTGTTTTCCAATGTTTAACATCTCAAACCGTTATCTACATATTTGCTTACGTTGTAGTTTAAGCCACAAGAATATTATATTTGAGGAATCTTTTTAGCAACCTCAGAGTCAAAACTACGATTTAATTAGGATGTTGATTAAGTTCCATGAGCACATTACTTTTGAGTCAATTTTGGACTGGTCCTCCATCATTTATTCCCCTTCAAATATAAAAGCACAATGTCGTTTAAATAAAAGAACAAATTTTATTTATGTTTGACTCAGTATATTTGAGTTTCACATGGTACATTGTGAAATGTCTATGTGAAAAATATCTGTAGTTGCTTCCATATAGTTTTCCAGATGAAAAGATTTCTTATGTGTTGGCCTTATGAGAGGCGTAGAAGCTATGTTTGCTGATCTTGGCCATTTCTCATACGTGGCCATCCAGGCAATTTAAAATCTTTTTACATGTTCTTGCTCGAAAAGTCTTCCTGACAGCTCCCCCCAACTTAAGGCTTCTTTGGAGACTCTTCATATAAGGTAAATATTGGAGAACATGCTTTAAGTATGGTAACTGACATCCTGACCAATAAATACAACTTTAATTCTTAATATCTCTTTTTTTACTTTGTCTCACTTGTCTAGATAATTATGTTGAAAACATTTTCAATTCTTTGACTTAACTCTTGATTCCTATCTTTTTGTGTCAAGATGGTATTTTCAGAATAGATTGTTTAGAGTCTTTCCTGAGAGGTGGAATTTTTTCTCTTGTTTTCTTTTTTGACTATTTCTATATGAAGTTGAAATATTGTGAGTAGATTTTTTCTTTTTTGGTTGTTAGTATCCATAACCTAGCCTTTGATCCCTGTTTCCAATTTGATAAATGATTCAAAGCCCTGTTTTATGGCTAATTTTATTTTCCTAATATCACTCTTGATTAATTTATTGGCTATGAAATCCCAAAAATATTGTCAAGATTTTATTGTGTTACATATCATTTGGATAGGTCAGTGTAATTCTTTGCAAAATAGATTAGGAGACATGCATTCATTTGCTGGTGTTAATTGTGTTAAACATTTCATGGAGGGCATAAATGAATTGCATTTCGGAAATCAACCAAAACAATTTTTCTACAATATTTCATTGAAAATTTGCGGTTTCAAACCGCCATAATTAATTTAAAAAAAATGTTGTGAATTGTGGCGGTTTCAAGCTGCCATAATTATATTTATATTTTATGAAAAATTGCGGTGGTTTGAAACTGCCATAATTTGTCATGGGGCTTAGCATGTAATGCCTACTATTTGATATGAGGTTGTATATGAAATGTTGTCTATGCTACACAAGTGGTATATAGTAAGGTGAATGTATAGTGATGAGTTATGAAATAATGAGGATGAATGATTGATTGTGCCATAATTTATTTATGATTGCATGATGATACACATTTATTCATGTTTCAAGTGAAATAATAAATGGACAAACTCAGCTTAATCCTCGAAGGGGATTAAGGTATTGGTGATTTCACTCATTAGAATAAAAGTAAAGCCCGGATAGCCTGGAAAAATGGATTAAGCTAAGCTCATGACTTAACTCCCTAAACCGTTGAGTCACGGCAACAGAAAGAAAACCAAAAGGTTATGGCGCCGGTATATGAGCTCATTATCCTTTTAGAGTGGTCTAAGGCATTGATGTATTCAACCCGTGAGCAATTAAGAGACATGTCAATAAAAGAGAATAAAGTGCCACACTTGTGTGATTACAAAAGGATGCAAAATATTATTAAGTGATGTGTTGACTTGCAATTGATGAGTTACGATAGATATGTTTGACTGCTAATAAGAATAGTTTAAAAGTAACTTTATCTCGGCTAATCACGTTTGCGAAAATCTTGATAAATGAACCTTTACCTATCTACCACTTTATAATAAACCCAAGGTGGCTCGGAGTGACAATGATGACACGATCTGTACCAAGTTGAAACTCCTATTGAGAAATCCAACATTTCTTACTCCTATGTATATTTTCGTTGTCACCACCAGAATCCTCGAGGACCCAGCTATCGAGAGGGGAGCCTTGCTTCCCTGAGTTAAGGCACGTTGAGTCTGGGAAGAGAAGGACCACTCTCGCAACTAGACACCACACCAATTATGGTCCTAGCATGGGGGAAGGACCAGCGGAGTACAACGACCTTTAGTCATCGACATATCATTTGATTCAGAGGGACCGCCACCTAAGAGACAAGTACCCATCATCGAGCCATCCTCCGACTTGGAGGGAGAGATTGTAGAGCCACTCAATTGAGAGCCATTAAATGTAGTGTTTTCATGGCAAGTAGAGAATGGTTATGTGGCGGAAGAAGATGAGGACCTTGAGGAAGATCTTGAGGAAGACATAGAGCCCATGGAGGATCGATGATGATGCCAAGTTGTTCGTACCTTTACCTTTTGACTTTGATTATTTCTTGGATGAGCTCATGGAGGATGAGGAAGAGTTCCCTTTGGTAGTAGACCTTGCAGGAGGAACCCTGGAGATCACAGTCTTAATTATGAGCTACATAGTGATGCCACTCTCCGAGCCTCAGATTAGACACCTAATAGGTTGAAGATTACTACCGGCTACATAGTGATCTACGCTAGGGATTTTTGCTTTCCCATTGCTGTTATCCATATGTTATATTTTCCTTTTTCTATGTATTGTTTTATTTGTATAGCCATATCAAAAGCCAGTACTATACTCACCCATGTAGGTGCTACTATGTAAACTCATGTTGAGAACTATGTATAATTATGTCATGTATTGTTAAGTGTTCTTAATTTCCGCAATGTTATTACATCTCAATTAATTTCAATTATAGAATTCATATTATACCAGATCTACGACTTACGTATCATTCATGCTACAGACTTAGTTTTTAAAAGATAGATTTGTATAAAAAAAAATTCCCCCTATTTTCTTATCATTAATTTAAAAATAAAATCGGTCAAAGAGTTTAGGTAATAGAGTCTGGGTCTATTAGGGTGTTACAAAAAGCCTATATTAGTTCCTCGATAAAATTGTGGTCAGAAGTTATGTCTTGTTCATTGTGAATTTTAATTTGTCATCTAAACGAAGTTGTTAGACATTCTTCTTCATCTTTTCTCATCATATCTCTATGTTAGAAGAAATATTTTGATTTTAAGTTGTCATTTATTACGTAAAATAGAAGAATGAAGCAATTTATGACATATCATAAAAATTAAAAGTATATATAAATAAGTTAACAAAATATATGAATATTTTTATTATTAATAGTTTAGATCAATGATAATTTAATGAATAAATAACTTGTTCCTATTTATAAAATTTGAGAGATTAATATAAAAAATTTTAAATTTAAGAAATTAATTTATTTTTGAGGGAGTAAATTCCCTTATCTCATATCTTATATTCTTATATATCCATGTCCATTGGATAGATTAAAGAGAAGTGCTTTTCGAAACCCAAGGTTTAGGTTTAGGGTTGGTCACAATGTGTCGGATAGCCTCAGCCACCAACATTGGAGAACGCAGTTGTCGTTGTCCTCTATTGTCAGCCTCACTAATTGCCGTATCCATCAATCATTAAGCTTTATGTCCCCGTAAAGTATTCACAGAAAATAAAATAAAATCCCAAAAATAATAATAAATAAATGAATAACACCCCCATCATCTCATCTCACATGATTGAGAGTGAACAACAAAACAAATGAAGAGGCGAGAGTGAGCTTGATTTGTAGAGAGATCAGAGAGAGACGGCAGATGGTAGTAGTCATAGGACTAGGAGAGTGGGGTTGGCGGTGGATTTCTCTCCATGCAGCATCAAGGCACTGAAGTGGGCGGTGGATAACATTGTGAGAGAAGGGGATCATCTCATCCTTGTTGTCATTCGCCCCCAAGAGTTTTACGAGCAAGGCGAGATGCAGCTCTGGGAAGCCACTGGCTCACTTAAGCTGCTCTACTAATAATTATGGAGAGATTTTTTGCATGCTTTGGGATCCCATATCTCATTCTCATTCATCACAAGTGATGAATTATTAGTTAATAATGAATGTCAATCAAATTATAGATTGGTATCCTATTTTTGTTATAAAAAATAATATGTATGTTAATATTTGATGGAACCTCAAGCCCATTCCATAACTAAATTTCTTAAGCATCTAATTAATGAGTCAATTCCTAATAGTATATTTGGAGAGAGCTTTGTAACCAAAAGACAAACTTCACATTCATGAACCTTGTTTTTTAAGAAAATTAGTCATTGCCTTTGATATTAGATATAATGTGTTTATAAAAAATGTTAAAGTTTGATGGATTCAAATGGTTCGATACTTTTATTTTTTAAATGAAGCCTAGGATAAAAAAACAATTAATCTTAAAAGAGCTTTATCTTATGGTGGATATCGTTATTTTTAGGAAAAAAAAGGAATAATGATATTTGTATATTATTATTGTAGAATATTTTTATAATATAGGTAAAAAAAATGGTGGGCCCAGAAAAATAAAAAATTGAAATGGGTCTATCATCTTTATTTTTTTAATCTGTGTTGTAAGAATGTTTTGTAATATTATTATACACATATCGCTACTAAAAAAAAATGGAGTTATCTTCAAATTGAAATCAACCATTTATTTTGATTAATTTTATTAGAAGTTCGAGTTTCCTTTGCCTAGTTTACACGATTTGAAATATATGGGATGGTGCTGGATAATCTCTGTTCCGTTCTTTTATTGTAGCAGCAATTCAAACTGTTTGTTTGTGTAAAGAATTGATAGAAGGAATATTTGTAAAACATCTCAAATTATGGATACAAATTTGTTGAATCAAGCATATACATCAGCATCCTACGGTGTGTAGAGCCACGCTCATTTTGCTGGTCCTCGGTTTTGCTGCTACTTGAAATTGTGGATGGATACATAAACGTATTCGAGTTTCTAGTAGTGGTTTATTTTATTTATACCATAAATCACTTGTCATTGTGTTTGTCAAAGATAGGATTTTCTTTTAATTACAGTTTTGTTATTTGTATATCTTTCAATTCCTTAGTTATAACAGGGTTCATGTCCATCGACTTTGATCTAAATGCAGCTTTCATACCTCTGGCTGAGCTCTCTGATGCTACGAGCATGAAGAAATATGAACTAAAACCCCACCCCGAAGCAATTGATGTTGCCACTGCAGCAGATAAGAAAAAGGCATGATTTAATTTTCTCATGAGAGTTATACTTATATAGATGATAGTTCATGTTATTGTATATTTCGTTAGTGTAACTTTGAGATTTTTGGCAGGCTGTGGTACTCATGAAGATCTATTGGGGTGATGCTCGTGAGAAGATATGCGAAGCAATTGATAAAATACCTCTAGACAACCTTGTCATAGGAAACACAGGCCTCGGCACCATCCGAAGGTACCTAGCATTCCAATAGTCCTCCAAAAGAGCAATCGGGTAGCATGCATTGAATTTTGATGATTAGAGAAATCTTATTTATAAGACTAGTGTTAGAGACACATCAAAATTGTACAACAATGTTATAACACCACTCGTATACTTGTTTTATCTTTTAATAAGAATGAGTATTAATGTATTAAAAGACAAAATAAGTTTGTATACACCAATCATTATTCTATTTATAATACTTCTTAGAATTTGTTTGAAGGGATGTCCCGAAATGTCCTTTAAATATTAATTAAGAGTGATTAATAACTTTTTTTCCTTAACCCATATTTAAGAAAAAAATATAATGAAAACTAGTACAAATAATAATATTATTTTTGTTTCTTAAGTTAATGGGGGTTGAATGAATGAATTCGCATTTTTATTTTTCTTCTTTCTGCACGGCCATAATGGGCAGTGTGAGCAACTAGTGGTGAATCATGCCTCCTGTCCAGTCACTGTGGTGAAGAGTAATGAGAATCACCATTAATTATTTTCCCAACTTGATGTACGAATAGCAATAGATTTGTACCTGACAAGTTTTGATGTCTTTGGCGGTTTGCGCATATAGTATATTATTCTGCTTGTTTCCGAAATAACTTTTTAATAAATGGAAAAAACACAAATAAATATGCAGAAACAGGTCTGTACCTAAATAGTGACCGAATTGGGAGTGCATGAGTTAGCATCTGCCTGAACTGATTGGTTCCTTTGCCATGCTGGAAATTGCTCAAAATGTTCCCAGGGCTAATGAATGTTGAAGAATAAAATTTGTCAATAATGTCTTGTATGTACTCCACTTCTTAAATTACAGATGTAACAAATCTTGCTATCAGACTTTAGTTTGTTTATTCTGGTTGGCAACTTAGGGGAACGGTAATATGGCTGTTTGGTGACCTAGAGGTGGGCCATCCAATCTGGTTGGCAACTTGGCATACTTTTTTTTTTTTGCTTTTTTAGAATTTCTATCTTATTATAGCGTGAATTGCCCTGTGTTAAAGGATAAAAATGATTATTAGATTCTTTGGATTCTCGATGAGCTTGATCATTCAAGGTGGCAACGTTTTTTTCTTTTTGGTAGCAACACTTTAAAATGCTTTAAAATGCTGTACGGTTACATATGGATAGCGTGAAATTATTCTAGATAAGCATATTATTTTGGCTTGAGCTTAGGGCATTAGATAATGTTGTGCATTTACGGTTTCGGCCTGATTTTTTTTCTCTCTTTCAAACGTAAAATAAATATATAAATCAATACAAAAATTGAATTTGACAGTTTAAAATCTTAAGGAA
This sequence comes from Dalbergia oliveri, assembly GCA_030441495.1. Lineage (NCBI taxonomy): Eukaryota > Viridiplantae > Streptophyta > Magnoliopsida > Fabales > Fabaceae > Dalbergia > Dalbergia oliveri. The sequence goes on along the minus strand of JAMLFY010000009.1, from coordinate 20,558,839 downwards.
ATCGACTGCTAATAGGGTAAAAAAGCATTTATAAGTAATTTTTCAAGAATTGTCAGAGTACTTCAATATAAGGTTTAATATGATGAGTGTAAGAACAGGTTGAAGCACTAAAGAATAAAAAGCAATGTACAAGAAATTAAGGAATAAGCTTAAGCCTAAATTCTAAGAAAACTTAGTATTTAATTAATATATATATCATCAATTAAAGGTTTTTTACATTATCAATTAATTATAATTAAGTAATTATGCGTCTTTGGATCATAAAAAAAAATATTAATTTCTATGGATCGATTATCAGTCAAATGTCCATAGTTGGATGTAAATGGCATTGTTGTTTCTCTATGAACACTTATGATCACATAACTCTCTCTGATTTGTTCATGATATTTCTAATTTTTTTATGCGTAAATAATTATAAAAATATTATTTTAATATTTAAAACCATTATCGTTGATGTGATGATGGCAAACTTCTCCAATTGTCCATCATATTTAGTGATAATAGAATGAGTGTTTTCATCCACATGCTTTTGGATGTAAAATAGCAATGTTCAAATAATTAAAACATGGCTCTTGTTCCACTAGTCAATTTTCAGGTGGCTAAAAATAGATGGAAGTTTCAACCTCTATTAAATTATCGTCTTCCCTTTAACCTTTAACCCCGTGAAACAATGCTGCAACAACAAAACAAACAAATGGTCACTATTCCTCAGTGACATCCTAAATTCATGGTCAATTCACCAAACCAAACTCCCACTCCCATGTTAAAAATCCCTTCCCAGGCACATGCAAATTCCCAACAATCCATCCCCTCTTGTCTCTCCCAAACCTTAATTTCAAGCAACAATGAAACAACACAACAACAACAATAACAACAAAACCCCCCTCATCAACCTCTCCGTCTTGTCCACAATCCTCCTATGTTTTGCACTATTAGGCCAATGCAAGGCCCACTTCCCACTCCTCCATAACCGCCACCGCCAGGCTTACCCGCCGGAGGCAACCAGCCAAGCATACTCAGACACTCCCACCCATGATGATGCCTTTGGAGCACCCGAGAGTAGTCCAACACCATCACCATCCAAGAATCATCATCATGACCAGAGTAATGATCATGGTAACGGTAATGGTCATGGCTCTTCATCCTCGTCATCATCATCATTTTCTTCTTCATTCTCAGACATCCTCCGAGGAACCCTACGTGGGCACGCCCTAACAATGCCGGAACACATCGACTCGCAAAACCAACACAACCAAGCACTCAAACTACTATGCGGCCACACCGATTACCCCGACGTGTGTCTCTCCACCATAACACCATTTCTCAACGACCACAACTTCGACATGGCGAACGTTCTCCAAGCAGCCATAAAGGCGTGCTCCCAACAGATAAGGACGGAAATGGACAAGGTTTCCAAGCACTCTGGTTTGTCGAAGGATAACATGGGCGCATCCATGTTGGCTGATTGCAGGGAGCAGTATAACAGCGCCCTTGAGAACCTTAAGAGAGCAAGCGATGCCATCCCGTCACGTGACCTTGGAACGGTTACGATCATGCTCAGTGCTGTTATGGCTGATGTGTCAACATGTGAGAGTGGGTTCGAGGATCTCAAGTCGTCTTCGTTTAAGGCTGATTCCGATGGTTTGGTCGGGATTATGGCCAGTAATTGCCTTGCCATTGCTCATTTGGTTCCACATTAGTTGGGGTCTTTGTGCATGTGTATGCTTTTGATTTATACATATTTAATTTGTTATAGCTAAGCTCTCTATGCGTGGGGAGCATTTAGATTTTTCAGATGCAGACTTGCAGTGTCTTTTTGTTTTTTATTGGGTCAACGCACACACAACTTCATATACCAAAACAGGGCTCTGCCTAGATTCGAACCCGGGTGCAATTAGTGAGAGGTGGACAGATCCACTACTAAACCAACACCTCAACTGTGACTTGTAGTGTCTTGTCCCAGAAAATGTTAGTTGGGTAAGGGTATGAAGAGATAATTGTGCAATGTATGTATTGTTGTTTTTTTTTTTTTTTTCATTTTTCAGTTTTCTTTGTTGAATCCTTGTTTTTGAGCAATGTACTTGTCTCTTCATGGCAGCAATAAATAACCGATTTAATGTGAACTTTTAGATGCTTTTAAATCTACAAATAACATTATTGTTTGTTTTCTGAGTAATGTGTCCATCTCTCCATGGTAGCAAATAAATAAACGATTGAACATCCTGCTTATAATGCACAAGAGGATCGTTATATGCGCAACACAATCATAGCAAAGTAAAGGATTGAACTGAATCAATCACACTAATCAAATCACACACTAGCTATTTATTAAAACTCGCAACCTTTTAAAACATTAGACAATTTAGTCCACCCATCAAGTCTCTTTGTTAAGCACTATGATGTGGCATGTTAAATAAATGAGATGACACCATCATCCTCCACCCCATCATCTTAGTCACTTTCTTTAACAAAATTACATTATATTTCTGTCAAGCCTATCTGTTTACCTCAGAAAAACATTGTATTCCAATTTTTTTCTTTCATTTATCCTTATCTTCCATACACCACCGAAAACACCATTTATTAATGAGAGTGACTAACTAGTATAATGATAGGATAGAAAATAATAATATCATGCCTACTATTTGATGGACCATGTCATAACTTTAATGGAGAGATACATTGTCCGGCGTTGGCATTTTGGGTTAGCATAATCATGTATGCTAACTTTTCTTATGATCAAATTTTAGTAGTTTGGATCAAATTTGCTGTAGTACAATACCAGTTTTAATGAGTACCATCATGGATTAGATATGCAACTCATTCCCACAATGAAACAAACCACAATTTGAATTCTAGAAAGTGTCTTTGTTTCATGTTCAATGGACCCCTTTTAACAGAATTATCTCCAGCAGAGGATACCGTAGAAAACTAAAATAAAAATCATAATGAGAAACACGCATTGATTTAATTCCATGAAAGTTATTTCAAGTCCACAAGAAGCTTGAAATGGCTTGATTTAGGCTTATTTATTGCTGAGAACTTTGGCAAGATAAGATAAACAGAAAAGAGCGAACAGAATTTCAGTACAAAAATCAGGATAGTTGACCTATTTCACTTGACAGGGGACAGCTCACAGAGCATAGAAAAATACTTAGATGTATCAAGAAGAAAAAATATTTATTTTAATCCATTTATTAATTAAGCCATTATTATCTCATACTTCACCTATATTTTAATGTAATAGCTAATTTATCAATCAATAAATAAAACATAATAAATACTTTGCCTTACTCCTAAGAATTTCTCTGGAGCATACCAGATGACACGGCAGAAATATAGGACCTTGCACGCCACCAATTCACAGCTGCAGCACATTTATATTCACCATAATTACAAGGCGAGTATAATAGTAAAATTACACTTCTTTCAGTTTAGAAGAGTTTGAAATTTCTATTTATCGCAGGGAATAGGTTTTCTCATGTTTCTTATCCACATAACTAGGTCAAGTGACGAAAAACATAAACACAAGTACTTAATTTGAACCCCACAAATTTCAAGCGTTTTGTGTTTATCTTTCTTTCCAGAAGACATTGTCATGTGAAAAAGACAGGAAAAGATTCTAATCCTACTTTAATATCTGAAGCCAACATGAGCAATGAACACATCTACGATCCATCCAAGAAAACTGATCCATGTTCAGAAGATTTAATGAACTTCTTCAGCAAAAGGACCACAATTGCAATAGTTAGTCCAATAGCTGCCCACGTGAACAACCGATCATCAGGTTTCTGTACCCTCGTCTGTGGCTTCGGATTTTGAACCCCTGTATCTGAATTGTGGGGCAAATGGTTCCTTGAAACACCCGACTGACTCACCCGCAAAACTTCATCTCTTGCGGGATTAGCATTACCAATCACCTCCTCTTCTTCAACAATTCTGTCACCTGCTTGCTCTGGAATCCCCTCTCCTGAGGGTGACGCCTCAGGATTATGTGAATTAGACTGGGCCTCAGCCTCTTCATTTCTGGGGTGATCTTCTTCAGGAGGTTGTGTGGTGCTAAGTTGAGGAACAGGGGGTGCCTTGCTTAGCATGTACTCCTGTATCTGGACTAACAAAAACAATCAGCACAATATATTACAGAAAGCATGTTTTGGAAAGAAAACGATAAGAAACTATTTACCTCATCAATCAGCTTTTGACGTTCAGGATTCCCAAATTTTGGAGGTGCTTCACGAGATTTAATGGCCAAGGTACGCCTCTCTTCTTTCTTGTAGTCTAACGAGCCCAATGCACCATTCGGGTTTGTAGGCATGAATGCAATCAGTGCAACTAGAGCAGTCCTTACTGACAACAGAAATCCACATCGATTAAAGCAGAACCTTTAGCTATTAAAGGCCAAGTATGAAGCTCCAATGACTATGAACCCCCATGTCTCACTCACAAGACATATATGGGGCTTTGACTGTAAAGATATGAGATCTACTGAAAAACAAAAGGATGGTAATCTACCAAATCAGAATGATGAAACATAACAGATACATTCAGATTCTGGTTTCATGAATACTTAGATGCAACTAGGTTTGACCAGTATTTTCTGGGTAAAATATCCCTATCTTCCACTAAGTATCAGATATTTCAGCACGAGCTGATGAACTAAAGACATGAGAATGAATACAAGTCAACTTCTTTTATCATGAGAGAGTCATGCCCTTATGCATAGTGCAATCCTACATCCTACATAGAAAATACCAACAGTGGAAAATTTAGGCCACAGTCAAATATTTCAGGCACCCTATAACCGCAAAGCAACAAAAATAAAAAATTCAAAACAATTATAGTCGTACATGCATCAGAGCATCCAAAATGGAATAGCATTCTATCTATGATGCGAACATAGAGCAAATTGATCCATGTGCTCCAGATATAACTTGCAAATTAGTTCCATAAATGCAGTGAGTCAGGAGTGGGAAGGAATGTTATTTACCGCTCCATGATGGTTGCCAATGCTCAGGATGATGATTTGATATGCTCAAGCAAATCTTGGTTTGTGTCTCAAAACGACCATTAGGCTGATAGCATAACAGTGAAATTTATAAGAATTCAGGATTGAGCTTCTGTGTTTCAGAGTTTCAACACAGAAGACAGTTTGTGCATAACAACCCACCCACCCACCCCCAAAAAAAAAAAACCCAACACACACACACAAAAAAGAAAAAGAAAAAGAAAAAAAGATATGCAGATTAAATTAACATAAGAATCTACTCAATCAACATCTTACCGTCAACAACATGAATGAAGGAGGTTTGAATGGATAATCCGAAGGCAATTGGATCCGTCCATGATAAATACCACCCTCAAATTCAGTATCACAAGGTCCTCTAATTGCGAATTGCCATTCAAATATATTTTCCTGAAAACAAACATGATGGTGAAGTTGTTCAGGAAAAACTTGAGATATCAAACACAAAATGATATTGAATAATCAAATGCTTAGTTTCAAATGGGCAACAATTTATAGATGATGCAGTTAATGCAAAAAATAAATAGTAACAAAAAACAAGAAAAACAAAAGGACAGATCAGGTGATAACACAACAGTTTATCAAGTTGGATAAACCCCATAGGTGAACTAAATGGAAAAATAATGATACTGGAGGTAAGAACTCCAGTAACAATGAACACCCTGTCAACATATTTTTCCCTAACATACTGTCACATCCGAAAGTGGGTAGAAAGTAAAGGGACCAGAAAATAATCAATAGAAAAACATGAACTTATATTTTTAATCTGAGCACAACAGTAAAAGGGAAGTATAAAGCACATTAAAGGGTGTGTTTGGTTAAGGGTTAAAAAGGGTGGAAATTTTCCATAGATGAGCTCTATGTGTAATTTTAACCTTGGAGCTCAGTCAGTTAACTATTCAAACAGAGGAATGACCATCATGCTCACTTTTGATCTTTCTCCTCCATCAATTACTATCATAATCAGAACCACATCCCAATCTATTACAAAAGTAAGAAAGAAAATCCTTAGGTGGAAAACGGTGTTACTCTATATACCATTCATAGCTCATCAACTCAACTTTGTAAGTCATCACTCCCAACTTTTACAACATTTCCACTTCGACAGCTGACATGTTGAGCTGTAAATTGTAAATAAATGATAAACAACACCTTTTCTTTTTTTAACTACCCTGAAAACACACACAAAAAAGAAAAAAAAAGAATTTTATTCTCACTAGGAAAAAAGAATGACATCTCTATTCTTTCTCGGACAATAGAGGGAGTTCAGAAGCAGATCTGTTTCACAGAAACCGGGATCCACTAGATCCAATTCACGAACAACACAATTCCCCACAAAAGCAATCACAGTCCCCATAACAGCAATTCCTCAAAAATCAACCACGACAAAATACTTAATGCCAAGAATGAGGCCAATAATAAATAAATTAACGAAATCGATCAAGTCCCTCTCAAGAAACGCATCAAGCTCAGCAAAAATCATAGATCAACCAACAAGAAGAACAAAAAGCCTGAAAGAAAAGAAAGAACGAACAAAAGGGGAACCTCGAGAGGGAGGCTCATGAAATCATCGGAAGGGTTGGATTGCATCTCCTTGAGCTCCTGAAGAATGCGCTTCACGGCTGGGTTCTTGAGGTTATACTTCCCCTCCGCCATCTCCTCCTTGCTACCGGTGGATCACGAATTAGATGTCAAATATATTATTATTATTACTACTATTACAGAGGGGCAGGGGTTTGTGTTGTTTGTTAGTTTGTTATTGGGGGTGGTGGTTGTTGAACTTGTTTGAGGGTTGAGAGTGAGAATGGAAAATGGAAAGAGGAGTCAGACAGGAACGAACCCACACGTGGTGCTATACGTGTTATACCACGCGTCTCTCCTCCAACCCCTGAACCCTGTCCCAGGAGGAGTAAGGAGCGCTCATAACCACCTAGCTAAGCATATGCTTGTATTATCTTGTTTCATTTATTATATATATATATAAATAACAACTGGCAAATTCACAAGCAGTTGTGAACCAATCAATTTAGCATTTTTTTTTATTTCTCTAAAATATTTAAGAAATAAATAATAAAATGAAAAAAAGAGATGTTAAAGAAGTTATTTTAAGTGGCAGTATTGTAGTTATGAAAGTAGTTTTTTGCTAGGCTTAATAAAGGCATCTTTGAAATTAAAAAGGTTGTGCATCAATTGGGTAGTTATTATGGAGAATCTACTTTATACATGTATAGATATAGATTATATCAATTGTTTTTTATATATTAATTATTATTAAATTAAAAACCAATAATAGCTTAACCGAATTGATTATTGAGCTAAGTCTGAAAACTATCAATATAACACAATATCATTGGTCTAATTAAAAGAGTTAAAGAAACTTTCTTCTCACTCTTAAGAGATACTCATACTTAAGAGAGTTTTATCTTTCTACTTTATCATTTATTAATTATTTTCATCGATTAAAGATATATTTGGTTGGGGAATGAAAATGAGATAAATTTTTTTATGAATAAGACTCATATGTAATTTTGCACGTATGACTCATTTATAATAATTTACAACATACTTTTATCCATTAATCAAATATATTAACAATTATTAAAAGAAATTAACATAGACGTATCAGAAGGATTTAAAGAAAGAAAATAAGAGACTAAATTCACTAAACCAAAATTTTTTGAGAATTGTAAAATTTGGAGGGACAAAAACATGAGGAAAATGGGGCTTTTACATAAATTGTCTGACAGAATGGTAACTCGTCAATAGAATAGTCCTGCACTGACAATTGGCATTGAAGTGTCTTCGTTTTCCAACAACTTATCCAATTTGTGAAACGTGACTCAAAATTCATTCAAGTGGTCCTGGATTGTTTGCATGAAACAAAAATGATTTAAAGCCTGATATACAACCTTTGTAAAAAAGCAATGAAACAGAAACAACCAATGTTACCATTTTTATGTAAAATGGCAGCATGAAAGGTGATTTTCACTGTTTTATTTTATTCAACAACAATAGTCTCCGAAAGGCCTAAATATGCTATGCTCTGAACCATAAGCATGCAAAAAAGTCAAAGAGATAATTGCATACACACAAATCTAGCATGTTATTTTTTGACACACTTACAATAAAGTCATTAACTTTATTCAATATATACTGACTTATTTATGAGTCCCACTAACTTTTGAATGAGTGTGCCTAAAAAAAGTCCATAAAATTGTGCTCATCTAGGAATTTTCCTAAAAGTCAAGCCTGCTCATCAATGGCCAACTCATCAATAATGTTCCCATGGTGTAAGGGATTGATAATAATGCCTTCAACTTCAGAACATTTGCTAGACAACATTGGTGAGTAAAGCCCTTGATTCACTGAATGCTTCCTCGCAACAATAACTGAATTTATGACCTCATCACTTGGGTGAAAAACTGATAGAACCTCAAAGCCCTTGAGATCACAAGGATCAACAACTGGGTAGAGGAATGCTCGAGCTCCATGTGCACTCCTCAGCAAAAGAATAGCACCAGGAGCCATGTGTTTGGCCAAGTGATTGATCACTTTTGATTTCTCCTTATGGTCCATTCCAACAAGTGCTGCCAAGAACACAACATTACACTCCTTAAGGCCACTTGACACATCAGCAATATCAGCAGTGTGGAAGAACATTCTTTTGGACAAGTCAGGGTCCGATGAGACCAAGTCATGAGCCTTTGAATTTGCAGTTGGATCCATGTCATAGTTGTGGAAGCATGTGTGCCTTAGGTAATAGGTGGCCAAAATGATTGAGGTAAGAGGGAGGGGGCCAGAGCCAATAAAGGCAAGTTTTGAAGGAACTTGAGTGCAGTGTCTAGAGAGCATGGTGAATTCCAAGTGGCTAAGTTTGAGGTAATTGGAGTAGTAAGGGAAGAGTTTGATGTGGTTTAATGGGTTCTCATGATATCCTATGAGAGTAGAGTAATGGCTTTCAAGGAGTCCCTCAGCTTTCCCACAAAGTCTAATTAGCTTAGATATGGTTTCTCTAACCTCTTTGCATAGCTTAGTAACATCTATAGGACATGGGGTTGTGCAAGTTGTTACTAGTTGGGTAAAGAGTGAATTGACATGATTGGAGGGATTGAGGTTTTGCAACATAGAGATTTTTTCATAGATTTCACATACCTTTCTTACTATTGGTTCATGCTCTTGCTGGTTGTCCATTTTGGTATAATTCACAAGGGTTAGGCTCATAAGGACTTTTGCTCCTAACCTGAATTTCATTTTCACAACACCCTCCAATGCTAATTTATAAGTGCAGGACTATCCTGTTTTGAGAGGTTACTATTATGTGATAAGCCCAATTTGCAGGTTTATCTCAATTAAAATAATGACCATCCTGCAGTGCGGCACTACAAGACAAGATGAGGTATTGTAAATGTCCTATGTCAAAAGATTGCTTACCATGAAGAAATAAATAAGGAATTGATAATGGGTACAGCCACAGAAACACTGTGGTTCTTTCCAAGTTGTGAATTATGACAGCCCGCACATTCATTCTTAATTATATCAGCTCCATTACTAACAGTGTGAAATATCAGGATAGGGAGGTCAAGAGATAGAAGATATGGCATCATTCTGCAACATTTTCCACTGCTATTCTGAACAGCATCTTAATATTGTAAGCAGGTAGAGTTCCCAAAACATAAAAAAAATGAAAGGAAAAAAAAAAGATAAAGAAAGGGTACTGACATTGTAGGGTCAAAATATTGCAGCATTTCTCATCAGAACAAACCAAGATAATTTAGTTACCTGTGATTGGAACAATATTTAGGCATCTTGCAGCGCCATAATTCATTTGGATTGATGGCAAACTGAAAAATTATGCAAGAAATTACAGTAATAAGAGCCATTTTAAAAGTTAAATGTGCCATACTCATGTTCATGTGCATAATTTATCTAGTTTGTTTCTCATTTCTCATTTACCTGCCCTGGAGTTTCTGCTAATAAACTACAAAAACCATTTGCATTAGACCAACAAAACAATAATCTCATGAAAGGGAACACCTTTAAATAAAAGGAAAGAAAAACTATCAAATAATGAAAAACATGCAAAAACAAAGGTACAACTAGAGCAATGCCTCAAAGGTTCCATAGTCACTGATTTTATGAGTCTAGTATGTCGACATTGTGTCCCTATACGGCTCCTTTGTTAATTAGTGCTCAGTGTGGTGACTGCGATTGTCACCTGTGAGTAGTGAGTTGTGTCGTGTACACTCTTTTTTAAGTAACATGAATTTGGACTATATTGTTGGGGCAATTCTATTTAGATCAGCTTTATAATATGAATACGTAGCTGCAAGTTACTTTGTCCCAAATATAATGTCCTAATTAACTAATTATTTGTTATAATAGTACAAAATGCATGGTATATACTTCATAAATATTTTGAAATGTGATAAAAAAAAAGTAAATAGACAAAGAATGTATGGTATATAATGGCTCATATTAACTAGTGAATAATCGAACCTTCTAAATTATCCACTTAGAGACGTTGGCCCGTTTCATTGAACTACAATCTGATTGACATCAATTAAATTTTATCATTCAATTTTACAGTTTGTATTTGGACAAATTATAAGATTGAACCTCTTATGTTTAAGTTTTATCATGAATCTTTTATTATTAGTCATTGAATGATTATTATTTTTGTTAAACAATTTAATCCTACAACTAATAATAAGAGATCTATGATAACCAACATATAAGAGATTTACCATAAAACCCACCTTGTATTTTACAACTTTGGAAGTGCAACTTTTGTATAATTTTTAATCACAGAAGAGCCATTGTCGGCCTGGGATAGAAAAATGAGAAAGAAGTTCATTTTTTCGGTCTTGTCTCCTCCAACTTCTGGTCTAAGCTAAGGGGTTTTTATTTTGGGCTTACTTAATAGGCCCCTGTCCGTGTATTAACTATGAATGAGGGACACCCAAGAAGGCCTTTGCTTATGAAAGCCCATTTGTAATGGCAGATTTGGTGTTGCATTGGGCCCACGATTTCATAAAGCCGTAGTTAGATTAGTTATTAAAATTCCAGACAAAAAAAAAAAAGATTAGTTATTAAAATTAAGAAACTAATGACTTGTACCTCAGACCAAAAAATAAAAATAAAAATAATGGAGATGATTCATGTATGTTGAAGTTGAAGCCGTACGATTAATCAGTAAACAATAGAAATAGAGAAGTTAGTTTTAGAGAATTAATGGATATCCATATGTTGTTTACATATCTTTGTTTTGCTATATTCATTTTGTTTGTGATCACTTCCTAGGACGATGAGTGTTAGGAGACAACTCGACAAGAACTCGGTTTAAAAAAGGAAAGAAAAATAAGCCATGGTTAGATGTATATAATTATGAAAATCTTGTCTTTATGTAGATTTTAGTTTTAAAATAATAAATTTATTTAATCTATTTGTCGTAGAATGGATCATGAATTTTAATATTTTATTGTGGGGGTGCGGGTAAGGCCAAGTTGGATGTCGGACCCCATCCTGCCACTAAATTAATTAATTGATTTATATATATTTTTAATCAGAATTCATATCACATGGACATAATAAAGTCACCATGGATGAGTAAACAAAAGCAATTTAACATCCGGTACAAAATTTTGCAAGCTGCTGCTTGGTTGTGTTCCTCGTCCTCAAGCATATCAGGTCTGTTATCTGGACATTGTATTTTGTACACGGACATCGATATACGAGGATAACTATGAGTTATAAACTACGATTTCTGTTATATTATTGATAAATCTAATTGTGTGAAAAAAATATATAACAAAAATGGGAAATTATATTTTAATAAATTGGGATTTTAGGTATATTAATTTCTTGTCACTCCAGTGAAACAATTTCTTATCCATGATAGTTTTCATTAATTCTTATATGATTGAGATAATGACTTGTATACACATAGTTCCTCGTATTTCAACTTAGATGTCTAAGATGCTATCTTAAAAAGATTTTAAAAAAATCTCTCAGTTGATTTCTACCTGTCCTTCTTTTTTGAGTAACCCCTTCAAGGCGGATGTTGCTGGTGTTGTTTGTTTACTTTTCCCAGGACTGTATTCTCCCAGTTCTTGTTGTATTAGAATAATTTTTTGCTTAAATATTTATTTACTATAAATTGAATACATTAAAAAATTTTAAACTTGATGAACAAGGAGTCATTAGTCATATCATTATAAAAATTCAAATTTTCCGACAGTGCTAGATTTTTGTTTGCCACACTTCGGTCATTTTTGTTTGAACCTCGCTGTCTTCTGGCTTCTTGGCTGAATTTCTTTGGAATTTATGTGAAAAAATCATGCAACCCATCGAAATTTTAACAATTTTAGCTTCGTGTTTATAAACAATTGGCCTTCCTTATGCAGGCCACCTTGGTCACATCGAAACATCATGATGACAAAATCATTGTTAACTGTAGTAGACGGATCTTAGTGTGATAATTAGTCAATGTTACATTAAAATAATCAGAAACAATACTACTAAACTTGATCAGCACGGGTTCATACTTCATAGTAACAGAAAATGAAGTGTGACAATGACTGATAGTTGTTCTTGTTATACAGTGTCGAGGTACCTTGATTAAGAACTTCGTTTGAAACGGGTATTACTGAAGGGTAAGTGTTTCCACAATTTTTGTGATGGAAAACTTGAGCCCTTTCAGTGAGTTCAGTTTCGGTGCAGCTGAGGACAAACATAGTTCATCCAATGATGTTTTCTGGGCTACCAATGAAGTGAGCAAGGTTCAATTTTCAGGAGCAGAAGATAGGGGAAAGTTAGGGGGAATTGACACATTTTGCTCTAATTTTGGCTTCTTTTCAAATGATCCATCAGAAGCAGAAGAAGGGTACCTTCTATTCACTGAAGAGCAAAAGGGTCACCACCAGCAACTACCATATCTGGATTATGAACCATTGGATAACAACCTTCAGTTTGACATGGTCTCTCCACCACCACAGCTCCATACATGCTTTGGTGGTGGTGACATTCTCATGTCTGATAAACAACTCCAACCAGTGGTTCCAATTCTACTATGTGAACAATCAACAAAGGAGAATCAATACTCAACTCCTTTAGCCTCACTTGAGCTCTTGAAGAGCTATGGCAATAAGGGGCTCAAGAGGCTGTATGATGAAGGGAAAACCATGCAGCCAAACGATGATTTGGCAGCACATTTAGCCACTGGTGAAGTTGGGAGGAAGCTGTCAACTGAAGATGTCATGAGGATAGCTGGGACAAGGTTCATCAAATCATTATCTTCAGGATCATCAGGTTTGAACAACTTGGTTAGCCACCCTTTTGGTTTTTCTTTCTCTGGACTCTCTGATGAGGAGAAAGAGGATGTGGAACTTGCTGAATCACTCTTGGCTTGTGCTGAGAAAGTTGGATATAAGCAGTTTGAACGTGCTGCCAATTTGCTAAGTCACTGCGAGTCTCTGTCATCCATGACCGGGAACCCGGTTAAGCGCGTCGTTCATTATTTTGCCGAAGCTCTTCGCCTGAGGATAGATGTAGAAACAGGAAGAGTTTCATCCAAAGAAATGAAGAAGATGATGTCATTTGATCCTGAAGTGGTTACCAAGGATCTTAACCCAACTCTTCTGGCATATTATCAAGCGGTTCCTTTCGCTCAGGTAGCAATGTTCACCGCAGCCCAAGCTGTGATAGAAAATGTAACCGATGCAAAGAAGATTCACATTATTGATCTTGAAATCAGGAAGGGGTACAATGGACAATCCTGATGCACGCCCTTGAGTCCAGGCATGAATGTCCAGTTGAGCTTCTAAAGATAACAGCTGTTGGAAGCGGAAACATTTCAAAGCGCATCATTGAGGACACTGGCAAGAGATTGAAGGATTTTGCACTGAGCTTGAACATACCCTTCTGCTTCAACGTAGTAATGGTACCAGATATGCTGCAGCTTAGAGAACACCTTTTCGAAATAGACCCTGATGAAGCAATTGCAGTTTACTCTTCCTATGCACTGAGCAGCATGATTAAACAACCAGATCAGCTTGAAACTATCATGAGAGTGGTTAAAACCTTAAGGCCTAGTGTAATGGTGGTAGCTGAACTTGAGGCAAACCACAATTCTGCATCATTTGTGAACCGTTTCATTGAGGCTCTCTTCTACTTCAGTGCATTTTTTGATTGTTTGGAGGCTTGTATGAAGCGGGACGAGCCGAACCGGATGAGTTTCGAATCGCAATACTTTGGTCATGGAATCAAGAACATTGTGGCTGTAGAAGGAGCAGAAAGAAAAGCTAGAAATGTGAAGATTGATGTGTGGAGGGCTTTCTTCTCCCGGTTTGGAATGGTGGAGACAGAGCTGAGCATGATGTCTTTGTTCCAAGCTGAACTGGTTGCTAAAAGGTTTCCTTGTGGAAGTTATTGTACATTTGATATGAATGGGAATTGCCTTCTTTTAGGGTGGAAGGGAACACCAATTAACTCTATTTCTGTCTGGAAGTTCCCTTGATATCAAATAATGAAAGTAAAGAATTTTGTTTCATATTGTCCAATCCTATTCCTAGTCCTCTTGAAATCCATCCCTTATCAATGTGAATTTATCATCCCATGTAAATCTCTTGGTACTATTTTTGGGCAGATTTAGAGATGCCCTGGCTTTCTTCCTTTGCTTGAACTCAGTCAAGTTACAGATCTATTTAGCTAATCAATGATGTTGGCCTTTGTCTAATGTCTATCAAAGTAGTTTTGCTATATTAATAATAATGCCTATGATTTCAACTCTACTTTGTGGATTTGGTCTCATCATTCTATTGATTTTCACTTGGTTCACTAGTTTATTTCACCACTTCCCAAATTCTTTTGGAAAAGAAATATGTATTAAGATAATATTGTAGTTTATATATTCACCTTCTGTGCACCTATGAGTTAAAAATTGTCACCTCATCACAATAGGTAAAGTATCACCCAATCTGATTATATTGAAGTCAACATTTTATATACTTATCTATAAAATTGTATTGATACTTACCTTTTATGATAAGATTTTATTTCAATTTGAAAATATTTTATTGAAGTTATCAAAACTAAAACGTTCTTGTTTACTTAAATTTTTGGAATGAATCAAAATAATTAAGAACTTAAAATATATTACATAAATCATTCAAAACATTTTTCTTTTCTTCTAAATGACCATTAGATCATATTATTGGAAACAGACTTGAAGAAATTGAAATAGTTTGACAATATATCAAAGTGGCTGTAGTTTAGTGGTAAGAATTCCACATTGTGGCCGTGGAGACCTGGGCTCAAATCCCAGCAGCCACAAATCATATATTTTACAGTTTTAAGTTTAGCTGAGACTCATGACAAATATTTCTTTTGGTTGTGATGTGTACTGACCTCCCTTCTTGTTCTAATCAAGGTTCGGAAAATAAAAATAAAAAAGAGTTAGAGGAGGCAAATTTTTATTTAATATATACGGTATATAATAAAATATGTATTTATATAAATATATAAAAATATAAAATAAAATATATGTTATAAAATAACTAAAAATTAAATTAGGTATTGGCAAAAGGATAGAACATAACATAATTCATCTCTTAATTAAAATAAACATTATCCATATGGATCAAATCTCTCAAGTTCCTGCTTCCCATAATATAAAAGAAAAAAAAATTAGGGAATATGAGATTTTAGGTATTTTTAAAAAAAAAAACCAAAAATAATGAAATTTTGCATTTAAAAAAAAAAACGGTTAACCATTTTTGGTTTCCTTTTCCTTTCCATTCCCGGTCTACCTTTTTTTTTTTTGGGGTTATGGGATTGGACAGCGCATTCAGCTTAAAGGTCAGCAGTTGCTAATTTCTGAACCATGGTTCTAATCTTCAATGCTGTGAACCAAAACGCGTGTCAATGTTGTTAAAAGTGGATTGAACTTGAATTTTGTGGGATTCTGTTTTTATCAATAGTTTAGTTAATGGTTCGAATTGGAAGATTTCATAAAGCTATGTACAACTAACGATGTTAAATTAATGTATAGAAACGTTTATTGATTGACTGAACAACCGAAAGAATTTTTGTCTTTACCGAACTTCTATGAGTGCAAACTAGATTCGTACATACCAGTACTTCAAACTATTTTGCACTTAAGGGCATCTTGACACGTTTGATATGATAAGAGTTGATAATATAAGATTTAATAGAATAAGACTTAATAGTATAAAGGTAAAACTGTAATATTATCCAGTATTTAGTGTAATTTATAAAATATTTAATTTTATGTTTAGTAATATCATACAATTTATTTACAAATAATTCTAATATATTAATAGAATATTAAATAAAATAAATAATAGTAGAATAGGAATTTTTATTGTAATAGTTTTCAAATATTATATTTATGTAAATATTAAAATTTAATTTTTATTAAATATTATTTATTTCAATGTTTTATAATTATTTATTATTTTAATAATATATATAAATAAATTTTTTTTTATATATTTTATATTTTTAATCATAATTATTTAAATTTAAGTTACTGATCTTATTTTTGTATATTACATATTATTTATTTATATATTTTATTAGTTAATAATCTGTAATTTTATATTATATATCATTCATTATTTATTTAAAATATTTATTATTTTATTAAAAATTATTTTTATTTTTATAATTTTATTTTATTATTATTTATTTAAGAATTATTTTATTTTAATAAAGTATTTAAAAAAATGATGTTATACATTAAAAATAAATCAGGTCTAATACGATTTCCAATATTATATTGAGTTATATAGTATTTTAACATATAAGGGGTTGTGACTTATAAAGTTATACAATACATTGGCTACACCAAATAATAAATAAGGATATAATGTATAATATTAGCTTATATTATTATACTAAATGCTACCAACCACTCCCTTAATTAATAGCATAATTGAAGAGGCTTACGAATAGAGTGAAGCCATCGCAGTGGAAGGGACACAAAAATTACAAGGGACGCGCGGGTTAACAACACAATCCCCGTGAAAAAATAAAAAGAGTGAGAAAAATATCTGCATATATAAATAAATAACTAAATATATAGATAATTCTATGTTTGGATTCTAGTGCAAAGAGAATTCTCTGGCGTGTTCAATTGTCCAAGTATTTATTCTTTACGGTTGCAGGCTATCTATAACGCAATGAGTTGGCGCAATATTGATCATGTGAGAAAGCTTTCGTTCTAAGCTCAAGCCTAGTCAAAATGAACTTTAACAAACTAATTAAAGATGACTTTGTATACCCACCCAGAACAAAATTATCCGATAGAATATTTTTTCCATCGTATTTGGTCCATGCTTCACTCTTAAGCTTGCATAATATGCAAAGATATTATTCTCCCTTTGCATCTATATAAAGGGGGGAAATTTATGATGTGCCTTCTAAATAGCATCAGCTTGAGCTAGCGAGAACAACAGAATTAAGATAGTGCTCACTGCCCTCAGCATAACGCCACCATGACTGATTTTCAACAACCGGATGCATCCAATAAGGGTCTTGTGGGTACGCAAAGAAGCACCGATGATGGTGAAACTCAGCAGAAAGCTCATCATCCAAGAATGCCACCTAGTTCCTTTCCACTCCCTATGCCTGGAAGGAATCGTATGGGATCACACTATTTTGGGAGGCAAAGGACGAAAGGCCTGCCTAATCAAACGGGCCACAATGCAGGCAACACTAACTGATCAATCTGACTTTGATAACTTTAGAGTGCATGTCATGCACAAGGAGTAGTAATGTACGCCATACATATTGATATGATATGATGCGATGTGAAATGCATAAATAATCTCTGTTGCTGTCTTGTATATTGTATATTAGTGCCTGGGTGGTGTACGTTACATATATATTTTGAGAATAAGAGCTTTTCGAGGCTTGAATATCTCCAACGGTCTTAATTATTGATGACGCTTTTTTTTTTTTTTCGTTTGGCTGCTAGAGACACACACGCATGAATTATAAGTGATTTTACAACTTGAGAAAGAAACACTTTAGGACTAGTTGGTTCCATTCTAAATATCAATATTAATTACAAAAATGTCATGATATTTTAATTTATTTTCTGTTTTTTAACATGTTAACATTTTCTTTGATTTACTTCACACAAAAGTCGAACCCCTGTCGTTCAATGAGGGCTACAGATATTTTGCCACTTTGCCTCAATCAACCTCCCTTATGCGTACGGTGTAGGTTTCGTCCCTTGGGCTTCCCTTAATCTCTACTTGATTTTATCTTAAAAAGAAAGAGATAATTGTGTTTATCATTTAATGGACTATGACAGATGCTATGTGCACATTGCTAAGTAAGGAGCACCATGCATTTTGCCAAAAGCATGGTTACTTATCAAATGTCTTGAAAAGTGTGGTTAAACACAAAAGTTGTGGCTAAAAACACTGTCGTTTTAACATTTGTTGCTAATTTCAATTAGTTAGCCACGCTTTTCATCATGATTTTTTTATTTCTATTTTTTTTGTGACGCACTTAATGTATTTCTGGTCGTGTCGAATCCGGATGCACTTCAAAGAGGCAAGCTGATCTTGCCAGTTGTATTTCATGTAAAGCTTTATGAAATGGGTTCATGTCGCATTGTAGCAAATCAGAGATTGTACAATTTTTTTTTGGGTTTACAACGGGGCATGATAAAAAATATAAACCAAGATGTTTGTCACTAGAGTCCACTAGG